>JALIGW010000003.1:29995495-30547995 GCA_023053685.1 Diadophis punctatus similis
ATACCTGTGCATTTTGTTTTTCTTGCCTAAATCTAGAACCTTACTTTTTTTCACCATTGAATTTCATTTTGTTAGATAGTGCCCAATGTTCAAGTCTGTCAAGATCCTTCTGTATCTTGAGCCTATCTTCTGGAGTGTTGGCTATTCCTGCCAGTTTGGTATCATCTGCAAATTTGATGAGTTCCCCATCTATCCCCTTGTCTAAGTCATTGATGAAGATGTTGAAGAGTACTGGGCCTAAAACAGAGCCTTGGGGTACTCCACTGCATACTTCCCTCCATGTAGATGCAGTTTCATTGAGTACTACATGTTGAGTGCGGTTGGTCAGCCAGTTTCGAATCCATCTGGTGGTGTTGCTGTCTAACCAACATTTTTCTACTTTATCTAGTAGTAGGTTATGGTC
The DNA here is from genome assembly GCA_023053685.1 of Diadophis punctatus similis. Taxonomy (NCBI): domain Eukaryota; kingdom Metazoa; phylum Chordata; class Lepidosauria; order Squamata; family Dipsadidae; genus Diadophis; species Diadophis punctatus. The sequence continues at coordinate 29,995,899 of JALIGW010000003.1, forward strand.
TACTTTATCAAATGCCTTACTGAAGTTTATTTATTTATTTATTTAAATAGATTTGTATGCCGCCCAACTCCCGGGGGACTCTGTAAAGTAGTCCGTCCCCCGGAAGTCCAAGTAAATTACTGGTATATCGACAACATTCCTCTGGTCCACTAATTTTGTCACTTTATCAAAGAATGCAATAATATTAGTCTGACATGATCTGTTTTTGACAAACTCATGTTGGCTTTTGGTTATTACTTTGTTTGCTTCTAGGTGTTCACTGATTCATTGCTTAATGATTTTTTCCAGAATCTTCCCTGGTATTGAAGTCAGGCTGATAGGTCTGTAGTTTCCTGGATCTATTTTTTCTCTTTTTTGAAGATGGGAACTACATTAGCTCTTTTCCAGTCCTCTGGCAGTTCCCCAGTGCTCCAGGATCTTTGAAAGATACAGTTTAGTGATTCTGAGATCTCGTCTGCCAGTTCCTTCAGAACCTTGGGGTATAATCAGTCCAGTCCTGGTGATTTGAACTTGTCTAGGATAGACAGGTGTTCACTTACTATTTTCTTCCCTATTTTAATTGTGTTCCTAATATGTTTTTTGTGGTGCTGTTTTTGATAGGTTGGACTGTTTTTTCCCTTTGTGTAAAGACAGATGCAAAAAAATGAGGTAAGTAGCTCTGCTTTCTCCCTGTTGCTTGTCACCTTCTAGGCACTTTCTCCCAGCAATGGACCAATTGTTTCCTTGACTTTTTTCTTGTTTTTAATATGTTGGAAGAAGCTTTTTTTGTTATTTTTTACTTTTGTCGCAAGCATTTGTTCATTGTTAGCCTTAGCTTTCCTCACTTCATCTTTATAGGCTCGGGCTATTTGCTGATATTCTGCCTTAGTTATTTCTCCCTCTTTCCACTTTTTATACTTGTCCTTTTTGTCTTTCAATTTGTCAGAGAGTTCTTTATGCAGCCATGCTGAATTCTTTTGAGAGCTATTATTTTTCTTCTTCATTGGTATTGTGCTAGACTGGGCTTTTATAATCTCACTTTTCAAAATTTCCCAAGCTTCTTGAATTGTTTTCCCCTTGAGGATTCTCATCCATGGAATCCTTCCCAAGCTCTCTCTAAGTTTATTGAAATTAGCTCTCTGAAAGTCCAAGATTCTAGTTTGACTTTGTTCTACTGTTTGTGTTTGCATAATGTTGAATTCCAATATTGCATGATCACTTGCCCCCAAGGTCCCTGTAGCTTCAACAACTTCTATCATTTCATCTCTGTTAGCGAGAATTAAGACCTATATGGCTGATCCCCTTGTTCCCTTCTCCAATTTTTGGGAAACAAAGTTGTCTGTTAGGTTTTTAGGAACCTGTTGGATCTTCCACTTGGTGCAGAGTTTGTCTCCCAGTTAAAATTCAGGGTAGTTAAAATCCCCCATTACTATTGTGATATGCTTTCTGCATACCTTAGTTAGCTGACTAGCAAAACGTTCATCTACTTCCTCTGGTTGGTTGGGTGGCCTATAGTATAGACCTATGGCAATGTCATTCCCACACCCTTTAATATTGACCCAAATGCATTCAAGATAATTTTCATTATTGTTTTGCTCTATTTCTGTAGAGATGTAGTTATTTCTTATATATAGTGCAACTCCACCTCCTCTTTGATTTGGTCTATTTCTTTTAAATAATTTAAATCCCTCTAGCTGTATATTCCATTTGTGTTTACGGTTCACAACTCTCACCCTGCCAGATCCCACGGTTGTCCATACTGCCCTTCTCCTGCAGGATCTTTGTGGTAGACGGGGGCGGGGCTGATAGTGCAGCAGCCCATAGAGTAGAATGGCTGAATTGGGCACCTAATTTCTGCTTGGAGAACACAGATTAGAGAGTCTAGATAGGTAATCTGTCCATGTACACTAGTAATTTGTTTACAAAGAGGACAGTATCCAAATTTGAAAAGAGTACTTCAAAGCACAACTGAAAAACAAGTATCACACTGAACTAAGCCAGTCATTTTGAAATAAAATGAAATCACAATCTCAAGCGCACTAACCCTGAATGTATTATTGATATTTTTGGTTTGTAGTTATATGATTCGTGCACCTAATGGCATGCGGGCCGCTACCTTTATCCTTTGTACTCCCTCTCAGTCTCTTCCACTCACAGGCAGAGCTCCTCCCACCAGCCTCTGGGAAGTTAAAATGTAATGGGGCAGTTTGAATCTACCTTTCTCCTCTCAGTCTCTTCCACTCACAGGCAGCAGCTCCTCCCACCAGCCTCTGGGAAGTTAAAATGTAGTGGGGGCAGTCTGAATCTATAATTAGCATTACTGAGATAAAGATAGCCAATGTTACTATTCAATTTCTTAATTATGCTGCCAAAATTTAGACGGAATATGTGCTATGTGAACTTGTGTTTAAAAATAATTTAGATAATGTCTTTTTATTCATTTCTAGCTAATTTTAAGGTGCTGATTTTATTATGTTTATTCAATTTGTAGGTCAGCCACCTCAAATACATGAATCTGAGCAGCTACCAATGATTAAAAACAAAATAAAAACATAACAAATCAGTAAATAAACTTTTAGCCATTAAAAGTAGAATAACCTGAGGCCAGGTTTTTCTGGCACATATGTTAATTTGTCTGACATACTGTATACTTGGTGATCGTTGATTTTTAATTACAGGTAGTCTCTGTTTAATAACTGACTCAAAACGGTGATGAAAAAATAACTTACAACCAATCCTCATATTTATTACCTTTGCAGGTCTGTAAAGCAAAGGGAAACTAAAGTAAGATCGTAAGTACACTTTCTGCTTTGCTTAATGACCAAGTTGCAAGTCCCAATTGTAGCCAGTAAATGAGTACTTGTATTTGTAATAGGCATTTTAAACTGTAGTTTGAATTAGATAATTAACCCATTCTGGATGTGGACATTGGGATTATCAACATGTCTCAACTTCAAAAAGTGAAGGTTGTTTGGCTGGCTAGCTATTTATTTATTGATTGATTGATTGATTGATTGATTGATTGATTGTTTTTTTTGTTTTTTTGTTTGTTTGCACAAATTTTCACAAGGGGGAAAAAAAGTACAAAAGAAGCAGACTTAATTCTACCAGGTAATATCAGAATGAGTGAAGCCTGAATCCTAGGTGCACAATAATATCCATCATATTTTTTTGCCCTGACCTTTGTATGCAGCATGCTGAAGTTCTAGTACAGGCTTTAACTCTTCATGCTACAAGTTAGGGAGAGTTCAAATATACAGTAAGCTTTGTAAAGTGCTCTTAAATAAAAACAGCAGGGAACAATGAAAGGGAATATTCTCCAAAATCCTGTCTAAAGTAGCACCCATTTTGTTGACAACCTAGATCCATATCTGGGCCTCGTATGCAATAGGATGAAATAATATATATTTATATTATTTGTATAATACAAGATTCTGGGTGGTTGCTAGAAAATATGGTACAATGCACATATGGAAGATTGGATTGAGAATGTAACACTTTATCATGTGTTCAGATATTTTATTTCATAAATTACTTCTATGGAAATAAAATATCATATCTACAAGTGGTATGAAAAAGTATGTCCTCATTTTTGCATAATGTTCCTTTGAAAGTCATCAAGTGAGGCTGACAAAATAGAATGGAAGTCTGAATGAATAGGCAACAAAGTCTGTCCCTAATATCATTTATTTTATAAACAAAGTCATCTAACATGGGATGTGGCAGTTTGAAAAATAATTGCCTCCTTAGATTCAGTAATTGGTTGTACCACCTTTAGCTTCAATGACTGGTTCTAAATGTCTCCTGTAATTGATCTCTCACATTGCAGTGTTGTCCCAAATCTTCTCTCATCAGGTTACCTTGACACGAAGGTGCTCTGTTAACTGAATGCTGAGGGGCATGCCTTCTCAATGGAATCTCTCTGTTGTTCCAGCCCAATCTTTGCTTGCAAGTACTTTCCCCCCTTGTTTTTCAGGGAAAGACTTCTCATGGAAATATTTGCAAGCAGACCTGAAGTTGAAAGCCTTCAAAGCCAGAGGGTTAGCAATAAGCTGGGCTCCAATTTGCCTGCTGTTGGACTTCTCTGTGACTTCATGGCCATTTGTGCTGCAGCTACCAAACAGAATTGACACCTGTCTTGTGCTATTTTTGTTTTCTTGTATTGATCTCATGTAAAATCAAATGCAGATCTACTACCAGGTCAATGTTCCCATTGTTAAGCAAAAATAAACCTAGCTACTCTCTGTGATGCTTGATACCAATTATATTCTTCACCTAATGCAACATATACAGGAAAGAACTTCATGTTCATTCATTGCAGCAGACCTTCTTCTACAGATGCTGGAAATTGGGCCAAGGTTAACCACAATGTGATTTCTGGCACTGAAACAGAAATAAGTGCTTTCCCAGTGAACTCTATTAAATACAGAGCTGCATTTTTTCCCCAGCTTTGGAAAGGGGAAGCATTCACTGGCCTGAAGAAAATTACCCATTTTGTTGCTGGGTCATGGGAAATTGTTGGTTTGGAGGACAGCACTTTCCTCTCCAGGATGGGAAGAAAGCACATCACCATTGCTGTGTGGATGATCCCATGCTTCTGACTGTGGATTGACACAGCCTCAGAGTTTTAGATAAGACTTTGCAACCTTTTTCAAACTGGTAAGCATCAAAGATATTTTAACAGAATTTTTGAGCATGCATTAGGTTCCTCTAGAACAGGGGTCCTCAAACTTGGCAACTTTAAGACTTGTGGACTTCAACTCCCAGAATTCTCCAGCCAGCATAGTCCCAAGTACTTTCTAAAGCAGAGGTCTTCAAACTTGTCAACTTTAAGACTTGTGGACTTCAACTCCCAGAATTCTGGGAGTTAAAGTCCACAAGTCTTAAAGTTGCCAAGTTTGAAGACCTCTGCTCTAGAACCTGAGTGCTGAGACCTTTGCTATGATGAGGGGAGCCTCTGTTTATAAAATGTACATATGGGCCCAGCTGAAGTAAAGCAGCCCTGATGAAATGTCCACACAAGTGGCCCTAGTTTTGCCTTTAACTAAACTGATTGGGGAATTTGGGGAATGGCTACTTTTTTTACATGAAACAAAGAAATCAAATACCAAACAATAACTTTGGTATTTGTTTATTTGGACTCTTTATATATCACTAGGACCCTCACCGGCTCAAGGTTGACTCAGCCTTCCATCCTTCCGAGGTAGGTAAAATGAGGACCCAGATTGTTGGGGGCAATATAAATATATACATTGCTTACTGGTGTAAACCGCTTAGAGAGTGCTTGCACTGTGAGGCGGTATATAAATCTCACAAACAAACAAACAAATAAACAAATAAATAAATAAATAAATAAATAAATAAATAAATAAATAAATAAATAAATAAATAAATAAATAAATAACCAGCCAACCAACCAACCAACCAACCAACCAACCAACCAACCAACCAACCAACCAACCTGTGGTCACATTTCATGAAAAAGTATTCAAAAATCCAGAAAACCAAATAGAGATTTTTCACTAAGTGTATAGAAGGATTCTTAAAGCCTTTGTTGGGTCTAGTTGCCTGTTGGTGTAGGAAATCTATTGCTGTAGCATCTATGAGAGATAGTTATCTAACTATCTATACCTAAGTATGCTGTGTTCAACCCTTTTAGTACCTGTTGCAAGGCTGAAGTATTCGTGTGCAGTTGAGTTGTTTTTGAATGCCTGTTGGGATATTGTCACCCTGTATTTACCTTCATTTGTGCCCCTCAGTTGCCAAGGAAGCAGTTGCAAAAGATGGCACTCTGTCAAACTAACCCAAGCTGCTGGAGAGAGTATTTTGTGTTCAGTGGACATCCTTCCTGCCATGCTGGGCAGATGCTTTGCCTTCTTTTATTTGTTGTTCCACTAAAAACTGCAATTAAAATTCCAACGCCCAGATGGGGCCTGTTGAATTTGCTCTTGTATTCCAATTGATGTTGGAACTTGAGGCTCTTACCTTTTCATTGGCTAGTGAGCATAAAATCTTAACTGTTAACTGTTTATTTCAGGTAGAGCAAGAAACTGGTGATCCTGGCTGCACAAAGAGACAGTAAATGATAGTGATAAATGTGGTTGTTGTGAGCCCTTTGCACTTTTCTAACCATGGCTCCAGCAATCTGTGCTTCTAGCTGGACCCAGTAAAATAGATGAGAATTTAAGTTGATGAATTTAAAAAATCAGATATAGGGCAGTATGTTTACTTATTATATCCAAGTCCAGGAAGAGCTTATTATCTATAATTTCTTTATGCAGACTTGATCCACATTTATAATACTTCAAAATGACAGGTTCACGATGATATCACACTCAAATGTCTATGCCTGGTTCAGATCCAAATAACTACTTTAGGGAATATTTAAGACTTGCCTTATGATCTGGTTTTATAATGGAAAAAAATAAGAATAGTAAGATACCTAATTGAAATGAAAAAAATCTCATTTGTATAATTTAAACCTACAGTAGCAATAGCAATAGCAATAGCACTTAGACTTATATACCGCTTCAGAGTGCTTTACAGCCCTCTCTAAGCGGTTTACAGAGTTCAGCATATTGCCCCCAACAATCTGGGTCCTCATTTTACCAACCTCGGAAGGATGGAAGGCTGAGTCAACCTTGAGCCGGTGAGATTTGAACTGCTGAACTGCTGAACTGCAGTGCTGCATTTTAACCACTGCGCCACCTCCAGTATATGGTGGGATTTTTTTTACTACATTAATGCCTTTTATACACATATGGCTTTAATTTTTTTTACAGTAACATGTCTCTTGTATTATAATCTGTATCCCATTGAGAGTGGTTGGTATTATATACATGACATCAAAATAAAAGACTAAAAGAAGAACCATTGTATTGTTTAATACAGGAACTATTGTGGTAATAAACAAGGTTGGGCATTTTTTGAAAAATATGACATCTTGGTCTAATGTCTAAAACTCATTAGACATAAACCCATATTCAATATTTCTGTCTAGAGTGACATTTGTACAAATGAAAGCACTCTAATAAGAAAAATGTTGCTGATAAATGGTGAGCTAATATGAGTAAATTTAGCTTTCACTGAAGATTTTTTAAAGGTTCTTTTTATTGCATCAAATATACAGTGAGAACAACTTTTCATACTTTTTATACAAATGATGCAAACACAATTGTATTTTAAATTTTCCATGTTTTTGTGATAACAAACATGGCAACAAACAAGAGAAGCTGAATCAATGTGGCATTGACTTACAAGTCTTAGAAAATATGGGCAATTAATCAACAGCAAGATTCATTATAAATACAGTTGGGTGAGTCTCTCAAAACTTTCAGTGAAAAGGATTGGCTAATTGGGACCTTCGATCAGAGATAGTAACGTGTCAATTTGTTTATATACCATCAAAACACTCTAGAAAAAACATGATTTCTATTAGTTATTTAGCAACATACAATTTCTCTTAGCAGTTTTACCAACCTATGACTTAATTTTTTTATCTGAATCCTGAAAAGTTACTGAAATTGGTTTAAAAGGAATTCTATACCATAAAAAGTTCTAATGAGATCCATGGAGTTGAAACCTCAAATCATTTCCCCAGAGTTTTCAAAAACTTTAAAGAGATTCTGTCATGCATCATATAAAGTTTTATTTAACACCAACAAGATTTCTTTGTTATAAAAATGAAACATATAAACTCCAGTCTCATTGGGAAGAATAACAATACCGATCCACATTACATGTTCCTCCATGAAGGTTTAATTAATTAAATGTATTTATTCAGTTTCAATGTTGCCTGACTCCAGCTGATTCTATGCACAAAAATAAAAAGCAATGTTAAAAAAGATAAAAATGCAATATATTAGAACAAAACAAATGAAAAAAATCTGGCTCCAAAGAAATTGCCAAAGAATAATCCAGGCAACATATTAAAATATAGAACATCACCAAGAAGAGAATTTTGCCCATTCTACCATGGAGCATAGCTAGCTTTTCAAGGAAACTTCCAGAATGCCATGGGAACTGCATGGATCTCTGGAGATGGGAGAACCTCATTCCAGAGGGCAAGTGCTGCTTCAGAAAAAGCATGCTGTTAATTAAGGGGATCTAGATCACACTCATTATGCTGGATCATATCAGGAATTGAAGAAGGCAGAAACTGTGGAAGACTGGTGGTTTATAGGTTGGCTTCAACATTAAAATAAATATCTGTAGAGATTCTCAGTCATCCAGTCATGGTTGTCCCAAAAGTGCTATTTTTCAGGAGGCAACTGGACTTTCTTGTTTTCTCTTTTGAAGACGTTTTGCTTCTCATCCAAGAAGCTTCTTCAGCTCTGACAGGGTAGTAGGGAATATAAATCCTTCCATTCCCCACTACCCTGTTAGAGCTGAAAAAGCCTCTTGGATGAGAAGCAAAACATCTTCAAAAGAAAAAACAAGAAAGTCCAGTTGCCTCCTGAAAAAAAGCACCTTTCGGTTGAAATAAATGTTAATAATATGTAATATTTATTGTTTAATAAAGAAAACATTTATAAAGAAGTTGACATATGAATATACACTCTATATTACAATGGTAGTTCTTAGGATAAGCTTTAATTTTTTGTCACTGGAAATCAAATTTCTTGCTGTCTTTGCTGGTGCTCTAAATAGTATAATTCTGTTTCTGCTGGCTTTCTTATCATGTCCTTTACCTCCAAATTTAATTATAAGGAGTTAGCTTGCCCATAAGGTTCTTGGACTATTTTCAGCATAATAGCTTAATCAACTTAATCTGCTGCCTAATAATAATCAGGCTATCTGATCTGGCCTCTTTTCAGGTGAAAGCAAATTTCATGGTCAGATAAAGGAAGAGAGAGACTAAAATCTATGGATGATAACTCACTTCCCTTTTAAGTGGCCATAACAATGCTGTTATTGAAGTTCTAATTTAGGGATGAAGCGCCTTTTAATTTGGGGTGATGTGGCTTTGTTTTAGTGAGATGTGAAATGTTGGTGTTTCTGAAAAGCAATGCAAAGAAAAATAGGAAGGTCTTTCTATAGAGCTTTCTCTCCTTTGTCATCCAGATGGTTTCTCCCACCTCCAGCAATCTTCACAGTAGGAGTGTTTTTATATTAAAATACAACATGGCCTTGGGAAACCTCAGGTTCATGCCTCAGACTCATATGATGTTGGGATTGGTTGTGTGTGTGTGTGTGTGTGTATATATATATATATATATATATATATATATATATATATATATATATGTATGTATGTATGTATGTATGTATGTATGTATGTATGTATGTATGTATGTATGTATATGTATGTATGCTTCTAGGAGCATATATATATGCTGCTTCTAGGAGCAATGTGAGATTGCAGCTGTTTCTTCCTTTTAACTGCCAGTGGGGGTTTGAACTGATAGTGTGGGAGCTTGGCTGTGTTCTGATTGGTTGGAGGTGTGTTCTGATTGGTTGGGGGCTTGGCTGTGCTCTGATTGGCTGGGGGTGTGCTCAGGTTAGTCTGACTTGCAGGGGGATTTGAGCTGGTGAGCTGCATTGCTTTTGTTTGGCTTCGTGTTCGTGGTCATGTCACATCTTCATGGAGGGTGTCAGTTTGCTTCATGTATGGATTGGAGGGGTTTAAAGTGGCTAATGATGCAGCTGTAGTATGGCTTCTGGTTTGTGGTCATGCCTCATTGGTGTGGGTTTGGGTTTGCTTATTGCGTGGATGTGTGGTGGTGACATCCTGTGTGGTTTTCGTGAGTGTGGGTCTAGTGTCATTCTCTGTGTTAGGGACTTGTTTGTCAATAAGGGCGGGTTTCCAAATGGCTGGTAGGCGGGAGGTCAATCAGAGCACAGCCAACCCCCCATCCAATCAGAACACACCTCCAACCAATCAGAACACAGCCAAGCTCCCACCCTATCAGTTCAAACCCCCACTGGCAGTTAAAAGGAAGAAACAGCTGCAATCTCACATTGCTCCTAGAAGCAGGAAGCAGAAGACACCAGTCTGATGATGATGAATGAGACTTCATCGAAACATCACCAAGACACTTCCAATTTCATGCGGGAGAAAACCCGAATAACCAAAGACCTACATACAAACACCCGCGAAAACATCAGAAAACATATATATAACCCTTTCCTGGTGAAAGATAACCCTTTCCTGGTGAATGAGCTGATTGGGAACAGAGCCTATGGCCTAGTGGTTAAGTTGTTGCCCTGCAAGGCAGCCGGCCCGGGTTCAAATCCCAGTAAGGGGTATGGCTATCTGACGAGAGCAAAATAGCTCGAAATAGATCTATAATAGTCTCCCTTTATTTTCATTTATCAGCAAAAAATCATATATATATATATATATATATATATATATATATATATATATATATATATATATATATATATATATATATATATATATATATATATATATATATATATATATATATATATATATATATATATATATATATATATATATATATATATATATATATATATATATGTAGGTCTTTGGTTATTCGGGTTTTCTCCCGCGTGAAATTGGAAGTATCTTTGCAACGTTTCGACGAAGTCCCATTCGTCATCATCAGGCTGGAGTCTTCAGCTTGCTGCTTCTAGGAGCAATGTGAGATTGCAGCTGTTTCTTCCTTTTAACTGCCACTGGGGGTTTGAACTGATAGGGTGGGAGCTTGGCTGTGTTCTGATTGGGTGGAGGTGTGTTCTGATTTGTTGGGGGCTTGGCTGTGCTCTGATTGGATGGGGGGTTGGCTGTGCTATGATTGGCTGGGGTGTCAGTTTGCTTCATGTATGGAATGGAGGGGTTTAGAGTGGCTAAAGATGCAGCTATGGTCTGGCTTCTGGTTTGTGGCCGTGCCTCATTGGTGTGGGTTTGGGTTTGCTTTTTGCATGGGTGTGTGGTGGTGACATCCTGTGTGGTTTTCGTGAGTATGGGTCTAGTGTCATTCTTAGTGTTAGGGACTCGTTTGTCAACAAGTGCGGGTTTCCAAATGGCTGGTAGGCGGGAGGTGTCATCTCGTTTATTCATGCTTTGTGGGCGTTTCTCTATCTCAATGGCTTCTCTGATTATTCTGTTGTTAAAATGTTCAGTTTTGGCGATAGTTCTGGTCTTTTTAAAGTTAATTTCATGTCCTGTGGCTTTAAGATGTTGGACCAAGGAAGAAGTTGGTTCCTCTTTTTTGACTGAGTTCTTGTGTTCTTCAATGCGTGCACTTATTCTTCTGTTGGTTTGTCCAATGTATGTGGTGGGGCAGGCGGTGCATGGGATTTCATATACTCCTTGATTTTCTAACTCAATTTTGTCTTTGGGGTTTCTTAGGATGGTGGATATTTTTCGGTTTGTGCAGAATGCTGTCTTGATGTTGTGTTTGTGGAGGATCTTGCTGATTCTGTCTGTGGTTCCTTTTATGTATGGTAGGAGGGCTTTGCCGTTTTCTTGTTCTCTGTCTTGGATTTTAGTGGGGGTTTCTTTTTGGATTAGGTTGGTGATCTTATTTCTTTGGAATCTATTGGATACTAGTACGTTAGTGAGAGTATTTAGTTCGGTTTTTAGGTGTTGTTCGTCAGCTAGGCGTTTTGTTCTGGAGATGAGTGTCTTGGCTACGGAGTTGATCTGTGCTGGGTGGTGGTGGAAGGAACAGGAAGGAAGGAACAGCTGCAATCTCACATTGCTCCTAGAAGCAGCAAGCTGAAGACTCCAGCCTGATGATGACGAATGGGACTTCGTCGAAACGTTGCAAAGATACTTCCAAGTTCACGCGGGAGAAAACCCGAATAACCAAAGACCTACATACAAACACCCGCGAAAACCTCAGAAAACATATATATATATATATATATATATATATATATATATATATATATATATATATATATATATATATATATATATATATATATATATATATATATATATATATATATATATATATATATATATATATATATCTCAGAGCTGATAGGGAAGAGAACCTTGTGGCCTAGAGGTTAAACTTCTGCCTTACAAGCAGACTGCCCAGATTCAATTCCCACTATGGGTATGGCTATCTGACAAGAGCAAAATAGCTCGAAATAGATCTATAATAGTCTCCCTTTATTTTCATTTATCAGCAAAAAATGTTACACACACACACACACACACACACACACACACACACACACACACACACACACACACACACACACACACACACAGACACACACAACTCTTCCAGGCTGGAAGAGAACAGAAAACCCAATATAATGTCTTTGGCCTCCCCAGAAACTATGTCAAGTGCCTGTGGTTTAATATGACAGGATTTGGTGAGAGAGAGTTGTGGGATTTTTTTCCCCCACACGGCACTTGGTAAAATCCAATCAGAAATCTTCAAAATGTTGAAAATGTGGCTATCCTTCCAAGCCTTCGGGCTAGGTTGGCTGTTGAGCCCTTGGTGGGTTTTCATAATGCAATGTGTGCTTTGTTGGAATGTACTTTTCTTTTCTTTTTCTTTTTTAAAATTTGTAAGCATCCAGGAGCCATTCGAGACATGGATAGCTTTCTAAATTTGGTCAAATAATAAATATATGAGAAGTGATATGGGGATCTGGTATCAGAAATCCCAATTTAAAAAAATCAGCCATGGGGTCATTGTATGATTTTCTTTAGTCCTCAGTGAACTAATGTAGATATGGATTTTTCTAGTTATTAGATAGTAGACTTTTTTTTAAAAGCAAGTAAGGCTGGTATTGTTTTGTTCAACAACTACCGTATTTTTTGGAGTATAAGACGCACCTTCCCCCCCCAAAAGAGGGTGAAAATCTGGGTGCGTCTTATACACCGAATGTAGCCCTGCCCAGCCTCTGAAATGGACCTTTGCAAGGCTAAAACAACCTCTCAAACCGAGCTTTGCAAGGCTGAAAAAGCAGCCTTTCAAACGGAGCTTTGCAAGGCTAATGTATCTGTTCCAGGCTGTTTGCTAAGGACGCTAGCCAGATGGATGCTGGTAGGCAGAATTTTTTATTATTATTTTCCTCCTCAAAAACTAAGGTGCGTGTTATACTCTGGTGCGTCTTATAGTCTGAAAAATACGGTAGTTCATCAGTGGCCTCATTCTGATTTTTGACCATATCAAAAGCAGAATGCTGAAAAATTCAACATTCCATAATAAATGACTTCATATACAGAAAAGCTCTATATTACTTGTTATTATTTCTGATTATTTCATTTTATATCTGATTCAGTTTAGTACTTTTTTTAAAAAAAGATATTTGACCCATAGCTCTATAGAACATGCAAAACTGAGGTCAAACATTGGTTGGATTGTTTTTTGATGCATCTATACTGGACTAGGCAGAAGAATTTTGAAAAATAGAGTATCTTTCTCCAGGTTGCTAGCCATGAAAACCCATTGTATTGCAGCCAGGTCACTAAAAGCCCTGAGAAAGCTGGTTAAATTAATCTGTCAGATTACAGATTAAAAGAGTTGGAAGGGACCTTGTAGGTCATCTAGTCCAACCCCCCGCTCAAGCAGGAGACCCTACACCATTTCCAACAAATGGCAGTCCAATCTCTTCTTGAAAGTCTCAAGTGTTGAAGCTCCCACAACTTCCGAACTTCTGTCATTGTAAAGCATCACTTAATGCTATAGAAAACACATGCAAGAAGGCATCAACACTTTCATAACTGAGCCTGCAGTTGAAATTTAGCAGTGAGTACATTTTGTGGAGTTTTTGGTGCTCTCTGAGTTTGGTTCTTGCAGACATTCATTACCAAACTTGGTAACATCAGCAGTGCTAGGAAGCAGTGGGGTTTGCTCTCATTTTATGTACTAGTGGCTTTCCTTTGCAGTGTCGGTGAGAGTGGTCTTAGGGGTTCCTTGATTGGGCTGTTGTTTACTGTTGTTACTGTTTACTGTTAGCCTATTTGGCAGTTCTTTGATTGGGATATTGTTTGCCTCTTGATTGTTAGTCTAATCTTAAGTTGAGTATATTTTGAATGTGTTGTCCCTAGTCACCACAATGATGGTTTGTAATGGAAAATAGGGAACTTTCAACTGGTAATCCTATCCTACAGTCATTTTCATGGCAAATAAAATACAAAGCCAGCAAGATAGCCAACAAAGGCCAAGAGGCAAATGTGATGTTTATTTCAGCTAGCTGTTTGGCACAGTGGTACCATGAATTTAAAAATGTAGCCTGCATGTCTTCTAGAGGCTTGCCTGTAAAATAATGACCTATAGCTTGGTTTGAAAAAAGAATTTAAAAAAAGAATGTATATCAATGCTTATTGATCATTATGGTAAATAAAATAATTTCTGGGTGCAATTCAATTTGTTGCTTATAGTCTTTTTAATCCTAAACATCTTGGAATTAAAGTACCTGAAAAAGCATCTACTGCTACATAAATCATCTTGGTCCATAAGAGAATCCAACAAGAGAATCCCCTCTGTGTCCCCTGTTCTGCCTTAAGCTACTTTATTCTGGCATATTTTTGTAGTCAGGCAATAGTAAGAGTGTATATGGAAGTTAATGAACAGCGAGAGGTGAAGTCCCAGGGAATTATTTGCAAGAACTGAAAGAAAGCTGAAGCCAAGATGTAAATTAGTATTGCAAGCCAAACGAAGCAGACTGAGGAAATCAGATAACGGAGTGACAGAAACAAAAGAATGATGTTTGTTTATAAAGCCCGTTGTTTGCTTTATATAAAAAATATTTATACTTTAGTGTTCAATAGTTTCTCCTCTGCCTTAAATGTTACTAATTATTTTTTCTTAAACTGAATGCTAAGGTTTTGTTTCTTACTGTCAACATGCATATTCTTATGTACTTGGGGGTGTTCCAGATTCTGCTAGCTACAGGACAGATAGAGGATGGCTGGAATCCTTATCAGTGACTCTCAGGATAGATAGAGGGATGCTCCTTGAGCTTCCTCTGTGATTCAGCCATTTTCCAAACAGAGCTGGAAGCTACTAATGTCCAGCTGTTATTTGCAACAGTGTCATTTCCCAAACAATCTCCTCATCCAATTTGTCAAAATCAGTTGGTATATGACATTCTGAATAAAGCCAGAATAATATTGTGACAAAAGCAGATATTTTAAGTGTCTGCTTTCATTTTGTGAAATTCTTTATTACCTAACATTCATTTAATTCTATTTCTCTCTGTTTGAGGCATAAGTGCAAATCATTTTCCCTAGTTTTATTTTTCAGGTTTCTTTAGTTCCATTTCAGTGTTCCAGACTGATATATTAATCAGTTTGTCCAAATAATATCACAGCTTAAAACTGAATCTAAGTCTGCACGCCTTGGCCTAGATGGTTAAGAACAAAGTCTTCTATTTATTAATCATGTAGAATTACATACTATCCTCCATTATTTAGTCCATACTATAAAAGAAAGGAGTCGGATCATTAGAAGTTTTTGTATTCCCCATTAAGGCATTATAAGTCAGTTTTTCCCCCAAGTTTTTAAAATAATTTTGCATGTTTTGGGAGGGGATAACTAAGGTGACCAGACGTCCCGATTTTGGCGGGACACACCCGCTTTTTAATGATTTGTCCCGCGTCCCGCCCGTCCTCTAAAAAGTCCCAATTTTTGAAAGGAATGCACGACTAGGGCATTCTTTTCAAAAATCGGCCTGAAAGGGGGGCGTGCGAACCAGCCAAGAGGAGGAGCCGATGCGGAACGCAGGGGCGGCGGGCAGGCGAGCGAAGAGGCAAAGGCACCCCGGCCAGGAACTTTTCTGGATTTTGGGTGTGCGGGGGTGGTGGTGGAGGGAGGGGGTGTCCGTCTCTGAGGAGCTTCGGGGACGAGAGGGGCGAGGGCCAGGACCCCTCCTTTCCCCTTGCCCTCCCAGGAAGCCGTCCTGCCAGGCACAGCAGCCTGCTCCAAATTACAGAGTTGGAAGGGACCTTGCGGGTCATCTAATGGGGCCAGATCCGCGCATGCGCCTCGGCTCACCAGCTCTCCAATGGAACTGGCGAAGCCAAGGCAGATCCTCACCAGGGGCCGGGCAGGAGGCGATGGCTGGGGAGAACCAGCAGCGGACCCTCAGGAAGAGCATCGCGGCTCAGCAGCCGGCTCCGCAATCGCCCCTGCCGCCCGGCAACAGCCCCAGCGCCCCGCAAGCACCCACCCCGGACAGCAGCAATACGGAGCGAGTGGCGCTCAAGGAGATCGGCTTGGTCAGCGCCTGTACCATCATCATAGAACATAGGTGAGGAGGGGCAGCCCCATCACGACCCCCACCCCCCAGGCAGGGGTGTCTTCCCCCACCCCCAGCTTGGAAAGTTGCTCTTGATGGAGCACGGTCCTTTAAAAGAAGAGGAGGAAAGGGGGGGGCGAGGCTGCTTGGAGGAGGACCCCCTCCCTCCTCTTTTCTCTTCTTACTGATTAAGGAGTTGGAAGGGACCTTGTAAGTCATCTTATGTCGGTGTCCAGGTGGGGGGGGGAGGCGGGAGGCCTTTCCTCGTCTCCCGCCTCCCCTTCGGAAGCCGGCAGTGGCTTGGGCTGGCAAGCGACGAGCGGGAGGCGGGGAAAGGAGGCAGCCGGCAGCTTACCTGTGAGGCGGCGGTCCTGCAGCAGCCCATGGCTAAAGTGGCCAAGTTTGCAGATCAGAGATCTGCAAACTTGCCCACTTTAGCCATGGGCTGCTGCGGGACCGCCGCCTCGCAGGTAAGCTGCCGGCTGCCTCCTTTCCCCGCCTCCCGCTCGTCGCTTGCCAGCCCAAGCCACTGCCGGCTTCCAAAGGGGAGGCGGGAGACGAGGAAAGGCCTCCCGCCTCCCCCCCCCCACCTGGACGCCGACATTTGCATTGTTTTGCCCTCTGCGCATGCGCAGCGTTCTGCGCATGCGCAGAAATGGCGCCCAGGCGGGCCCGCCCCCCCGTCCCGCTTTAAAAAAAAATAATCTGATCACTTTAGGGATAACACACTATACAATATTTATTAATATTCCATCAGTGGAATATCCATGCTACGGCCACGGATGAACCAACCATTGGTCCCTGAGAAGTTGAAGCACGAGTGATTTATAAGAGCTGTGGGGGGGTGCAGTGGTTAGAATTAGGGGTGAAATCCAGCAGGTTCTGACAGGTTCTGGAGAACTGGTAGCGGAAATTTTGAGTACTTCGGAGAACCAGCAAATACGACCTCTGGCTGGCTCCAGAGTGGCGTGGGAATGGAGATTTTGCAATATCCTTCCCCCAGGAGTGGGGAGGGAATGGGGATTTCCCCCTCACATCGAAGGAAGAGTCCAAGATGGGTTGTTCTAAACCCATAGCTCTATGGACTGGGTTGAATTTTCTGAGGATCCACCTCCCTGGTGACGTTCCCCAGTCGTTCAATCCAGTCCTCAGCTCATGGATGTTTTTTTCCTTAGCTCCTGGAGCTTTGGATTGTGTTCTTCATATTCCTTCCTGGATTTTCCCTTTTATTTTATTTTCCTTTTCCCTGGATGACATTTGTTTTTCTAAAGAAGATCTGCTTGGAAAGCTATTCAATGTTTCAAACAGGGCGTTGGAGAGAGCTGTGAGTGATCAGTTTGCGCTGCCTTCGGGCGCCCAAGCCCAAGCAGCTGCTCCCTTGTCGGGAATTTGCTGATTCCTTTAGAGTTCGTGGAGAAGCAGGGCTGTTTGACAACTTAGCCCTGCTTGTCTTTGCGCACGGCCTGGCCTCGGCTTGTGGGTGCCGGCGCCTTTGTTGCTTCCCCGATCATAGCCAGCGTTGTTTGGCAGCATGATTTTAACCCGCTTGGGACCATTTGGAGCGATTCGCAGAGGGCGACTGAGGCTCCCATTACTGGCTTCATTTTGCCACGCAGCCCTGCCTTTGCTAGCCAGCGTCTCTTTGTGAGTGCTGCTTCCTTGATTTAGGCGTGAGATGCCATTTTGTGCTTCGGTGATTGTGGACCATTTTCTTTTGGCGCGAATTGCCATTTTGAGGTCCGAAGGGCTGATTCTCCCTGGGTGCGGCCGCCATTTTGTTTGCCCTTCTCCTTTCAATGGTTTTCAAGGGCTTTGGATTTCCACAACTGGCCTTTGCTGAGATTGAGATCCATCCCAGAAAAATTTGGGGAGCCAGGCCTGGACACTGCATTTGAGGCTCACCCTCGGCTGCTTTACAGTGCTTCCTCGGGAGGGGGCCACAGCTGAGTCATCGCCATGTACAACTGCAGTTGCCTGAGGAGTCTTATAGTAGGCTTGATACTGATGCCCGACCGGCCCTGCCTGGAGTGCTTTCCTCCCCTCACAATGGTTGGACTGCAGAGGGTGCAGGGCTTCAGGGGGAGCTGCTTTCCACAGCAGACCTGGAAGCTCCTCTACAAGAGCCCGCTACGTCTGGAGGGGGTCCCCGCGCTCCACCTGCTGCCACCTTTACCCTCATGGTGGCAGGCCTCCGCCAGGAGGGGGCAATGGACCAGGACATTCCATCCTCATTGAAGGCCTGGCTTGCCGCGGCTATCAGAGAGGGCATTGCTGAGGAACTGAATCAGTGATCCTCATTTGCTCCTAATGCACCACTCCATGGGGAGTATGGGTCTCCACTGGGGATGGCGGGGGACTACCATGTTTATCCTGGGGCCTATGCTTCCAACTGTTCTGATGACGGCCAGGTCTCCCTTTTGGAAGGGGAGCTGCAGGGGGAGGAGGATCTATTGGAATTAGATCCGGAATCACCAAGCAAGCCATCTTTCAAGGGCTTATTTAACCCAGCCCTGTTTAAGCAGCTCCTGGCCAAGGCTCGGGTGACTGCTTGACTGGGGTCAGATTCTCCTGACCTTCTGCAACCCCAGGGCTCTGGGGAGCAGGAGGACTTTCTTTTTTCAGAGAAGGAGGTAGCACCGGACACTGTCCCAATTCCCGGCATGTTTCTGGACATTATTAGACGCCAGTGGACATCTCCTGCTAACATTTAGCAGCCCAGCAGTCCGGAGAATACCTTGTTTGCAGTGGACCCCGAACTTCTTTATCTTGTCCATCTGCCGCAAGGGGATGCGCCGGTGGCTTCCTTGACCTCTACTTCCATCTTGCCTCCCAATGCGGATGACGCCTTGAAGGTGGATGAAAGGCGGGAGGAGATGGCCCTGCGCAGAGCCCACCAGTCCAATTCCTGGGCCATTTGGGCTGCGACCATGGCATCCTTTTTTATGAGGGTGTTGCTGCGGTGGCTCCGCCAGCTGCAGGACAGGGTTCCTTTGGAGGACCTCAGGAGTCACCAGGACCTGTCTAAAATTATTGCAGTGGTGGAGTTTACGGTGGACGCTTCCCTGGCTGCAGCCAAGTTTTCAGCCTGAGCCATCACCTCTTCGGTGATGGCACGATGGATGTTATGGCTCTGACATTGGCGCATGGATGCCAAGAACTGCTGGAAGCTGGCTTCGGGGCCCTTTGAAGGGGGGAATCTTTTTGGCCAATCCTTGGACCCTTTCCTCATAGAGACCAGGGATAAGAGGAAGATCATCCCTTCCCAGAGCAGGCGTCCCATTTTTCGGCCTTCGTCCTATTTTAGGTGGCCCTCCTCCAGACAGGGGGGAGCTGGGGCGAGCTTCTCCCAATCTTTCAGGCCCTTCCCACCTCGGTCTGAATTTCAGCCAGAGCGCCAGGCCCCTAGCGGCAGAGGCAGACCGCAACATCAGTTCAGGCACCAGAGCCGAGGTAGTGGCAACAAGCCTTTCTGCCACCAGAGATAGTGTGGGACCGGACTCTCCTATTGGAGGGAGACTCGGGTTTTTTGCGGATCGCTGGGACGAGATGACTTCTGATGCCTGGGTCTGGGAGACCATTAGATCAGGGCTCTCCCTGGAATTTCTCTCCCCTCCCCCGAGGTTTTTTCTCCACTGCCCTATTTCCAGAGACCCAGTATGCCGGGGGCTCATGGAATTGGCAATCCAGCATTTGCTGGACATTTGGGCCATCCAGCCGGTACCACCGGAGCAGTGGGATCAGGGCTTCTATTCAAATTTGTTTCTAGTGCCCAAATCCTTGGGGGGATGGAGGCCGATTCTTAACCTAAAGGGGACTAAATCAATATGTGGTTTACAGGAGGTTTAAGATGCACTCCCTCCGTTCCATCTTGGCCGGGATCAGGGAGGGGGACTTCTTGTCTTCTGTAGACCTCATGGAGGCCTACCTCCATGTCCCTATTCGTCCAAGTCACCGATGTATGGCTATGGATCGTGGTATTAAAATCTGCCAGATGGGAGATGTGGCATTGCAATCAAAGTCTTGCCCCTTTGGGATGTGTGTGCAATATCATGGCTGCTCTCTTGCAGACTTTGAGGCTTCCCTGTGGATGCTTTTAAGTTGAAAGATGGTAAATGATAGTCATCACATGAAATAAATCACTAGGTGGTATCCATTCCTATCGTAATAAGTTACTGCAACAGAAAAAACTGGAACATAACTCATTGACAGAATGTGTGAGATTAACTCCAGGTAAAACTGGAAAAGAATCTGTACTGAATTAGTTGTCCAACTCTGCATACAGTGCTTTGTTGTAATCTTAAAACTATTATTCCTAAACAAGATTTATTGTTTGGAATAAAATGAATTATCTGGAAGAACTGTTTGTGGTGATTTACTGTATGATAACTGTCAATAACAGTTTGAAATTTTAATTTACCCTGAGTCTGAATGAGTGATGCAAAGGACAAAACATAGATTTTGCTTATTTAAGCATGTCATTCCTTATGTCATTCCTCTATGCTACAAAGAGGTTTGAGTTATACTGAAATATGGAAATCTTACATGCTATTTTTAAAATGTTCTAAACTTGGTAGATAATGGTTTAGATTAGAAACATTTATAAGTAAGGTCTTGACATTGATGAAGCTCATGATGTATTAACATTTTTATTGTATGCTGTGAAATCATTTTCTCCTATTTTTAGTTAATAAATATTCATTAAAAATATAGTCTTGAGTCAGTAATGGGTTCTAAAAACAGTTGCTACCTGTTCGCGCGCGCGCATGCGCAGAAGCATCCCGGGCGGGTGGGCGGAGCCTCCCGCCACCGGCGCTACCGGTTCGCAGAACTGGGCCGAACCGTGAGCAACCCACTGCTGTCTTGAGTCATTGAGGACATAAGCTTTTCATTTTTTCCCCTGGACAATTAATAGCTTAGTTTGCAAGTGAAGAGAAGACCAATATATTCCTTAATGCAAGAAAAGCAATAAGATAAAATGAAAGTTATTTTAAATATTTTTTTAAAAATTTACTGAAGGGACAAAATTCTTTCCTCAAAAATATTATCTTGAAACAATGTTAAAATGATATTTTACATATCTTTTAATTATTGGTTCAGCAGCCATTGCGAATCCTGTCCCACGAAGAGCAGCAGATCAGAATTGTACCCAGTGATGTTCCTCTGTAAACAGAACATCGTTGTTTGGATGACAGTATTCTCCACCTTCCTGCAGTACTGAGTTTTCCCCAAATCTGCACAAGGAGGTCCTCCAGAGCAGTTGTTTGGGTGAATTCAGGGTCCAAAATATGAAAAAGCAAGTCCCCATTTCAAAAAATAGAAGTTTACTTACGTAATGTTAGGTTTCATATCAAACCTTGTTTATTAACTTTTCAAAGTGCAGGACTGTCTAAGAGCTAACTCTGCAGTAAAAACATAGGAGATAATTCTAAACCATGTAAATTACTGCACAAATGAAACCATTCCAATATTGGGTGCCAACTAAAAGTGCATGAAGCACTACAATAAAACTACACCCCAAAGCCTTCCTTAACAAGGCTACAAATATTGAAAGAGTAAACCACATCATCTTTGGAAGGAAGATTTAATGAAAAAAAAAGTTTGAGTTCAAGTGCTAATAAAAGCAAACTAGTATTATTGTTAATATTATTATTGCCTAAAATGTTTACTTTGCCACCTCTGGAAAATTGATTCTTATTTTCAGCATAAAAGTCTCTCCAGCAATTATTTGAATGGATCTAGTGTATACACACTGCTTTATTATTCCTAATTTTACAGTTTGAAATGTTGTTTTAATATAGCACTTGACAGGTGGTAAGAGATGAATTGAATATGTTTATGAAACAGAGAACTAGAGCCACTTACTTGAACTTGAGGGCACTTGTTCATGTAAGTAGTAAATTTGGATTCCAGAAGCTTAGAATCCTCCAGGGGTGAAATTCAGCAGGTTCTTACAGGTTCTGGAGAACCGGTAGCGGAAATTTTTAGTAGTTCAGAGAACTGGCAAATACCACCTCTGGCTGGTGGCGGCGGTGGGGGTAGAGCTTGCCTGGGCTCTCTGCCATCCCAGAACTGCGCCGCACCAGGGAGTTTTCCTGCATGGCCGTGGTGCCGGCACCAGCAGCGGCAGAAGAGCACACCCTGCCCTTCGGGGCCTGAGGGCAGGTGGCCCAGCCCAGAAGTCATGGGCTGGATGCGGGGATCCAGACCCAAGGAGGAGGGGAAGGCAAGCGGGTGGCAGTCAGCCAAAGGCCCCGTGGAAGCCGAGTGCGGAAGCCAAGCGGGCCAGGCCCAAAAGGTGAGCGAGCCTCACCATGACCCCCTGAGGCTGAGCGCAGCGGGTCTCCCCCCCTGCCTCCAGCGTTGGCTTACCTTCTAGATCCTCTGCCGGCGTATTCAGCATGCCCATCATCCCAATGGACCCAGCATGTTGGTAAGGCTGACAGCAGCAGCCCCGGGACACCCGCCTGGCACCTACCCTCCCCGAGCACCACTGTAGCGCCGCCGTTCACTTTCATCCTTCTCCCACCGTGAAATGAAAGCAAATGGTGGTGCTGCAGTGGTGCTCTGGGAGGACAGGGTGCACCCCTGGCGCCTGCCTTCCCGGAGCACCATCACCACCTCTGCCGCCCCTCTCAGCCCCAGAGCAGCGACTGATCTTCACCAAGGGCCACCTGCCCACCCACTAGCCGGGACGGGCTGGATGCCGACTTCGGAAGGCAAGCGGGCATGGGGGACTGCCGGGAAGGCCGCATGTAAGGCAGGCAAGCATGGCAGGGCTCCATGGAAGGGAGTAGCTTAGCACTTAGACTTATATACTACTTCATAGTGCTTTACAGCCCTCTCTAAGCGGTTTACAGAGTTCAGCATATTGCCCCCAACAATCTGGGTCCTCATTTTACCGACCTCAGAAGGATGGAAGGCTGAGTCAACCTTGAGCCGGTGAGATTTGAACAGCTGAACTGCAGCTAGCAGTCAGCTGAAATAGCCTGCAGTGCTGCACTCTAACCACTGTGCCACCTCGGCTCGGAGTAGGCTGCTAGCTCCCTTCCCTGTGGCCCGACATGCTTGCCTGCCTTCCACGTCTCTTTCCGCTTGCCTGCCTTCGCAAGCTGGCCACAGGGACACCGGGAAGGCCATGTGGAAGGCAGGCAAGCATGGCAGTGCTGCAAGGAATAGAGTAAGCTGCTAGCTGCCTTCCCCATAGCCTGCGGCCCCAACATGCTTGCCTGCCTTTGCAAGCTGGCCACGGGGACGCCGGGAAGACCACGTGGAAAGCAGGCAAGCATGTTGAGGCTGCGGGCCATGGGGAAGTAGGGAAGGCAGGCTGGGACAGTGGGGGGGGGCAGGGGCAGATAGGTAGGCCACGACTTCACAGGCTTACCTGGCAGGCAGATCAGGGGCACAGCGCTTCAGGCAGGCAAGCTGCAGAGCAGAGACTGGGCTGGGCAGGGCGAGTGAGCTGTGACCAGGGGACTGGTTCGGGGGCATAACCAGCCAGCGGTCACTACCGATTTGGCGACCCAGGCCACATGTCCATTACCGGTTCTCCTGAACCAGTCCGAACTGGTAGCATTTCACCCCTGAGTTGTAGGTTCCAAATGCTCTTCAAGGGCAACCTCATATAGAGCACATTGCAGTGGTCCAATTAGGAGGTGACTAAGGAATGAATGACGATGAACAGTGTCCCCCCCCATAAAAAAGAGAACAACTGTTGTATAATATATTATGCATTTGTACAAAGAGCATCCTGACCAACATTGCTACCTGCTCTTCAAACAGGAGCCAAGAGTCTAGGACAACCCTCAGATTGTGCACTAGCTCTGTGTCAGCGTTCCAAGTAATGCACCCATAGAAAACAAACTGCAAGGCACTCGAGTTCCTCAAAGAACAGTTTATTGGATACATCATATTGGCATAAACTGGTGAAAGCTGACTCTGAGGTTTTGGGCGGCTTTCACCTAATTAAAAACAAAAATTTTCCTCCCCCCCCAAGTCACTGGTCATGCTGTCCAATCCAGGTGCTGTCCAATTGCTGGGTTACTTGCTCCTCCTCTGGCCAGCCACCTGTGAGAATGTCCTTGGTTCTCACAGGAAAACTTTATTGTTTTGGCTATAAAACCCCATCTAACTATTTCCCCCCTCCAACTGCTGTGTGGCAACTCTGAAGCCTCCAAGATGGCTTCAGCCAGGCTCACTTCAGGGTTGACACTCTGATTTGAGGAATGCTACCCCAACCGGAAATAAAGATGTCACATTGCTACATACACGGAACCTAAAATCTAGAGTTATTCAATCTGATCAGGATTGTGCCAAAATCCATTCTTCCCCATTCATCCCCTTCCGGCATCCAGGCATTGGGAAAGCATCTCTATTGTTATGTTTATGTCTGTGAATATTTATGTTCTCTACTGGTATGGATTACATGAAGCACAATTAGGCTAGCAATATGACTTTTCCTCAACCTATTGAAGTGCCTCAGATGAGTTGGGAAGATGGAAAGCAATAACATGAGATCAGAAAAGTTCTTGTTGTATCTATCCTTTAGGGATCATATGTTGCTCTCTCAAAAACAATTCTGAGAGTCTCTGAGATAAGCCAAAATGGTTGAGTAAAAAATTAATCTTGAACTTTGATGAACCACTCTATCACATAGAACACTTTCCTAAAGTGAAAACTGATTTAACTGCAGTCTTTACCTGTATCCTCATAGTTCTCTCCTACTAGGTAGAAGAGGAAGTCTAAGTTTCTCTTGCAATAATGAGTTGAATGATTTTGTTTTGACTAGTTTATCTTCAGTAGCCATATTTATTTTGCTTTTTTTATTTCTTGCATTTTGTTTTTGCATTGGTATTTTTATTCAGTTAGCCACTGAGAGTTGCTTTATGTGAAATGGGTAGCTAAATAAATAAATATCTTTCTTTGACAATGAGAACATGTATTTTGGCATGGGAAATCATCTTCCTATTGATAATGAATTCCCAATATGAAGCAGACAAATGGAAGAAGAGCTGTCATTTGGGTTTAGCTTTCTTACACACTATAACCCTAGGGAAATAGATGAGAAAATGATTACACTAGATTACAACTAATCATATTATTACAGATTTTTCCTGGAGCTTATGTAAAACATCATGACAGATAAGATAACCTTTCGTTATCAGGGGCAAGTACTTTATTCCCTTTTGACAGAAGAAAGCTATGAATATTCATTTTGTTTTTCAGTAATTATAACAGTTATCTCTATCCACTGCATTCATTTGTAGCAACAGAACAAAATACCAAAGACATCAAAGTTTTTAAAAAATGGCAAAGAAAATCACTCCTACTTTGCACAGAGCCACTTGACCCTAGCTAATTATATATATTCCATTTGTGATTTCTGGTTGACTAAAAAAGATTATGATTCAAAGTCCAAGCTAATCCCAGAGAAATGTAGCATCTTTATCTTCCAATCTTTTCTGGCTGCTACTATTTCCTGAACAGACATAGAAAGCATGCCATGCACAGATGGCCAAGCTTTGCCTGAGTGTCCCATGTACAAGGAGAGATTTGGCATACTTAAAAGTGACCAGGTGTCTGGCATGACAAGACCCAGGTTGTACAAAATGTTGCTAAGAATGCGCAGAACACATGGCCAATAGAGCTGTGAAAACCTGAGAGAGAGAGAGAGAGAGAGAGAGAGAGAGAGAGAGAGAGAGAGAGAGAGAGAGAGAGAGAGAGAGAGAGAGAGAGAGAGAGAGAGAGAGAGAGAGAGAGACTTGCTTTGCAATGAGCAGAATCCCCTCTTTTCAAATTGTTAAAAGCAACCCCTGTTTTGTTTTCAATCCCAAATGCATTTTTGAAGCTGCTTCTGACTGTCTCCATTTTTTTCCTGAGAAAAACAATGACTTGCATGTGTTCCAAAGCACATTGTTGCAAAACCTTATATAGTTTTAATAGGAAACTCTTGAGAACCCCATCACACCAGCCATAAATGTAATAGAAAAGTATCCAGTCTATGTATTGTATGTTAGTGTTCATGTTTGTGACAAAGCTTGTGTCACAATGTATTTGTTAGTCTTTACAGTGCCACAGCCTTAAATCTAGCTTATAATAGACAATGAAAATATAATAGGAAATAAAAACCCAAAATGCAAAGGTAAGGAACACAATATAACAGAGGACTAGGATTACATATAAACCAAAATTTAATTAATGACAATAGGTACTGCAACTTGTCTTAGAAAATCCAATTAAGATATTGAAGGGGCACCTTTTAATACCAATTATTGATAGTGAAGGAATCAACAATTAAGAAATATGCTGCAACTTGGTAGACTGCCCATGAAGGCCTTGGAAAAGATTTTCAGGTGTTATGCACATATCTTTATCTAAAAAGTTGAGAAAATATATGCAGGCAATACTTTTCCTGTGATGCTCTATGGAAATAGAAATTAGACTTTGAAGAGTGATAGAAAGAGAATTGGTGCTTTTGAACATTTGTGTCAGAGAAGCCAACAGAAAATACAATGGACAACCAACAGAACAAACCAATGAATCATTCAACCAACCAGCCCAAAGTTGTCATTCCAGACACAAATGACTAGGCTCAAATATTATACTTCAGATACACTATGCAAAGACCTAACTCGCTGGAGAAGTCTATAATGCTGCAAAAGATCAAAGAGAAAAAAATGAAAAAGAGGAAACCTAGCATCAAGATGGATGAATTCAATTACAGCAGCAATGGATGCACTGTTGAAACACCTGAAGGACCAGGTAAGGAAGAGATCCTTCTGGAGAAAACCTGTCTATGTAATCACTATAAATTGATACTGGCTCAACAACATGTTGAGCCAGACTTGAAATTTTGGGACTTGAAAATTTAGAACTACGCTGCCTTCGTTCTGACCTAAGTGTAGCTCACAAAATTATCTGCCACAATGTCCTACCTGTTAACGACTACTTCAGCTTCAACCGCAATAATACACGAGCTCACAATAGATACAAACTTTATGTAAACCGCTCCAAACTTGATTGCAAAAAATTCGACTTCAACAACAGAGTGGTAAATGCCTGGAACACTTTACCTGACTCAGTAGTTTCTTCCCCTAACCCCAAAAACTTCAACCTCAGATTATCTACCATCGAACTCACCCCATTCCTAAGAGGTCAGTAAGGGGCGTGCATAAGCTCACAATCGTGCCTACCGTTCCTGTCCTATGTACCCATATAATCATACCTCTTTTACTCTTATTCATGCTTGTAATATTACATGTATATTCAATCATGTTTTACTGTTTATACTTTGCTTATAATCATATATGCTTGACAAATAAACAAATACAAATAATCAATGAATCAATAATACACAAAGAAATACTCTTCTGAAAGGAAATTTTAATAAACACCCAGGAAATAATATGATGAATTAAATCTAAAATTGGTAAATATGCTCTTTGACTTTAATGACACCCTAGTCATTTCTGAGAAGATGATGGTAAATTGTAATCAGAAACAAAGCACACCAAAGATCAAGCATTGACAGTTAAGTTAGGCTTTTATCACATCTGCCCAATGTGAATCCTGTAATGTAAATTCCCAATGTTTTTAAATAATCAGTGAAACAGACCAAACAGAGCTATGGAAAAGTGATATGGCAACTTTTGTTGACTTGTATCTATTTCCATTGACATAGCTGATGGTCCTGTATTGAGATGTAGCAACAGTTTTGGATCTCCATCATCACTTCCCCCCCAAATTCCATTTTCCCTTAAGATAAGAATTGATATAGTAACTTAATATTGCCCAAGTACAGCAGTGGCTTTGTTGTGGAGAAACTTTCAATCTATTAATGGTGCTTCTCTTACTTAGTGGAGAGATACAAAGCACGAATACACACAATTTAACTCATTGTCATAATTAGCTGTAAAAAGCACTGAAATTTCCCATATATTCTAGCAGTAATTTTACTAGTCCACACAAGGAACTTTAGATATTTAGAATATCTAAATTTTAATATCTAAATTTATCTAAATTTAGAAATCTATATTATATTAGATATATATTAATATCTAAATTTAATATCTAAATTTAAATATTTAGAAAAATATTGGATAATTTATGGAATCAGGAACTTGATCTTATGAATCCTAAATGGAAAGAGAAATGATGGATGGGCTTTTAAAATGTTATATTTCTCTGTCTGGAAAATATAGGGAAATGAACATTTCATAAACAACATTGATATGGTGCCATTTTTGCCCATTTATGAACAGGTCAAGGATAAGAAGAAAAATGGATTTAGCAGACTTATAGCTTTCTTCACAATTCAAAGGAATCTCCCAATTTCTTTGTCCTTTTAGGACTTTCTTGTGGAGGTGAGATGATAAGGACTATAAAAGGACCCTGGGGGGCTATGAGCATCTGAGGGGAGATACCTCAGCCTTCATAGAAGTTTAGAAAAATCTGGGATCTTTTACCAAGATCACAGGACAGCAACCTAAATATACTGTTTATGGGCTGTATAACACCTACTCCAATGAAGTGTTAGTGAATCCTCAGTTTGGTTCCAACTGGTTCCAAAATTGTTGTAGTAATTTTTGTGAAAACGGAATTTTCAAAACCTGGGAGAATATCTGAGATTGTGTATGTGTGTGTGTGTGTGTGTGTGTGTGTGTGTGTGTGTGTTGATTCTTTCTATGAAGATATTATGCCTTAGATAAGAAACCTATAAAATTTCAGTATGGGAATTAACAAATGTACAATGAAAAGAAAAAATGGATGTAAAAAGTGGCAAGATAAAAAGGAAAAAAAATATTCTGAATAGATTCTCAATTTCACTGATTCTGCCAAAACTCTTTTAATATTACTTCTTGTAGGACAATGATCTAGAATAGATCATTGAATATTGGCATAGTCCTGCAATATGTGACTTCTTCAACTTCAAATTGGAGAAATCCAGTAAATTTAGTTTCTATAATTAGAAATTAGATCTGACAATCATAACATTGAACTCTCCTACCTTTCTTCATTCTTCACCCTGGAATTTTTCTTCTATGGAGATATGAGACCAATATACAGTTACCTATTTTTGATATATGTCTATATGTCCTTTTCCCAAATTAATTAACATTGAGAAGGATCAGATTCAGATCAAGTCTAGGCCAAAAGCCTTAGCTACATCTTTGTTCCTTTCTTTCAAATTGTGGTCTGTTGTTTTCAAATTTCTTTATCAGAAACCATGTCATAAATTTTGCTTCAGGCTAGGACAAGCCATACTAAATAGCATCCCTCATAAATTTCTTCCACTTCATTTTCCTCGCATTACAGCTTAATCAGAAAAATATGATTAAAGAAGAAGTAAAATCCAAATAAAGTTGAACAACATCTTTTATTATAACAAAAGTAAAATAAAATAAGAGAGGTTACTACAAATACCCAAAAGTAAGAGGAGAATGCAACAGATTTCAATCACCAACAGAATCTTAGATTAATGGTAGGGCTTTGGGAGAGAAAATAGAAATATTAAATAGGATTTTAGACTGCCTGGCTTTCTGGATATATGTAGTTATTAAAATTATCTTGATACCTTGATAGCTCAAAGTTCTATTTTTTTCTAGACAAAAGCAATATATTCAGAAGTTTGGAAGACCCCAAGAAAAAGAGAACGGTGTTTCAAATGGATGCAAAATAAACAGAACCTAATTGTTCATGTGTTACACTCAAAATTGTTACACTTGAAATCCACCCAAGCCTTCTAGAATTTCATAAACGCCAAACATAAAGACTCGAAAACTTCCCCTAATGGGAAAGAATGTAATGATGAAGCCGTCAAGGCCAATCTCTTCAACACGTTCTTCAGTTCAGTCTTTGTCAACAGCAATGGCTTCTGCCCCACATTTCCTAGTCGTACCACAACTAATTGCAATGAGCTCCTACATATTGATTTTACATTAGATAACGTTGAAATGGCACTACGCAACCTAAAGCCATCTCTATCTATTGGCCCTGATGGATTATGTGCCTATTTCTTGAAAAAGCTTTCCACTGCCATAACCGAACCTCTAAGCACAATCTATGAGGTATCTTTCAGAACCAGCTTCTAGCCCGACCTATGGTCATTAGCCATGGTCATTCCTATTTTTAAAAAGGGAGACCCCAGCCTAGTTGAAAATTACAGACCAATCTCATTATGTTGTGTCACCTGTAAAGTCATGGAATCAATTATAAACCAATCCATCACCCTCCACTTAGAGACAAACAACCAGCTCTCTAACAAGCAGTTTGGTTTCAGGAAAAATTTGTCCTGTAATCTACAACTCCTACACTGCAGAAACATTTGGACCACACAACTTGACCAGGGTAAAACAATAGATGCAATTTACATAGACTTCTGCAAAGCCTTTGATTCAGTGGTACACGACAAACTACTGTTAAAACTAAGCTCTTACGACATTTCCGGATCCCTGTACAAATGGATAGCCACGTTCCTGTCAAACAGGCAACAAGTAGTCAAAATAGGGAGCGCCCTATCAAACCTGGCACCAGTTAACAGCAGTGTCCCCCAAGGCAGCGTTTTACGACCCACACTCTTTCTGCTTTACATAAATGACCTTTATGATCATATTATAAGCAGCTGCATCCTCTTCGCTGTTGACGTAAAACTATTTAACACCACTGACAATGCTGCTACCCTACAAAGCGACCTTGACCATGTGTCAGAATGGTCGCACAATTGGCAACTCCAAATCTCAACTAACAAATGCTCTGTCTTACATATTGGCAACGAACATCAGAACACCAAATACAAGCTGGGTGGATATGACTTTGTAGACGACCCCCACTCTGTGAAGGACCTAGGAATACTCATCTCAACAATCTAAGCCCCAGAGCTCACTGTAACAGCATTGCCAAAAAGCCATTAAGGGTTGTTAACCTAATTTTGAGAAGCGTCTTCTCTGGTAACATAAAACTGCAAACTAGGGCATACAAAACCTTTGCCAGACCAATTCTCGAATACAGCTCGTCTGCCTGGAATCCACACTATATATTGGACATTAATACAATTGAGTAGGTCCAGAGGTATTTCACGAGAAGAGTACTCCACTCCTCTGCTCACAATAGAATACCTTATGCCACCAGGCTTGAAATTTTGGGCTTGGACAACCTGGAACTATGCCGCCTATGGTCTGACCTAAGCATAGTGCACAAAATTATCTGCTATAACGTCCTACCTGTCAACGACTACTTCAGCTTCAACCACAATAATACACGGGCAAACAATCGATACAAACTCAAGGTAAACCGCTCTAAACTCGATTGCAGAAAATACAACTTCAGCAACAGAGTGGTCAATGCCTGGAATGCTCTACCTGACTCCATTGTTACATCCTCAAACCCCCATAGCTTCAACCTTAAACTGTCTACCGTGGACCTCACCCCATTCCTAAGAGGTCCGTAAGGGGGTGTGCATAAGCGCACCAGCGTGCCTACCATCCCTGTCCTACTGTCCCCATTTATTTGTACTCATTTCCTGTGTTCATGTCCATGTTTATACTTATACCTGTTATTTCGTACATGTTTGACAAACTAAATAAAATAAATAAATAAAAAAAATGTGACTGTTGTAATAATTTGTCAACCAACCAGATAACTACAAGACTATGAGTCAAATTAGTCTCTTCAAAATAGATCAAAGATTTTAAAAAGATTTTAAAAAATGATTGAATTGAAGTCTATGCGCACTATTATATTCCCTGCTTCCATACTTGAGACACAATCTCTGTGTTTTTTTTAACTCTGATCCCTCAAAAGCATAGAAAGAGCCATCATGCTATATATAACCCACTGCTTGACTCACTTTTTTGGCTTTTCCTTGCTCACAGCATCTGGAATTACAAGAGATTTTTGCAATTTACCAATGCTTAACTGAATCACAATGATGTGCTCAACCTTTTTACAAGCCCAAAAAAGCATGTTCTTAGTCTTGACAAGGAAGGAATGACAGCAATTAATTTCATTAATTCAAATTGTTCTAAGCTAACGGCAATTTCAATTTGATTTTTACAGAGGTAAAGTAGTAGGCAGGAGATTATGTTTTATGGAACCTTTTCTATTCACTGATCCACTTCTTTTTCACAGAATCAGAATTCTAGGTTCTTACATGATTCTTTTCAGAAAAAGAAAAGAGTGATATATAACTTTTTCATACTTCACACAGTTGATAGGCTGAATTCAGGTTGCTTAGTTTCTAAATTATGTAGTCTAGCCTACTGAATCATCTTTGAGATAATGGGATTGCTTCAGTGGTGAAATCCTACCGGTACGCCCGCTGGATTGCTTATTTGCAAATTCATGTTCTTCAGTACATAGAATGGTTTTGTAAAATTTTGAAAAGATGTCCCTTTCCTACCAATTTTATGTGCCATTCAGCAGCAATCCATCTCGTATAATGAGAATCCTCAGTGCAGTACATGTGGGTGGCACTGCCTATCCCATTCAAGGAGTCTGGCCTCTATAAGGAAAGGAGAAATGTTCTCTACAAGAGTGTATGTGAAAGAATAAAATTCATACAGCTTCCTGAAATGAAATTCAACACACCACTTGAGTGCCAAGTAGACAGCAAGCATCCTTGTGCTTCATCAACTCTCCATTATATAATTTCCTTCTTGATAAGGAAATCAAGACATTTGATGTGGTATAAGCACTCGGATGAAGCTGATTTTGAGTCCACTTTAATTGTGGAAACAACATTTCCAAATTGAAGTTCTTTGTTGATTTGGTAGATTCATCTTTTTCAAAAAGTACTAATGTTCACAGCAATCTGGAAGACTTTCCACTTGGTCCCAGATAAATAAGGACTTACTTCTACAGATTGAACTATGTATTTTTATATTCTCAGAAACACTCTCAATTTGTGTTTTCTCTGAACTTCTGAATGTAGAGCAACTTTATGTATTGAGACCATTCAGGCATTCAGGATGAACATAGAGGGTTTAGATCTGCATGAAAAAAATAACACTGGTCCAGTGACATCTGTTAGAATGAAGACAAATTCAAAGCTGCTGACAATAGCAATTTTTTTAAAAAAAGGTTTTTAAATTTTTAAATAATTTTACTTAAATTTGCTATGACACTCCACTTTATTAGATTCTGGGTGGCTTACAAAACCTCCCCAAACAATAAAAACAGTTAAAACACACACCAACACGAAGCCCAGACTAAAACAGAACAAGTAACTGTACAAAGATCTTAAAGTAATGCCTCCATACCTCTACTATAGCTCTAGTGTTCAATGTAAGATTTAGGAATAAATTTTGAGGAATTCATCCTTGCACAAATTAAATTCTTGGGTTTGCCTTTTATCATTTTTGTATTGTATCTGTGGACCATGGATGCAAGGAGAAATTATCTTTCCCTCCCATATAAAAAGAAAATTCTGTAAAAAGCACTTCATGCTGCTTTGGCCTGAATCTGGTCATTCTGGTTTGCCACAGCATTCCTCTATGCTTTTCTAGGAAGATAAATAAGATATTTATCTAGCAAGTTTACATCCAACAGTTTGCTCACAGCACGCTCCAGGTGCAGCCACTTTGGGTTACAGCTGTCAAAAATAAATGAGAAATCACTTTTACAGGTTGATGTGTTAACCCAGATGAAGATGCTGAAGCCAAAGAAACTAAACATAGGATAGGACAGGCAATAGGAAGGGGGAAAAATAGATTTCAAAGGAGGTGTGTTTCCCCTCCCAGCATAAGGAGCTAGGCCTACTGCTGTTGCAGCAGCTGCTTCTGAGAAAAGAGAAGAAGAAGCCATGTTTTTATAACTTTCCAGGATCTTCTGCTGGGTGGTGATGTCTGCTCTTCCAGATCTGTGTGCATCTAATCTGAAACGAGAGCATTCTATTTCCGAAAATGCCACCAGCTCCCCATTTGTATATGCAAAAAAAAAGTAAGACCCTGTCACAGGATCTACTTATTGATCTCTCTGCTTAGGGAGATGAAGAGCACAACAAACACAAGTAGCGTAAGGCCTTGGATACTTTTCAAATCAATCATATTTTTCTTTGATATCAAAAGCTTTTTTGATGACACATTTCTAGCTTGCCATTCATTCATATTTTTCCAAAGGAATCTATGATCCTATGTAGCTCACTGTATGAGATATGGAAGCTGACTAGGTCTAAAGCCTTTTGTTGTGGAACTCATGCAACATGCTTTAAAGCAGGTTTTTTTTCTGTTTTAGAAAATAAAGGTGGTTCTTTTCAAAGTGTCTTTGCCTGAAGTATGATATTTTTTAAAAAAACTGAAAAACTGGTTTTAAAATCCTGCTAGTTTTTCCTATTTGTTTCTACACAGAACTTACTTTTATTTCAGATTATAATAAGTATAACAATCTGTTATGCACCTTTCTCTCTTCTCAATTGATTTAATAGCTTGCCCTTAATTATTTTATCACATAGCTAAATTTGACATGCTTGAAGCATCTTGACATATCAAGTGGATGGGATGACCCAAGAGACTAAGTGAGGAGGAGGAAAGGAGTAATTATAGGGAAGAATGGATATAAGGCAACAATAGATGGGAGAAGATTTATTTCTGAATTTTTTTTTATTATTTTGACTTGAAAATTGGAATGGGAGAATATTTAGCTTAGTTGACAGATGTATAATATGAATATAGATCTAGAACACAAATGGGGTATTTGTTTTCCACAGATGTAAAGTGTTTTCAGGTTACATGAATAAAATAGCTAAGAATAAAAATGCTGCTTCTCCTTTTCTTGTTGCATTGACAATATCCATCAAAGGCCACTTGCACATCAAAGTAATTTCTGTAAGTGCAGAACATTTCCTATTAAATATATACACAGCTGCCACACTGATGTAGCCCAAGCCCCAGATCACTGTGATTTTCCTCTAAATAAAGCTATGAATAATTTGAGCTACGTCCAATTACCATATTAATTGAATGAATAAACAATGTGGTAGTATTCATTAGAATAGGAATAAACAAATGCTGCCAGTTTGCATCTAAACGTTAAAGCTGTCAGAAACCTCCATCTGTAATAAGATAAAATGGAATATTTTGCATTGGTAAGAAATGATATATATGATTACACGTGTTACATATAATAAATACTTAGTTGTTTGTTCATAAGCAGGTCTGGGGCAAAAGTGCAAATATATATTGCATGACATATGATGCTATAGGAAATGTACTTTATTCAGCTTAGATAATAAAGCAAAATAAGCATTTTATGTCCTAAAATTATCATTGATAGCATCCACTTTGTTGACTCTTTCTCCAGTAAGGTGGACCGTGGTTGCTTTTTTCTGCCCTTTATAGATTAGCATTCAGATTCTTAGGGTTAATCTGATTGTGCTTTATATTTAAAATATTGATACTCTTTTTACACTGTTGCTTAGGCTTTTTAAAAATAGTCTGCTTCCTAGGTAGCACTTTGTACTTTCTGTGATTTCAGTGAGGCATTGGTTGTGCAGAAAAGTAGGTTGAAGTATGAACTACATAATATACAGTATAATGCTATTAGCAATAATGAAAATTTTTGCTCAGTACGTCTTTATGTTATATTTGTTACCACATCGCAGATGTCAATAGCAAAAACTTTCTTCTCTTACCTAAACATGTTAAAGTATTTGCACTTTAGAAAGGCCATTTAAAAAGAGATGTTTGTCAACAACCATAAATGTACTGAAATGAAAGAAAGCGTAATAGTTTATTTATTAATTAAATGTATATGCCGTCCAATTTCCAATGACTCTGGGCAGTTTACAAAATGTTAAAAAACAAGACAACACCATAAAACAAAGAGCAAAGCCAGTGACGATAACTAACCCAGATGGGAATAAAGAAAAAGGAGAAAACAGGGCTTCATTTCCAAAGGCCTATGTATAGGGCAGGATTTCAAGCTGCTTCTACATACCAGTAGGGTGAGAGTTATTTGAATCTTGGGGGAGCCTCCTTCCAGAGAACAGGTGCTGCTACAGGGAAGGTGTGCTTCTGAGTTCTAGATAGCTCACGTTGCTTAACTGAAGGAACACAGAGCACATCAACTTTGCCAGATCAGCCCAGCTAGGCAGATAATATAGGAGAAAGGTGGTCTCTCATGTAACTAGGCCCCATGCCATTTTGGAGCAATTGAAGTATTTGGGTAGTCTTCAAGGACAGCCCCATGCAGAGCACATTGAGGTGACCGGGGCATCAATGACTCTTTGAAGGGTCCCCTGATCTAGGAAAGGGTGCAACTGGTACACCCAAAAAAAGCTGTGAAAGGACATGCCTGGCCAGACTTGCTACCTGTTCATTAAGCAGGAGCTGTGAGTCCAAAAATTGTGTACTACTTTGAATGGAGAAGTGCTCCCAAGGTTTAATATCGAGTATCCCCAGTTCTGGGCAGTCCAAATATCCAGCCACTCGTTTTGGTAGAATTGAGTCAGAGAAAGATGCTCACCGTCCAATATATGGGCAGTTTCCAATAGCTTGACATGTTTGTCCTACATTTAAGTTATAAGCAAAGCACAGGATAAGGAGCAAGGCCAAAAAAGGTTAGTGTTCTCCTTCATAAAGTTGCTGTGATGTGAGAATGCTTTCATTCTGCTCACACACACATTATAGCTTTTCTTCATTCCCTGTCTGATCAGAAGTGACAACAATGCATTTCAGAAAAATCATCTCATGTTTTCCAAATATAAGTAATGAGTCTGT
Organism: Diadophis punctatus similis; assembly: GCA_023053685.1. Taxonomy (NCBI): domain Eukaryota; kingdom Metazoa; phylum Chordata; class Lepidosauria; order Squamata; family Dipsadidae; genus Diadophis; species Diadophis punctatus. The sequence goes on from JALIGW010000003.1 coordinate 30,032,771, forward strand.
GTTGTCTAGCCAACTCTACTATCAATCATGCTTTCTTCTGGCTGCACTTTTAGCCAGTGTGAAAAACGTTAGGTGGAAGTCTGCCTTTAATCTTGAATGAAAAAAAGAACTTTAGTTATAATCTTAAAATTTCAAAAACCTGAAACAAACAGCAAAAAGCTAAATAAGATTTTGGCCTTAGAAGGTTATAAATGGACTAAGAGCCAAGATAAAATTGGAATATTGAAACATTTGCAACAAAATTTTAGAATTAATTATAAAGAGCAAATAGCTTCTTGTGGGAAACAGATCATGTATAAGCTACAACATACATAAATAATTCCATGATTTCAAAACTGGACACTAAAGGGAATAAAGTTTTTTAGGTAGAGGAAAACTATACAGTCCTGCAATATGGTTATAACACAAAAATACTGAAGGAGACTTTTGAAGAATGGAATCAGAAAGTATCAACAATGTCAGTAATGATGTCTGCTTCTATGAATAGACTATGTCCAAAGAATATTATTGGAGAAATGTCAGCTGTAGAACAAATTTTATTTAACAAAATAGAGATAGTATCAAAAGTGAATTTACAATTGACAGGCCAACAGAATGACTTAGAAAAAGATGTTTCACTGGATCTAAATGAGACATTGGCTGAGATTTTAAAATGTAGAAACAAAATACAAATGATAAAAGAGTGACCAGGATAACTTTTTCCTACGGATTTCCTAGAGGCTTTTTAAAGCTTTGAAAAACTCTATGCGATGAAATGAAGAGAAATCAAATCCTACAACGTTTGAATGAATTAAAGACTGTTAGAAATAAAAGGAAGGAATATAATGTTGATTTATTTGATCATTAAAATAAGATTTTTTTTTAAACTTCTGGATACCATTTTTGGACTTTCTGCTGATACCAGGACTGAAAAGATGTTTATGGATAAAAGATGGGGTAGGGTAAATGTTTGTAATTGTAAAGAGGGTGAAGCATTACTAAATTTGTTTATAAATGTTGGAAGTCACTTTTTTATTATATTATTTTTTGCCTTCTCTTTTCCTTTTTTCTTGCACTTCTTACTCTTTTTCTCTATTTTTTTCTTTAATTTGTTGTAAATATTATAACAAAAATTCTTAATATAATGGTGTATAAGGAAAGTTCTAGATGGCAACATGTAGACAGTACCTCCATAAATGGGTGCTTCATTATAATCAACTCCATGGATTAAGACAACTATGCAGTTGTCTTAATCCAAGTTTCTTGCATCTTTTCATAGCAATGTAAAGGACTGAGTTGCCCATAAAGATAAGTTAAGAAATACTTTGCCTAAGAAGTCACATGCCTTAGGATTAACACTCACTTTCAAGTTATCACATTTTGCTGCAGTGTGCATACTTTGCATATTTTTAAAATATCCATTATCAGTGTGCCTGATGTCCTAATTTAACAATTAGAGCAGGCTGAGTTGTGTTCTATCACCAGTCTCTCCATCATTTAATCTTCATTGCTATTCATTCCCCTTCTTTGAAGTTGTCAGTGAGATGATGATCCTTTGACTTTTACTTCTAAGGCCTGCTGTAAATGTTTATTGAAAAGCTGCAAGAAAAATGATAATGCCTACAATAGGAAAATTCAAGGATTTCCTTCTTGAGAACTATAATGCAGAATGCAATGTTCTGGATAAACAGACCTACACCTCGTAAGCAGCATTGACAGCTGCCAAAATACACTAGCTGTAAGTGCTTTTAAAATGTAATCTGTATATAAAATATTACATAGAAATGTGACTTAGAATTTCAAGTGAAGCCCACCTCACACATTACTCTTTTGATTAGGAACGGGAAGAATTCATCACCTTTACCTTCATATGTACTCTCCTGGGCTCATTCCAGTTTCCTGCATATAAAATGAAGGCCTAAAGAGGAAATTAATGGTACTTTTGGAGGTTATTTTATGAGATCAGAGACCAGCTCACTCATCATAATCACATAGTACAGTCTACAAGAGTACAATAACTCTTTTATATCTTTGTTAATTAAACAAAGCTTGTATGGTTTTTTTTGTACACAGTCATGTTGAAATCCTGGACACAGGTAATATTCAAAATACTCCCAAAAATTAATAATTTTCTTGTCATTTAGAAATGAAGTTAGGGCAGAAATTATTTAGAACTGATTTACTTATCTAAAATGTTGGATAATGTTTATTTTTGTAAAGTATGTTGGCCTATAAGTAGCTCCTGGTTTTGATGAATAGTGGTTGTAAAATGTAAGTCAAGATCTTAGTTTGCTGAAGTTCATGAATAGTTGACTTCTTGCTTAGGTTTCAAGATTGCAGTATTTTTAACAGCAATTCTTTCTAGATGAATGTGTAGCCATACAACCACATATGAGTACAAAAATAGAAAAAGCCATGCCTTGAAAAATTACTGGAAAGAGGGGAGCATTGCTTTAAGAATTATGCCTCAATCAGTGGTGGGATTCAAATAATTTAACAACCGATTCTCTGCCCTAATGACTGGCTGGGTAGGCGCAGCTGGGTGGTCATGTGACTGGGTGGGTGTGGCCAACTCAACATCACTCATCACACCCAGCCCCACCTCCCGGTAACTCGCCTCAAAGCAGAGGTGGGATTCAGCTGGTTCAGACCTGTTTGGGCTAATCCCACCATTGGCTGCCCCTGCCCCTGCCAGTTTTTCAGCCCGTTTTGAAGTCCACAAGTCTTAAAGTTGCCAAGGTTGGAGACCCCTGCACTAGGCTATGGCTTCTGTTCAGCTTTCCAGATGCAGAAAATGGTCCCTGAGATCATAGGATACCAAGGTTAGATACCCCTGAGCTAGATATTTTCAAATTTGGCAATTTTTAAGATGTGTAGACTTCAACTTCCAGAATGCTGTCCGGGCAATTCTGGAAGTCCACACATCTTAGGATTTGCAAGTTTGAAAAACCCTGTCAAAAATGGGCAAATTAAAATCCTTTTTAGGGATCTGTGCTTTGGTCTCCTTTAAAAAAAACATATTATAGATTATCCTGAGCAGCATATCTATGAAGGAAGACTCTAATAGAAATATGATTTATTCATACAAATATAGAAAGGCATCTAAGGATCACTAATCTCTCCACCTTCATGGACCATAATTTATGAGAAGTTCGCAATGATCTCAACAGAAGTTTTCCTCAGCTCTGCTTTGCCTGAATATGCAATATCTATGCTCTGTCATTCCGGCCCTAAAAATAGACCCAAAATTCCTGCAATCATAAGAATTGTCCTCCATTCTCTTTATTTATAGTATGGGACTCTAAAAATAGACACAAAGTTCTCCCAATCATAAAACTGTCCTCCTCTGTCTTTATTTATATTCTGGAATAGTCAGATAATGAGGAAAAGCTGAGCAGGAGAGATACATGGACAGACATTATTATTGATCTGATTTATCCTAGAACTGTTATCACTGGAAAAAGGGACTTTTACACTGATACTTAAGATTCCTTTCCTACCCCACCCCCTTACTTATGTACTGATATGAGGAAAAGGTCCAAGTGGGTGGAAGGATTTTTGACCCTCTTTCAAGCTTAGAATTGGTTCTAAAACTGGATGTAAAGTTTATTAGTAATTCTAATTAGTAATTAGAAATTGTAATTGGAGCAAAGAAGGAAGCAGGGGACTTTAGGAATACAACATTATGGCAATTCAAGTGTTTGCTGAAGTTTTCTTGTTTTCCTTATTTTCATATCTTGGCTTTAAATCAACCCAAAGACATTACATTTGTTCAACATAGTCTATATATGTGTATTCTCTGATGACCATTCTAAAAGTAAACACAAGTATAAATACAGTTAGCATTTATTTATTTTACTGCCAACTCATTAATTGTGACCAGTGGAGGGTTCCCAAATTTTTTACTATCACTCTGTGGGCGTGGCTTATTTTGTGGGTGTGGCTTGATGGTCATGTGACCGGGTGGGAGTGGCTTGCCGGCCATGTGACCAGGTGGGAGTGGCTTGCCAGTCATGTGACTGTGTGGGAGTGGCTTGCCGGCCATGTGACCGGGTGGGAGTGGCTTGCCGGTCATGTGACTGGGTGGGTGTGGCCACTTAATGTCACTCACTTCAAGGGGTGCCTCACCTGGCCCCTCCCCTCCCAGCCATTCCTTGTCACACTCAGCCTCAAGGTATCTATAGATCTGTAAAAATGTTGTTCACCTTTTTTCAACTTCATTATCTACATACTATAGATGTACTTTCATGGACCACTGAAAGGAGGAAATGGCTCACATGCTTTGCCCAAGAATGTGATAGACCAGGGGTCTCCAACCTTTTGGACCCCAGGGACCACCAAATTCATAATTTTAAATCCCGTGAACCACTGGTGGGGGGGGAGCTCAGCCGCCTTTCAGGCCTACCTTTCTGCTTCTGTGAGGCCTCTGGGTGGGAGGCCCGAGAAAGTGCCTGGTCCAGGCACACAGCCTGGAAACCTCTTTTGTGTTCCTTCCCTCAAGAAGCTTGGTCAATCTGAGTGAAGGAAAATGAAGATGGGCAGACTGAGGGTGGCTTGCTGATGTTGGTGGGAAAGTCAGTCCCATATTCCAGAGCTGTAGTTGTAGTCCCTCCCCTCCCCCCTTTCCTTTCCTTTCTTTTCCAGTTCCATTCCTTTCCTTTCCTCCTTTCTTTCCATTTCCTCCTCTCTCCTCCCTTCCCCCTTTCCTTCTTTCCTTTCCTTCCCTCCCCTCCCCCTCCCCCTTTCCTTTCCTCCTTTCCTTTCCTTTCTTTTCCCCCGGGCCACCGAGGGTTTCCAGCCCTGCCTGGCTGCCTTTGAGTGGCCTCCCAGCTGAACCCCTCATTCTGAGCAAGAACCCTTTTTATACAGGTAGTCCTCAACTTACGACCACAACTGAGCCCAACATTTCTGCTGTTAAGTGAGACATTGGTTAAGCGAGGTTTGCTCCATGTTACAACTTTTCTTGCTGCAGTTGTTAAGTGAATCCCTGCAGTTGATAAGTGAGTAACCCCGTTGTTAAGAAAATCCAGCTTCCCCATTGACTTTGCTTGCCAGAAGGTCGCAGAAGGGGATCCCGTGTCTCCCCGGGACACGGCGACCGTCATAAATATGAGCCAGTTGCCAAGCGTCTGAATTTTGATCATATGACCATGGGGAATGCTACAACAGTCATAAGTGTGAAAAACGGTCATAAGTTACCTTTATTTTCTGTGCCGCTCTAACTTTGAACGATCACTAAATTGTAAGTTGAGGACTACCTGTAATTGTCAGGTGAAGAGGAAGTCTCTTTTTGGTGCAGCCTGCTACAAGTTGAGCTGCACCACCTGGGAAGCTCTTCTGCTAGTCTGCAGCCTGGTGAAGCCCTTGCAAGAGCCGACTTGGGCACCAGCAACCAACGGCTTTGCCTGCCCCAGTCATGCCAGGGCAATGGAGCTGCTGGAGGGGAGGATCCTTCCCTCCCCTGGTTCTGGGGAAGAGGGGCAGGGAAGAACAGGTGCCCTTTCCTAACTGGGTGCCCACTAAGTCCCATCATCCCCAGCAGGGCACATTCCTTCCTTCCTTCCTTCCTTCCTTCCTTCCTTCCTTCCTTCCTTCCTTCCTTCCTTCCTTCCTTCCTTCCTTCCTTCCTTCCTTTTCCTTCCTTCCTTCCGTCTGTCTGTCTGTCTTCTTTCTTCTTCCTTCCTTCCTTCCTTCCTTCCATCCTTCTTTCTTTCTTTCATCTTTCTTTCTCTTCCTTCCTTCCTTCCTTCCTTTCTCCCTGTAAACCAATTCCCACCGCGGCTCCTTTCTCCCTTGCCCAGCCCTCTTCCAAGACGCCAAGTCCTGGAAGAGAAGCCTGGAAGAGCATCGCACTTCCAGGTCCCGGCCGGGGGTCGCTCCCGGGGGAACCGCGCCAAGCGAGGTAGGTGGGTGGATTGCTCCCCTCCCCTCGGAGGAAGAAGGGGAGGGGAGGGGAGCAATTCTTCCCTCGGAGGAAGAAGGGGAGGGGAGGGGAGCAATTCCATTCAGCTCCTTCATGTGCGGGTGTCTGCCGAAAGGATTTGCCTTGTCGTCGCCGTCTCCCGCGGGGCTCGAGTGAGGAAGGCGGCAGCGACAGGGACGACAAGGCAAATCCTTTCGGCAGACACCCGCACATGAAGGAGCTGAATGGAACGATGGCCGGCGGCGAAGGAGGGAAGGAAGGAAGGAAAGGGCAAGTGGGTCTTGGCACAGCAGCCCTGACTGAGAAAGAGGGAGCCGTGGGCGGGGAAACGGGGTATCCCCGACTTCTTTCGTTCTCGGAGCACCCGCCATACGCTGCAGCCTTCCAGAAGCCGCCTCTCACTTCATCCTCCCTCTCGCTGCGAAAGCACAAGCAGGCGTCTTGAAACCCTCCCGGCATCTGGTTTGGCTTCAATTTCACCATAGATGCAGGAACGCCGCTGCCGTCTACTCCAGCCCCCGGCCCGCCCGCCCGCCCGTGTGGGAGGGAAGCGAACTATGAGGGAGGTCCTGGCAATTGAGGAAGGTGGCGGCAAGAGGCACCTTCTTCCTCTGAGGGGAGGGGAGTGGAGCAATCCACCCACCTACCTCGCTTGGCGTGGTTCCCCCGGGAGCGACCCCCGGCCGGGACCTGGAAGCACCCAGCATACGCCGCAGCCTTCCAGAAGCCACCTTTCACCTCATCCTCCCTCTCGCTGCGAAAGCACAAGCAGGCGTCTTGTTTGGCTTAAATTTCACCATAGATGCAGGAACGCCGCCGCCGCCGCCTACTCCAGCCCCCGCCCCGCCCGCCCGTGTGGTAGGGAAGCGAACGACGAGGGAGATCCTGGCAAGTGAGGAAGGTGGCGGCAAGAGGCAGAGCTGAAAGGGACAGCTATCTTGCCGACGCCTCCCTCACTTGCTGGACTGGCTCGTCTGCTCTGGGCTCCCTCCGGCAGCGTTTTGAAACGCGCTCCTGCCTGCACGGAGGCAGGGATCGATGCTCGCCCCCTCTTCCTCGCGGGCAGAAGCGCGTTTTAAAGTGCCGTAGGCAGAGCCCAGAGGAGCCGAGCTAAGTAGGTTCAAGGATGCAGAGGGAAACAGGTACTTCTCTCTGCACAGAGCTTTCCGGATGAGACTTGGAGGAAAGCCTAGCTCATGGCTTCTACATTTCGCGGTGCAAAATATCCCAGCAAAAACAATGAAAGTGAAACAACAGCCAGTGGAGAGCACACAGAGCTGCTCCAGTCCACGTGTTCTCCAAGTCAGCGGCTGTTTCTCTCCTTCGTTGCTCTTTATGGAAAATCATTTGGCGCAGCACAGAGAAATGTAGCAGCCATGAGCTGCGCTTTCTTCTAAGTCAAATCTGGAAAGATCTGGCTGGGCAGGGGTGCCTCCATCCGCGGGCTCATGGCAGTGGGCTCAGCTGCAGCCCAGATGAGCCGAGGAACTGCGTGGATCCGCAATGCCGGCAGTTTCAGGGGCTCCTTCCCTCAGTTGTTTGTTTTCTTACCTCTAGGTGGCTGCCTCCCAAAAACACTTTGCTTCCCTTCTCCAAACGACCCAGGCGGAGGACGGAGGCTTCTGCTCCTGGCACGGAAGAAGTTTTTGCACAGTGCAAAACCCCCCGGAAATTTTTTTTTTTAAAAAAACCCGCCCAAATCAAAATGGAAACGCATGCGCAGTGCCGGAAACCCGGCTTCTGCGCATGCTCAGAAGCAGAAGAAAATAAAAAAATCCCCCCAAAATTAAAAAAAATTCAAAAAAATTCAGGAAAAAAATGGCGGCGCCTAGGGACCGGGACCGACCGCATGACGTCACCAGCGGGTCGCTACCGGTGCGCCGCACCGGACCGCACCGGTAGGAACCCACTACTGATTGTGACCTTGTGTAGCTAAGATTAAAAATATGCAAAAAAGTTACCAATAGACATACTGGTAAAACCACATGCATACACAACTGAAGCCAAGTAACCATTGTATCCATATTTCCCAAACCATTTCAGGATAGGCTCATTCAATATTTTGGCCCAATGCTGAGGGCTAAACTCAATTCTCAAGCCTTTCTGGAAGACGAACAGGGTCGGGTCATCCCAATACAGAGTGGGAGAATTGTCTGGCTTTTTCCAAAGACAGGCCATGTTTGTAGCTGTATTTTATAATCTTTGCTCTGTATTCTTTTTATATTAAGTTATAAGGACAAGAGAGATGGAGCTGCAAGCCAAATTTGTCCTCTCTCATTTTTGTAACCCAAAGCAACAAATCTTGGTGAATAATCACTGTATTGATGCTATCCTTTGGGTAACCCGAAGAGCTCTGAAGCTGCCATGGAAGGACAGTAAAGCAGACTAAGCTACCTGCTATAAATTTTGGAAACAAGTTAATGTCTCAAATTTCCAAAATGAAGCTATTGCATTCTTCCCTGTAACAAATTCCTCGTTCAAGTTTTGCAGCAGTTTTTTCTGGAACCCATTCCTTTACTTTTTGGAAGAGATTTGAATCTGGCAAACATTCCATAAAACTCCCAACTTCCTTGTAATGTTCAGAACTACTAAAAACGGATTGCTATTTATGCTTTTGTTCGCTCACTAACAGACTTGCTATTATTTAAGCGAAAAGAATGCACTAATGCCATGCTGTGGTGTCTGAAGTGGTGCAGTGGTTAAATGCAGCCATTGCAGGCTGACTGCTAGTTCAACAGTTCAGCTGTTCAAATCTCACTAGGCTCAAGGTTGACTCAGCCTTCCATCCTTCCGAGGTCGGTAAAATGAGGACCCAGATTGTTGGGGGCAATATGCTGAACTCTGTAAACCGCTTAGAGAGGGCTGTAAAGCACTATGAACCGGTATATAAGAAAAGTGCTATTGCTATTGCTATTGCTATTGCTCTACAGAAGAATTTTTGCCAGGAAATAAAATATTGTCTAGACTGTGCATTGTGCATCTGATGCACGTACATGGTGTAACAGATGCTGAAGTGCCATGTCTTCACTGGGTGCTTGCCTGGTGGCTCTCAGTGTCACTACACTAAATTATATACTTGTCACTTTGGAACTTGGACACATTGAATATGTTATCAGGCTGCTGAGAGAAGGCAAACAGTCTGTGCCAGGTGGTGAGCTTTTTAACATGACACTGAGCTGGAATGATCTTCATCTCCCAGAAGTCTAGTTCTTTAAAAAAAGAAGACATAAATTTGAAGTTGTAATCTTCACATTATAAACAGAATATTGTCATATAAATTTAGCTTTCCAGTATGTGGATACAGTGGAAAACTAGTTATAGAACAAAAAACAAAACAAAAAACCCCCTCACTAAATTTGTTTTCCAGAAACGGGGAAATGTTATTTTGAATTAGTGCCTTAAAACTACAGAAATGTTGAGAATACCCAGAGGAGGTGATGATTTTCAAATACCATTTCCTTGCTAGCGACTTACAGCAACCTCATAGCATCACACAACTGTCACCAATCGTATTCATTACAGTTATTTTGGCCTAAGAGTGGTTGGATGACTATAGAAGCTGCTATAAGACATTAGTGGGGAAATGACCAGAGGCAAGCCAATCAACATGAAATATGAGATTCCTCTATATAGTGTGAGTTTTATATATCTGAAAATGTAGCCTCATGGATGTACCGGTGATACATTATTTTTAACTGCTGATGCTAAAGAGTGAACTTGGGAACTTTGGCATACAAAATTCATGCACCACTGCTGAACATTTATATATACAATGGTATTTAACTGCCTAAATTTTGGTTTCATTTCTCTGACATTTTTTGCAAAAGAAATCCTACAATTCTAGCAGCAATATACATGAGGGACCAAATTGTTTGCAGGATCCAATCTGGGTTGGTCACCAGGATCAGAGGTTTTGTCTTCTGAGCTTTCAGACTCATGCTGGAGCCTTCAGGGAACTTCTCTCTAGCAGAGTGTGCGCTCTTCTCTGTGTGGTATTTATAGTGCCTGTTATAAGTGGCCTTTTAGATGTTGATTGGTTTGTGTTGATGGGTGGCTTTTAAGTCATTAGCTGTCATTTGCTTGTGCTGTCCAGCCCTTGCTTTCTAAGTACTTGATAGGCTGGTGATAAATCAGCACTGATGACTGATGAGGGGCCTGTTTCCCAGGCTTCAATCACTTTCCTGGCTATTTTTGTGCCTGCTCATCCAACAATCTGGGTAGCTGCAAAATTGAATGTGTGACCTTGTTCATTGCAGTGTGAGGCTACCAATGAGTTTGGATCTCCTCGTCTGACCGCTCACTTGTGTTCTTGCAGTCTGGTGGTTAGCTTTCTCCCCATCTGTCCTACATAGTCATGGGGGGGGGGCAATCCATGCAGGGGATTCAGTAGATTACATTGGAAGTTTCTCTCACTTTCAAGCGATCTTTACAATGCATAATTTGTCCTTGTGTGGTAGCTTCTGGGCAGTGTGCGATGCCCACTTGCAGATCTCGGAAGCTGTGTTCTACAGCAAGGGTGTCAAACTCATAGCCCACGGGCCAGATGCATCACATGCTGGCCACCCCCACCCCTGGTTTAGCGAAGGGGAAAAAAGTCACAATATATCATGTGATGACAAAGTGATGATGTGAGTTTGACACCCCTGTTCTACAGCTTCTGAAATGTTTTTGATGTATGGCAGGTTGTGTCAACATTTCAAAAGCTGTAGAACACAGCTTTCGAGACCTGCATGTGGGCATCGCACACCACCTGAAGGCTACCATACACAAAGGAAGAATCAGCTATAGGGACTTCCAAATGCAGAAAGTACAAACCTATGAAGCCATTCCTAAATGAATATTTCTTTGAGATATTAGATAATATTTCTTTAAGAGCACTATTATACAATAATGCTTTAAAAAAACACACACCTGCAACCCTCTTGATGATCTAGGAACAGAGAATACAAGGTATAATACCCAACAGTTAAGGCTATTGCATCCAGATCTCAGAATATCTTTATCTTGTGCCTTTCCCCTCTCCTATATCCATCTTGCATATTGCTTAGTGGACTACACTTTTATCATAGCTAACATGTGGATGTTGACCTTGCTCAAAAGAACTTCAATGGTTTATAGTCTTTGGTTTACTTGGGAAACCACTTCCTCAAGATTGGAATGCTTTGGTGGGGAAAAGGAGACACTGACTTAAATGTACCCAACTGAATTTCCTGCTCCAGAGAGGAAAATACTGTATTTGACGTTTGTTAGCAGGAATAGTCCTTTGGTTGGCTTCACTTAGTACTTTAATCATTAATTTAAAGTTAGCATAATTTACTAATCTATGCATTTTGGTTTAACATAATGATTTGCTTAGCAAACTAAAGTTTAAAACCTCTGGCTTAGTATTTTGTGGGAATGCAATCAAATTGAAAACAGCTAGGTGGCTATCGGAAGCAATTCCATCTGTAAACAAGGATGTTTTCATAGAGAACAGAGTAGCAAAGTCATTTTACTAATAGTGGAAGTTCTAGTAGTGATCAACATTTAAAGGCCATAATGGTTTTTCAAATGTTGGTGGTGATGAGATTGATTGGGTGTTTTTTAAAACCAATTCTTCATTTTTTTTGCTGAAGTAAGAGGTGCATAAGAAACTATGGAAAAGATCTCTTCACTATTTCATCCATGTATTACAGATTTAAGTAGGAGAATAGAATATGAAGTTTCTTGATACTTTGTGCTTTGTATTGATATAGGCTACCACAATATGTTATTAAGGAGCTACACAGAAAATCTGCATTATATAGCAAATACCTTTTACTTACCAAAATTCCAGTTGCTATGACAACATGATTGAATCCTTTCAGTAAGATAGCAGTACCCTATGATTAGTTTCTAAAAACTCAACTTTTTAATTAGCTTTAGACCCCACAGTCCATGCAATATAATCTGCAATTGCAGACTCAACTGGAATTGTACCGGAACAGTTCATGAGCAATAAAATAGTATTATCAGTGCTGCGAGTCTGCTACAATGCAGTTTAACAAGCTCTATAGATAGAAGGGAGAGCAGACCCTACTTTTAAACATAGCATACTTTTAATTTCTTAACATTATTAGATATAATTCTCTTCACTTCTCTTCTCTCTATATACCAATGACTGCATCTCTAATGATCCATCTGTTAAACTACTGAAGTTTGCAGATGACACAACAGTGATCGGCCTCATTCGAGACAATGATGAATCCGCATACAGACGGGAGGTTGAGCAACTAACCTTGTGGTGCGACCAGAACAATCTGGAACTGAACACACCCAAAACCATAGAAATGGTGGCAGACTTTAGGAGAAACTCGCCCATACTCCTGCCTCTTACAATACTAGACCACACAGTATCAACAGTAGAGACCTTCAAATTTCTAGGTTCTACCATATCGTAAGATCTAAAATGGACACCTAACATCAAAAACGTCATCAAAAAAGCACAACAAAGAATATTCTTTCTGTGCCAACTCAGAAAGCTCAAACTGCCCAAGGAGCTGCTGATACAGTTCTACAGAGGAATTAATGAGTCTGTCATCTGCACCTCTATAACTGTCTGGTTTGGTTCTGTAACCCAACAAGACAGACACAGACTGCAGAGGAAAATTAGAACTGCAGAAAAAACAATTGCTACCAACCTTCCTTCCATTGAGGACCTGTATACTGCACGAGTCAAAAAGAGGGCTGTGAAAATATTTACAGACACCTCACATCCTGAACACAAACTGTTTCAACTCCTACCCTCAAAACGATGCTATAGTGCACTGCACACCAGAACAACTGGACACAAGAACCGTTTTTCCTTGAACGCCATCACTCTGCTAAACAAATAATTCCCTCAACACTGTCAAACTATTTACTAAGTCTGCACTACTATTAATCTTCTCATCGTTCCCATCACCCATCTCCTTCAACTAATGACTGTATGACTGTAACTTTGTTGCTTGTATCCTTAAAATTTATATTGACTGGTTTCTAATATGATTTGATTGCTTATTTGTACCCGGACTATCATTAAGCGTTGTACCTTATGATTCTTGATGAACATATCTTTTCTTTTATGTACACTGAGAGCATATGCACCAAGACAAATTCCTTGTGTGTCCAATCACACTTGGCCAATAAAAATTCTATTCTATTCTATTCTATTCTATTCTATTCTATTCTATTCTATTCTATTCTATTCTATTCTATTCTATTCTATTCTATTCTATTCTATTCTATTCTATTCTATGGCATAGGAGAAACATCCTCATTTGATTTGGGGCAATGATATACTGTAGACCAATAGCAAAATTGGCATTTACAAGACTAGACATTAGAGATAAAGACTGTATGAAAATGTTGCTTTGAATAGTGAAAAAAATTCACCAGATTTTTCACTAGAGCTGCCTTAAATATCATATTCAAAATGAAAGGTGTCAAGTAATGTGAGACCTTTACCAGTGCTACAGATAAACCTGAATGACAAAGGAATGCCCATCTGTTATGGCTGTCATTTCTGGTATATATATTTTTCTGACAGTTTATTTACTAAGTGACATTCTTAAACATTATTATGTATCTTAGTCTCCAGAGAGATTTTTTACCAACAGTTCTTTTTCTTTGTAGATGACGTTCCATTGTTGCTTCTTTGATGTCATGTTTTGTTGTGGAGTTTGAATTTTGAAAATGCAACACTATTATTCAAATGACCACTGAGGGATAGAGATAACAAATTAGGGACTTTCTTTTTGTTTTCACTTGGTTTTAAAATTGGTATTTCTCCTCAGACTGCTTCTTATAGAAGAAATATACTCTTTTATTTTTCTCAGTCTGTCTCTGATACGCTTAGGGAGCTTGGTTCTATTCAAACTAGCTATTGTTCAGGGCCAGAGATGTCTACAGGGCACAGGAAAAAAAAGTCAAGATACCAACTGCAATGATGTGATTGAAGCCCCCCCCCCAGTTTTTATTTGTTTATTAATTTATTTTATGGGACACATAAAATGTAGGTAGAGCTTCAGTTACATGCTGTGGCTGCCATCATTACTTTTGGGACCATACTATCATTTTATCACGTTAAACTCTTTTTGGCCTAATGGATGTTTTTAAACTCTTCACAACTGGGCAAAATCTAGGAAGCAAGAACAACACAGATTTCAGTAATGCTGGTCTTGTAGTAAACATAGGACCTTGTATATTATAAAACAAATTTCTAAGCCTCATTTACAGTGAGTTCTTTGACCTCACTGAACCTCTTTGAATGATTTGAAAGGCTACTTTGCAGACTTGTTCGTTCAGTTCTGCAACCCAACAATCTCCTCCCATTTATGACCACTTATGACTATATGACTGTAACTTGTTGCTTGTATCCTTATGATTTATATTAATATTGATTGTTTCCTGATTGCTTATTTGTACCCTATGACAATCATTAAGTGTTGTACCTCATGATTCTTGAGAAATGTATCTTTTCTTTTATGTACACTGAGAGCATATGCACCAAAGACAAATTCCTTGTATGTCCAATCACACTTGGCCAATAAAGAATTCTATTCTATTCTATTCTATTCTATTCTATTCTATTCTATTCTATTCTATTCTATTCTATTCTATTCTATTCTAGTCTAGTCTAGTCTAGTCTAGTCTAGTCTAGTCTAGTCTAGTCTAGTCTCTGCATATAAGCTAATTAAATAAATTAAGTCACACTATTTTTGTTGCTCTTATCCCTTTCTAAACAGTGTTTCCTGATCATCATACAAACTCTTTAAAAGATGGATGAAGTAGGGCAATACAACTACGTATATGGAATCTATCCATAATATATTAAAGCAATCAAAATATTTTCTAATCAATAAAGCAAAAATTGATGGGTGTTTGGATTTCTCTTGCCTTTTGCATGATTTATCAGATGTTAGTAATGTGATCTTATTCATCTGACTCCTATTGGACTGAATTCAAGTTGTACCTCTGGCAGTTTTCATTTCATGTATTGTTGATGTCTGGATTGCAAAATCTTGAACATTATCTTGTTAGTATAAAATATAAAAGCACTATCCAGCATTATGACTATTCTTCAGCTTTGTTGCTTTTAGGAATTAGATTATGAATTCATCTTTTCCATTCTCTTGGCCGCTGTCATATTCTCCATTCCCACTTACAAATAACAATAGAATTTGAACTAAATTATTTTGCAAATTTTTAACAATGTTGTTGGTATTCATCAGTTTCAGCTTTGTGTGAGTATATATACACACACATACACATTGGAGACCACCCTCTCACTCACAGAGCGACTCTAGGCATGGTGCAATTGTTTCTAGCAATATGTTCTAGGACCCATTTAACTTCACTTCCCAGAGTGTGTAGCTTCAGTTTAGGGTTTAAACCATCATATGTATCAACAATTTTGGGATCTTTTGGTATAATTGTTTCATATATTTGCATCATATATGTTTAATGCTTTCTTTCTCCTGTAAATCTTTGCCTTATTTGTCTTTTACATGCCAATCTTTGTATAAAAGTTTCCCTTGCTGTCAGTAATTTCCTTAAATAGATAGCTTATCCTTGTCATTTGTTATCCTCAATTTTTTAGCATTCTTTGTATTAAGCTATAACTCCTAATCTTTTCTTGATCTTCTCTGGAACTTGGCATTTGGCATTTGGGTTGTGTACATTTTCTTCTACGCCTGTTATTTTTAGAATATCAATAAACAGCCATTTTACCTTGTTTTGTTTTTGCATATTGGGATATTTTTTAAAATTGTTAATGATGCCATGAATTACAATACAGGACACTTCAAGGACTCTATCAAATCTATTGTCTACCTTTCCCACATACTTATATGAAATAGTGTTGAAATCATATATTTCTAGCTTGATAATTTCATTTGTTTTCCTTAGCCCACATTGTATTTTTCAAAGAAAAACTTTGTAATTTTAACTATGGTCAGCATGATGCTAATTTAATAGAGTATTTCCAACTTTGCCTGTAAAGTGTATGCGTGTGCAGATACACAATAGCAATAGCGCTTAGACTTATATACTGCTTCGTAGTGCTTTATAGCATTCTCTAAGGCTATGGAGAGTGTTTATAGAGTCAGCATATTTCCCTCAACAAACTGGGTTCTCATTTTACAGAGTTTGGAAGGCTGAGTGTACCCTGAGCTGGTCAGAATTGAACTCCTTGCAATGGCCAGAATTAGGTTGCAATACTGCATTATAGCCACTGTGCAATAAATATTGTGTGTGTGTGTGTGAGAGAGAGAAAGCGAGAGCGAGAGAGAGGAGGGGCAGGGGGGGTGTTCCGGTTTTCGTCACTGCCGGTTCGCTCAGTGGCTCTTTGTGCAGGCGTGTGCACGCTTCGCGCGTGCTTTGTGCATACGCAGTGCTAAAACAAAGCTTCTGCGCATGCGCAGAAGTGAAAAACAAGATGGTGGCACCTACGGCGCTGCCGAAAGAACCGTCTTGGGGGCATGGCCAGGCTGCTGTTACTGCCGGTTCGGAAAACCAGTCCCTATTTTTACTACCGGTTCTATAGAACCGGTCCGAACCGGCAGGAACCCACCTCTGGAGAGAGGGAGAGAGAGAGAGTCTGTTTTTGGATGGAATGGAAATTGCAGGTAAGAATATGGAGGATCAAAGTTTACCACAATTTCCCCAAGGAATGTGAAAACATTTTGGGAAATGGAATATGCATACATAGACATACAAATATACAAAGTATATAATCAATTTGCTTTTGCTGTTGTCCATTCAATGAGTTCCATATACAGTCATTTCTTAGGTTCTGGAAAAACATGCATGTTATAAATATTTGATATTCTTGCCAGAACTCTATTAGTCTATCACCTGCTTCATTTATTCTAAGGCCAAATTTTCTTGTTATTCATATGTAGTTTTACTTCCAGGTATGCTGTTTTTGTCTCCTGCAATTAGAATGATACCTGTTTTTTTCTTTTCTTCGTGTTAAGTTGATAAACAATTACAAATTGCCATAGAACTATTCTATATCTACTTTCCCTGCGTTTGTGGTTAGATCATAGACTTGGAGTATCCTTTTATTAAAGATACATCTTAAAAGGAATTAATGTAACTGTTTTTCTAGATAATGAAAGAAAGACAGAGTCTCCTAAAGATGATGTGCAGTGATAATGTAGATCCATGAAGACTAAAATCCCAGGAGGGAACAGAATGAAACTAGATATAAATATGATGAAAGAATACTTGATGGATATGCAAAAGATGGTAGAGAATCCTAGATGTTGCTATGGAAATGATCAAAATGTACAGCGTGACATACTTTGATGGGAAGAAGCCAAATAAATACTAGCTATTGGAGCAATCCATGCAAAAGAAAAAGCAAGTTAGATGAAACCAATAGAGGAGTTTATTGTAAGACTTGAGCAGCCAGTGCAGCTGAATGGAAAGAAGATTTAGAAACTGAACCTGAAATGAGTGCTCAGCAAGATATAGTTTGAAAATGGGTAAATATCTCTTTCCTGGGAGTCAGGGGTTAAGTATTAAGATTCAAAGTAATTGTTCCTCTCTGTTCTCTGATGGTCAGTACTGGGCACCACATTTTAGGGAGGTAATTATACCAAACAGTAGTGGGTTTCACTTACCTTTGCTACCAATTCGGAAACAGGAGTGCGCAGGTGCACGGGCGCCAGGGGTGGGTTCTACTTACCTTCCCTACCAGTTCCAATCGCAATGTTTTGCGTGCACGCACTTGTTCCACTCGCGCACACACATGCATCCCCTCCTGCAATTTTGCTTCCGCGCATGCTCAGTAGCTGGAATCAGCCCGAAACACAGCTGAGGAGCTGATCAGCTGTGCTTCGGGTGAAGGAATAAAGGTCAGTATAAACCCTGGGGCAGGTGGGAGGGCCCTTTTTCAAGCAGCAGAACAGGAAAAACCTTCCAAACAGTAAAAAAATTCGCAAAAAATTAAAAAAAAAAAAAAAGGATGGCGGCACGCACAGACTGGCACCAGCCGATCCAGTTCAGTGATGTCACCAGCGGGTCGCTACCGGTTCGGGTGATCCGGTCCAAACCAGGAGGAACCCACCTCTGGCGGGCACGCTTTGCGCGTGCGCAATGCTTCTGCGCATACACATATGTTTTTGATGACGTCCGGGCGGGTGGGCGGAGCCTGAACCGGTGCAAACCGGTAGCAACCCACCACTGATGCCAAAGTAATAATGGGCCTAGAAGAGAGAAGTTGGAAACGATTAGAGGCACTGCATATGTTTAACCTAAAAAAAGAGAATGTTGTGAAGAGGCATGATAGCTGTCTCCAAATATCTAAAGGGCTGTCATATAGAAGATGAGCAGAATTGTTCAAAGAAGAAATAATGGATTTAAATGACAAAGAAGCAGATTTCACTTGGACATCAGGATATATTTCCCAATAGTAAGATCTATTCAACGGTGGAGCAGTCGGCCCTGGGAAGTGATAGACTCTCTTTCACTTGGAGATGTTTAAACAGAGCAGATGCTGTAGTATTAGGTTCCTGCACTGGCCAAGAGTTTAGACTAGATGATAATTGACATCCATTTCAGCCCTTCCACTTTCTGATTCTATGATTGGAAGTAGAGGTATTGATATTTTAGATCAGCTTTTTGTCAATCAGGTTTTTAAATAAATTATTGCTAGAATAAATTAGATTCCTAGTGGAATATATTGGATTAAATATTACTTAATGTCACAATTGATTATAGCTGCATTAACAGCATCTGAAATTCCAGAATTACCATCCAAATTGGAACAGGTTTCGGATTATTCTAAAATTAATCTACACTATCTTTTAAATAAACGATTAGAACATTTTTAATGGTTTACATGAACTCTGAAATAGAATATCTCAGATTAACCTAGTAATAGGATAGTGGTTTATAACAGATAATAAAGATAATAGGTAATAGATAATAAAGAATATCAAGTATGTTTACTATTATGTAAGGATAATGCAACAATATTTTTTCATGCTTACTTCACACCTCAGATAATGGTTTGGAAAGATTGGTTAATAACATTATGTTGGAAATGTAAAATGTGTAAGGAGAGTCTGAGGGTAATTTTATAGTGCAGCTTAGATTGCTTCTCTCTTCTGTTATTCCTTGATAATCCCTTGGTCAGTTTCAGAAATCCCAGTTTGAATTGCAGTGGGATGGCTACTACAATCACTAAATGACCTAATGAGTCCTCCCTGTTTCTTGCCCTTCCTTCCGATGTAGCTTCTATGATTTAGGACAGTGATGGCAAACCTTTTTTGGTTCGCGTGCCAAAAGGGGGGGGAATGTGGGGGATCACGTGTGTGCGTGCCCACACTCATAATTCCATGCACCCCCGCACATGCACGCATGACCGCCCTGTTCCCAGCATGCAATGGCACGCCCATTTTTCGCTCTCCCCAGGCTCCAGAGCCTTTCTAGGAGCCTGGGGAGGGTGAAAACTGCCCTCTGGAGGCGGGAAACAGCCTGTTTCCCGACTCCCAGTGGGCCCAGAAGGCCTGAAAATCAGCCGGCTGGTGCACACATGCACGCCGGACCTGAGCTCGCGTGCCCACCGATATGGCTCCGCGTGCCACTTGTGGCACCCGTGCCATAGGTTCGCCATCACGGATTTAGGATATCCACTGACATTGTATTATATCAAATACTCAGCAGTTACTAGCCAAACACTGCCAGCACAAGCTACTCACCAATCTCTGAGTATAGGAATGGGTGATGTTGTTTGCCTACTCCCAGTCTATTATAATGCACTGTAAACAATTATTTTCAGAATGACTGTTCTCCATAGTAGTGAAGCCATCCTCCAAGAATGGGTTAAATCTGCCCCCTAGCCAATCAGGACCGAGTTATATCAAAGTATAAATACCACCCTCTTGCCTTGGCACCCCCTCTTTTTTCTCGGTCCTCAGCCAAAGAAGGACAGCTTAACCATCCTTGGAGTTCCTCACCAACTTCTATATCTTTATCTGTGAGTTTTTTTGTTCAATATTATTTTGGATATTTTTACTGAATCAATAGCTGGGTTTTGACAGCTGTCACTCTAACTATTCTGGTGACAAGCAGGGGCATTTGTACTTGGCCTACTCCCCTCTGGGGGAGGGGTTTGCCCCACTGAGGTGACAGGTGAGACCTTGTACCTCTCTATCAACCCACAGAAGAATCTCAGGCACAATACCGGTCTGACAGGGAGGGAGGTACTCTGATCTGGACTATCACAGCCACAGAAGCTCCGCGCTTGGGTGGCCTGCGTTCCCCTCCGAGGCTAGAGTTTGTCTCCAAGGGCCTGCTAGTGTTCCTAATTGACTTTTCAGTGCCTGGCATCGGCCGCTGGCTTCGCGCGGCGTCGGCAGGGGCACTAGCAACTGTCAGACCACTCGAGGCCTTTCGCATTGCTAAGCGTTCAAACTGTCTCTTTGATCCCAGCTGAGAGGCTTTCGGCGGGAACGGCCGTTACGGAGCGTTTCGGCTTGCGTCGGCCATTTTGAATACATTAAGTCTTGATTGACAGCCGAGAGCGAAGCTGAGGTGCGGCGGCCATTTTGAATATATTAAAAGTGCCGACAAGCAGGAACGTGTCAGAAACGAAGCTGCCTCTCCCTTCTGCTGTGTTTCCCAGCTTGTGATTCATTTAAAGCGCAAACGAAGCCGTTTTTTTCTGCTGTTTTTTGCCGGCCTGCCTACTTCTCCTGCCAATTGCCTGAGTGACTGCCTGCTTGCTCGCATAGCCTCTGCTAACCCCTGTGCAGCCGAAATGTCTGACAAGCCTCAGAAGCAGGGGAAAGCGAAGCAGAAGACCCCCAGGGTTGCCCCTGATCCTGCACCCACACATGGGGGGGTGTTTAGATTCTATGAGCCCTGCAAATGTCAGGGACAGGTCTCCAATGCACCCACCCTCACCCTCAGGGCGTTCTAGGTCTGCCAGCTCCACCCAGGGGGCTGATGGCCAGAGGTCTCACAGCAAGACCAGCAAGAAGACCTCTTCAAAGGAACGTGGACAGGTGGGTTCTGGCACACATAAAGCCAGAAAGGACATTCCAGCTCCTCCATCACACACATCTGACTGCTCTGGGGATCAGCTTTCTTTGGAGAATTTGGACTGCCACCTCAGGGAGGGTGACATTTGGGGTGAGCAGGAGGGTGCATCCCCCCTGGGGATCCAGACCACTCAAGTCCCAGCCCTTGCAGCCGCTCCTTCAGCTGATGCCATTCAGGTAAGGATGGATGCTGCCATCCGCAAGGGTCTGGAAGCAGCCATCAGGGCAATGGCTGAGGTGCCTCAGTCTCTACCAACGCCACTTGCCCTGCCACACGCAGTTCTCCCCCACACCACTGATACCATCACACAGGGTGGGGTCGAGGACCGCAATGATATTTCTGAAAGCTCCCTGTCTTTGCTGGACCAAGGGGAACCTGATCAGGCAGTTGGTGACCAGCTGGCAGAAACGCCTCTCGACATACAAATGTCTGATGACGAGGACATGGCACCAGAGGCCCCAGTCATCACAGGACTCTTCCACCCGAGTCTTTTCAGGTCTCTGCTTCACAAAGCAAGGGCTACGGCCAACCTCTCCACTGCGCAAGCAGAGCCCCCAAAGACGGGATCTCAGGATGACCCCATCTTCGAGGAGGCAACACCCTCCAATACAGAGGTCATTCCCATCCCGAATTTTTTTGTCAACGCCTTGACCAAGCAGTGGCAGTCGCCCAGCATGGGGCCTCTACCCAGCGCTCAAGACAAGAGATATTTTAATGTGGCCCCACACCTGGCCCAACATCTCGCGCTCGCCACCATAGATGCCCCAGTGAAGGCCCTATACTCAACCACGCAGCTACCTGGCGAACCTGATGAGCTCCTGCGCCCTGAAGATCGCAGAACTGAAGCCGCCCTACAGAAAGCCCATCTGGCGGCCGCCTGGGCCATCAAGGCATCTATGACTGTTTCCTTTTTTTCCAGGGTGTCCCTAAAATGGCTACATTCATTGCAAAAGCATATTCCTGCCACAGACACCCGCGCACAGCAGGACATTAAGAAGCTATTGGCTGCGGCCCAATTCACTTCGGACGCTATCCTGCAGGCCGCCAGGTTCTCCGCTCGCTCCATGGGATCCGCCGTGATTGCGAGAAGAATGCACTGGCTCCGCTCGTGGCCAGCTGATGCGCGGCACAAATGGAAGTTGGCCGCTGCCCCAGTCTCCGGACCAGCGCTCTTTGGCTCGGCACTGGACCCGGTCACTACAGAAACAAAGGACAAGCATAAAGTCCTAGCTAATTGTACTAGACACCCTAAGAAAGCCTTCTATAGGAAGGGTCCCAAGGTGCCCGACCATGGGTATTCACGGCCCCAGAACCAATCGGGGCTCCAGGGTCAGTCGGGCTATCAGAGCCAGACCGGGTACCAAGGCCAGTATGGGGGACGCTCTCGGACCAATACCTATAGAGCTTTCAAGGGGGCAAGGTCCAAACGGCCCTTTAGAGGAGCCGGTGGTCGCCCTTACCGCCGGTAAACCCATTAATACCCCGGTTCCTCCCATTGGGGGTCACCTGGCATTATATGCCGGTCGATGGGAGGAAATCACCAATGACGCATGGGTCTTGCAGACCCTCTCGTCAGGGCTACTTCTCGAATTTCTTTCCACCCCTCCGAGGTTCTTTCTATGCTGTCCCTTGTCTTCCAACGCCTCTAAACGGGTCCTGATGAATCAGGCAATCCAGCACCTGTTGGACATTCGAGCTATTCAACAGGTGCCCAGGGACCAACAGGGACAAGGATTTTACTCCATTTTATTCGTAGTTCCAAAGTCCTCGGGCGGGTGGAGAGCTATTCTGGATTTAAAACGCCTCAATAATTACATTCGTTATAAAAAATTCAAGATGCACACCCTGCAATCCATTCTGGCAGGTATTCGGCACGGCGACTTTCTCGCCTCAATTGACCTCTCCAAGGCATATTTGCATAGTCCTATCAATTCGGCCCACCGCCAATACCTCCGGTTTTGTTATGCAGGGGTGCATTACGAATACCTGGCGTTGCCCTTCGGCCTTTCTTCCACACCTAGGGTGTTCACGAAGATCCTGGCCGCCCTTACTGCCCATTTACGGGCCATTCCCGTGCGTGTCCAATGCTACCTGAACGACATCCTGATCCAGTCCTCCTCTCTGTCCCAGGCAGCGCAGGACATACAGGTAGTTCTTAACACCTTGGAACACCACGGGTTCTTGGTCAACATGGGCAAGAGTCAGTTATCTCCGTCAACTAGGGTTACCCACCTGGGGGCCATCATTGACTCTCTGGAATGCAGGGTGTACCTGTCTCAGGAGCGGAGGGACAGCATATCGGATTTAGTCCAGCAAGTTCTGGCCAAACCAAGGGCTCCCTTGAACCAGCTGTCCTCCCTCCTGGGGAAGATGATTTCAGCCATACACATCACCCCATGGGCACACCTGCACTCCAGAGACCTTCAATGGTTTCTTCTACCTTTCCAGCGGGCCAATCGCAGCGCTTCCCCTGCAAAGGTACATGTTCCGGCGGATGTCCGCAGGTCCCTCAGATGGTGGTCTTCAACCGCGCTTCAGAAGGGAACCGAATTCTTGGAACCACAGCGGGTGACCGTGACCACGGACGCCAGCACTGCGGGCTGGGGTGCCCACACCGGGTCTCGAATTGCCCAAGGCTCTTGGACCCCATCCGAGCAGGGCCTTCCCATCAACCTCCTGGAACTAAGGGCAGTCAGGTTGGCCCTCGCCCACTTTCGGGACAGTCTGTCAGACGCCCATGTGCTTGTTTTGACCGACAACATAACAACAAAGGCGCATGTAAACCGTCAGGGCGGCACCTTGTCCAAAGCTCTCATGGCCGAGGCGATGACATTGGGGCTCTGGGTGGAGCGGCACCTTCGATCAATCGCCGCAGAACACATCTCCGGGGTGAGCAACATGACGGCGGACTGGCTCAGTCGGAACACCATCGACCCGGCGGAGTGGTCGCTGCACCCGGACCTGTTCCAACAACTCATCTCTCGGTTCGGGCTGCCGATCGTCGACCTGTTTGCCACCCTGGAGAATGCCAGACTGCCCGCCTTCATCACCAGGTTTCAGACGCCGGGGGCAGCGGACACCGACGCTCTTCGGTGCGTCTGGCTGCCAGGGCTGCTTTATGCCTTTCCCCCCCTTCCCCTGATCCCCAGGGTAATTCGGAGGGTACTGCAGTTCCGGGCGGAGATCATCCTCCTAGCTCCTCACTGGCCCAGGCGGGCGTGGTTCGCGGACCTTATGTCCCTGTCCGTGTCACCTCCCTGGCGGATCCCGCCGACAGAGTGGTCGCTTGCCCAGGGGTCAGTTTGTCATCCAGAGCCGCACTGGCTACAACTGACTGCCTGGCGCTTGAGCGGCTCACTCTGAAACACCGCCTGGTCCCGGACAACATCGCCTCTATCATGTTAGCCTCTAGGAGAGCTTCTACCGAACGTATTTATTCTGCAACATGGAAGGCATTCTGCCGTTGGTGTGATCAGGTGGGATACTCCCCTGTGGAGTTATCAATAATCAATGTTATTCAATTTTTGTGGCAGGGTCTTGCCAAGGGCCTTACCCCCAACACGCTTCGCCGGCAGGTGGCGGCACTGTCCACTGTACTTTCCTGCCAAAACCTGGATTCCCTCTCTGGCCATCCGCTCCTCAAACAATTCATGAAAGGAGCTTCAAACCTGTGTCCTCCAGTTGTCCATAGGTTCCCTACCTGGGACCTTTCTACGGTGCTCACCGCTCTCACAAGGGGTCCATTTGAGCCGCTCTCTACGGCTTCCTTGACTCATTTGACATACAAAGTGGTTTTTCTGGTGGCCGTGACTTCTGCACGTCACATCTCAGAACTAGCTGCTCTGTCGGTGAGGGGTGACCTGTGTGTCTTCCACTCAGACAGGGTGGTCCTGCGGCTGGACCCTACATTCGTCCCGAAAGTGAACACTTACTTTCACAGGGCGCAGGAGATCATTCTTCCCACCCTGTACCGCAATCCGGCCAATGACGCTGAAAGGACATGGCATCTGTTGGACGTCAGGCGTGCCTTGGACATATACATACAGCGCACGGCCGCCTTCAGACGAACTGAGGCCCTCTTCGTGTCTTTCCGCCCGTCTTCCATGGGTTCCAAGGCATCCTCTTCGACGGTGGGCCGCTGGGTCCGGGCGGCCATCTCCTTGGCCTACGAACACATGTCTTTGCTCCGACCCCCAGGCCTTACAGCGCACTCTACGCGCAGCGCTGCCACCACGGCGGCCTGGAGCGCTCGTGTGTCCATCACGGAGGTCTGTCGGGCGGCCACATGGACTTCACCAACCCCATTTGTCCGACACTACAGGCTGGATATGTACGCCTCAGAGGAGGCTGATTTTGGCCGGAGGGTGTTGGGTCACGGTTTGGGTGAAGGTGACAGTTCCAGCCGCACTTAGGGTGCCCACCCTAGGGACAAGGGTTCTTTGGTATGTCCCATTCTTGGAGGATGGCTTCACTACTATGGAGAAGGGACGTTGTTACTTACCTGATACGTCCTTTCTCATAGGGTGAAGCCATCCTCCAAGTCCCTCCCTGGGCTAACTGGCCTGAACTGTCACGGGCATGTACATAGTTCTATATTCTTTGTCCTAATGACTGATTACGGTCACGTCCTGTACATAGTTCAATTTCTGAAATCAGTTTACTGCTCGTACTAGCTTGTTCTGTTAATAAAAAGTTGGTTGATGGTTAAGCACTAGAGTTTCACCTTCTTCCCTCGAATAAAGAGGGGGTGCCAAGGCAAGAGGGTGGTATTTATACTTTGATATAACTCGGTCCTGATTGGCTAGGGGGCAGATTTAACCCATTCTTGGAGGATGGCTTCACCCTATGAGAAAGGACGTATCAGGTAAGTAACAACGTCCCTTTTATTCATTACACAGAGTGCTAAAAGATTGGTTCAATATAAGGATACATTATAAAGACAAATTATGATGTTTTTTCTTTATCAAATTCCTGATCTTCTGCTAAATCTTTAGATAAAAAAATCAAATAAATATTTTCAAAGTGGAGTATTATGTTTTCTTGTGTTTACTTAAAATGGGCAGTGAATACTCATTTTTGGGCACTTTAGGCATTTGGAAGCATCTAGAAAAATTAAAGCTACACTTTCCAATACTATGTATAAATACAATAGAAAAAGAGGGAGAAAAAACAATTCTGGTATTATCATTCTATAGGCCTTCATTTAACCAGTGAAGTTCTATAAAATGGAGAAAACTCATTCCGTTTTATCACAGTGGCTTCAAACTATTGTAATAAATATAGTGGCAAAACTAATTATTAATTCCATATGTAAATCCCACAATAGCTGTACCATATTCAGAGATCTACGGGCACCAGTTGTCAATAGTTTTCCTGATAATATTTAGTTTCAGTGTTCAACCCCTTCATATTTTTAGATTTATTGTATTTTCTATACAAGGCTAACATATGTATTTGTCAGTCTAGTGGTAATTTAGTAATCCCAGCTGTGTCTTTACAGTTTATGTAAAGCTACTTGCTGCTTCATGAAGATGAATAGGATGGTTTAAAAGGTTATAATACCATTTATTAATAAGTAATAAAACTATTACTTAGAGTTCATCTCTTAAGCATCAGTCAATAGTTCATTTCCATCTGATCCTGCTTTAACTCAGAATTTAAAATCTTTAAAGAAAGAGTAAAACTTAAATGATAATATTTCCTTTTTCAAATAATAACCTTTTTTAAAACAACAACCATGATTATTACTCATTAATAGCATTCATCTAATAATTTTGTTTTTACTCTTTTACTTGCAGAACTTCTTAAATCAGTGTTTCGTTTTTGTAACAGTCTCTTTACTGTGGGTCAAAATTCTCCAAATCTGATGGCAGGGCTAGTGATGGATGATTCAGATTTGGATTCTTTGAATTTAATGTTATATAAATTGCAATTTTTGTTAAGGTATGTGCAAAGTAACCCTTGAATAACAAGAATATGCACATGGAAAACATTTATGAGAGTAGTTGTGAATAATTATTCAGCCATACACAGATACACTAACTTGAGTTAAAGTTTACTTTAAGAAATAGGACAATCCAATAAACAGTTCAGGTCATACACGTAATAGTCAGAATAACAGTCCAAAGAATATCCAATTACAAAGCCTTCTTACCAGTTGTCTTTGTCATGCACAGTAAACAAAGATATCAAGGTATAAACACAGCTTAGATACAACAGAGAACAGAATGTCAAAGAAAACATGTCAGAGAGAAGAAGCTATGATCTCTAGCTCCCTCTTATGGCAACCTGCAACACAATCAACCAATCAGAAATAGCATACAGTTAAAGCTACATACACCAACACAGTTAAACCTACAGACATACATTGTTGGTTTATATATTGCCAACCCAACTGATTGGACAGAGTCCTTCAATATCTAATATTTAAAATGCAATTATCACACTTAAAGTTTAAGAATCCAGTGCACACAAACATATTTCTGTTTGCTTCTTATTTTAACATTTGACCTTAAATATTTTCATTTTATCACTGATATTCAACTATGATAACAATTTTGCTCCCTTGTCATCCTACATTTTCTTCTTACATGGCATTTTATAGTTTAACTGGTTCATCTGAGCATGACCCAGACAACTGTGGACAATGTAATGTGACATGTTCTACTGAAAAGTAACACTGCAAGCGAAGGAACTTATTCTTTGTAATTCAACACTGTTAAACAAATATTTTTATCTCTCTTTATTTTTCTGTAACATACTTAATCAACCCATGTCCTTACAGATACCCTAGATTTAATGTAACATGACTAAATTCATAAAAGAAAGCAAACTCCAAACTATTAAATCCATTATATGAATAGAATAGAATGTTATATCATGGGAAAAATAGCTACAATCTATCAGTAATGTGATAAGATTTAAATGTTTAACTTACAATTTTTTTGATAAAAGGAATACCAGCCTAAAACCAATAAATATTTGTTGCATCTGATATTCAATTATTTTTTTTTTCAAACTTAAAACAATCATTTATAGCTTCACAGGTTTGCAGAATGGCAAATCCTAGTTCCAGGAGAGTAGCGACATTCTCTTTCCAAGCTGCTTTCCAAGCTGCTTTCCAAGGGATCTAAGCTTCCACTGCCTTCCTTCCTGCTTTGGTTTACCATAGTAAGTTCTAGTTCATCAATGAACTGCTAAGGTTCTGAGGGATCTGGCTAAATGCTGGCCTTCCGGAAAGCCATTAAGACATGGCTCTTCCTGCAGGCGGGGTGATTGTGACTGTTGCTTGTGTTGTTTTTATCCTTTTAATCACTCTTATTATTGTTGTTGTTTTTATAGCATTTTTTCTAGTATACCTCTGTTCTTATATATGTTGTACACCGCCCTGAGTCCCCAGGGAGTAGGGCAGCCTATAAAAATCTCTAAATAAATAAATAAATAAATAAATAAATAAATAAATAAATAAATAAATAAATAAATAAATAAATAAATAAATAAATAAATAAATAAATAAATAAATAAATAAATAAATAAGCAAGCAAGCAAGCAAGCAAGCAAGCAAGCAAGCAAGCAAGCAAGCAAACAAACAAACAAACAAACAAACAAACAAACAAACAAATATTTTGTGGGGCTGAATGATCCTACAGGCCAAGGAAGGACTTAATCTCCCTCAAATCAAGTCCTACTGCCTTCTTCCAGAAAGCTGCTCCGATTAGTCTTAGTCACTTCAACATCTGGCACTCACTATCCATAACTGGATTGCTTAGGAGGGACACCTGCCTTTGACTTCCAGTAAACCCTATTGCATCTCTTTGAAGGTCTGTGCTAAATGGACTTTGAAAATCACCATCCTCTCCATGCAGTCTGGTTAACTAGACTGTCTTTCCATGGTTATTAACTGTTTAAAACCTCGATATTTCTGATTCATTGCATAGAGTGGTCTCTTGCTGTTACATTCTCTTAGGCAAGTGCGAACTAGTCTGACACTTCCCAGTAATTCAACATAGCTGGTTAGAACCTAATCCCGTGATGGTGAATCTGTGGCACGCGTGCCACAGATGGCACACGGAGCCATATCTGAAGGCACGCAAGGCGTTGCCCTATGTCAGCTCCAATGCTCATGCGTGCACTGGGAAGCTGCTTTTCGGCCTTGGGGAAGGCCGTTTTCGCCCTCCCCAGGCTTCAGGAGGCTTCCCTGAAGCCTCTGGAGTGCAAAAAACAGCCCAGCGGGTAAACTGGAAGTCTGTTTTTCCAAACTTCTGGTTTGCCCGTTGGGCCATTTTTCGCACTCCGGAAGCTTCAGGGAAGCCTGAGGGTGAAAAACAGCCTAAGGGGGGGCACATGCATGGGGATGCATACATACGCAGTGTGGTGCACATGGGCAGTTGTGTGCTGGCACATGTGCGAGCTAGCGCGTGCGCACTCCCATTTTTGGCACGCAAGAAGAAAAAGGTTCGCCATCACTGACCTAATCTCTATTAGAACATCTGAAAATAAAACCTTTTACAATGGTTGATAGCCTCTGACAGTTAAAGCTAATGCTGTGGTTTATATCCTCTGGGATTAAAATTTGGCATTTTCTAAAGTTTTCCACAGGGCAATTTATGATTTTGATGATTAGATAGGATAGATTTTAGAAAGAAGAGAGACATATTGTAACTTTAGAGAAAGAGAGAAATGTATATCTGTACTTATAACTGTTGTACAGAAGATTGAAAGCCACTTCTTTAATTGTTTTTTCTTTTCTATTTTCTTTTACTATTTTGCACTTTTAGTTGTCTCTTTGATTTCTTTTTCTTTCTTACTTTATATTGGTTTATATTGGTTTTTCTACTTTTTAAAACTTTTAATAAAATTAAAATAAAAGATCACAAATTTTTCCATGGGGTAAGAATAAACTTGTATTAATCTCCCAGACTATTCTAAGTGTGAATTGACATTATCTACAATTCAGGTCTGGCAAACTCATTTCTAAAATAATTTAAACACCTGTTATATATTTTCTAATTAATGTCAGTCATGAGCATGCTATTTGCATTTTTGATCAACTAAGTATTTCTCATAAATGTGATACATCTCATATCTCAAAACAGGAAATACTGCTATAGGTTTTTCTTTAAAAATAAAAGAGTAAAATGGGTAAAATGTACATGAACTTAAATCAGGTAGGCTCAAATAAGTCCTGCTAGCATACCATGTAAAATCTTATCTATATTAGTAACTACAGCTATTTTGAAGTTAGACACAACTTCAAACCTTTTATTAACCAGCTACACAACCAGATGGATTAACAATTGGCTGACCAACCGTACTCAGCGAGTAGTCCTCAATGGTTCTAAGTCCACATGGAGAGAAGTAAGCAGTGGGGTACCACAAGGTTCCGTCCTAGGCTCAGTACTCTTTAATATCTTCATAAATGACCTAGATGAGGGAATAGCAGGAGAACTAACCAAATTTGCAGATGATACCAAGCTGGCGGGAGTAGCAAACACCCCAGAGGACAGACTCAAAATCCAGAGGGACCTCGACAGACTCGAACACTGGGCCCAAACCAATAAAATGAAATTTAACACAGAGAAAAGTAAAATTCTACACCTAGGTAAGAAGAATCAAAAATACACATACAAACTGGGCGAAACCACACTCAATAGCAGCGATTGTGAGAGGGATCTTGGAGTCTTGGTAGACAGCCAACTAAATATGAGCCAGCAGTGTGCAGCAGCAGCCAAAGAGGCCAACGCAGTCCTGAGCTGCATAAATAGAGGGATACAATCAAGGACCAGAGAGGTACTAGTACCACTCTATAAAGCCTTGGTCAGACCACACCTAGTGTACTGCATCCAGTTTTGGTCACCACACTACAAAAAAGACATTGAAACCCTGGAGAAAGTGCAGAGGAGAGCAACCAGGATGATAAAGGGTCTGGAAAATAAAACATACAAAGAGCGGTTGCAGGAACTGAGCTTGGCCAGTCTGGCGAAGAGAAGGACCAGGGGTGACATGATAGCACTGTTCCAATACTTGAGGGGATGCCACAGAGAGGAGGGGGTCAGGCTGTTCTCTATGGCACCAGAAAGCCAAAAAAAGAATAATGAATGGAAGCTGACCAAGGAGAGATTCAACCTGGAAGTGAGGAGAAACTTTCCGACGGTGAGAGTGATCAACCAGTGGAACAGCTTGCCAGCGGAGGTTGTGAGAGCCCCAACACTTGCAACCTTCAAGGGGAGACTGGACTGCCATCTGTCTCAAATGGTGTAGGAACTCCTTCTTGAGCAGGGGGTTGGACTAGATGACCTACAAGGTCCCTTCCAACTCTAATAATAAATCTAAATCTAACCTTTTTCAGAATCATGTCTCTCTCTGAGAAATGATTGTAACTGAATGTCAGGTACGACTGAAATAAGCTTAGAAAATACCCATTAACTTTGAATGTATCTAAATCACCAGGACAAAATTAATTCATCCTTGGATACTGAAGATACTACCTAGGGATCTGGCCAGATGCTTCTGTATTATATATGAGAAATCTTGTAGAACTGGTAAAATGCCAGTGGACTGGAAGGAAGCAAACGTCCCATCTTTAAAAAGAAGGAAGTTCCAGCATACTGATAGACCAGTTGATCTGACTGATTGTCGAGCGATGCTGGACTTAGGGCATCACTCGCCACATTATTTCTTAGATAGCCGCTGATTATGGGAATCTGGGAAGGGGGATTGCATGAGAGAGTAAATGCAGACATAACACATTCTTACTAGATCTTCAAGGCCATCCTTTGTCAAGCACCCTGTCCGGAAACTGGGAGGAGGAACGGCCACGCAGGCAGAAGATGAGTGGGCATCGTGACCTAGTTGGGGGTGTGGGACAAGGGTGCTAACTTCCTACTGGGTGGGAAATTGGGGGAAAATCAGATTCAGGTTTCCCTTGGACGTGCCAACATGGCTTCAGCAATAAATTGGAACTTTGAGGAATACTTTGCCTTGGACTCTGATTTACGCTCCAATGCTATTTGGAACCCTGACACTGATATCAATACCCGATGAGATTTTACAGAAGATTATAGAGAGAGCAGATTTGTAAACACTATTAAAACAACATGCTAATTACCAGAATTCAGCATGGATTTGTGAAGAATAGATCTTACAAGACTACTGTAATCTTCTTTTATATATTAATTGAATAACTTTCTTAACAGGAAATGCTGTAGACACACTATTATTTTTTTGATAACCCACCATTTTTTTGCCCAGCTTGAGGCAGCACATATAAGAGCCCTTCCTACTATTTTTCCAACAACAACCCTCTGAAGCAAGTTGGCCAAGAGCAGGGGTGGGTTCCACTTTCCTTCGCCACCGGTTCGCATCGCAACATTTCGGGTGCATCCCCTCGTGCAATTTGGCTTCCACGCATGCTCAGTAGCAGGAATCAGCCCGAAACACAGCTGAGGAGCTGATCAGCTGTGCTTCGGGCAAAGAAATAAAGGTAGTATTAACCCGGGGGCGGGCAGGAGGGCCCTTTTTCAAGCAGCAGAAGAGGAGAAGCCATCCAAACAGGGAAAAATTCACAAAAAATTCCAAAAAAAGATGGCGGCGCCCATGGATTGGCATCGGCCGAACCGGATCCGTGATGTCAACAGCAGGTCGCTACCGGTTCAGGCAATCCAGTCCAAACTGGGAGGAACCCACCCCTGGCTAAGAGAGACACACCAGAAGTCACCTAGATAGTTTCTGTCCCTAAGGGAGGACTACAATTCATTGTCTCCCATTTTCTAGTCCATTACATTAACTCTTGTATCTTATTGGCTATAAGGAATATACTTTGACTTCAACAAACTATTTGACAAAGGATCTCGAATCCTGATTAGCTATTTAGCTAAGTGTAGTGTAGGCTGTATGGCCTCACAAGAGTTAGAGAATCCTGAAGTCTTTCTGATGAGAGAGCAACAAGGATGATTAGGAGTTTAGAAGGTATGCCTATGAAGAAGGATTGAAGTTGCTGCATATGTTTAGTCTTAAAAAAGATTGGAGTGAAAGGGTGATATAATAGCATTCTTTAAATGCTTAAGAGGATGTCATGCAGAAGGAGGAGAAAATCTGTTTTCTCTCATTCCAGAGCACAGGACAAGAAATAGAGGTTAGAATTACCGAAAGGAATATTATGATTGAATATTAGGGGGGGAAAAAAACCTTCCTAACAATAGAGCAGTTTCAGAGCAGAACCAGTTAGAGGTGGTTAGAGAGGTGATAGGCTCCCTTTCATCGAATGGGATGTGTTCAAATGGAGACATCTGTCAGGAATCCAGATCTTAATTTTCATTAAAAAAAAAGGTCTTCATCTTAATTTGCATTCTTGTACAGAGCAGGAAGTTGAATTCAATAGCCTAACGCATCGTTTTGTAACTGAACAAAGAATATTTGTAAGTGTGGAAGGTATAACTACACAATTCTGTTTTGAAAACTAACCAGCTGCTAAATGATCAGTTTTGCTGCAGCAAAATTCTGTCCATATCTATAAATCTGTGCATGTGTGTGTGTGCGTGCATGCGTGCGTGTGTGCAGGTCTATGTCTGCAGGTGCATCTCTCTCTCCCTCTGTGTGTGTGTGTGTGTGTGTGTGTGTGTGTGTGTGTGTGTGTGTGTGTGTGTGTGTAAATTTCATGCACAAAATAATGTCTTCTACATTAAGTCATAAGCTGTTTATCTTTCCTGTTCTTTTCTTGTAGTCCTTTGTACAATGATGTTTCCCCTTTGCAGGAAAACCAAGAGATAACATATACTGAACCAAGAGATAACATATACTATACCTAGACTATGTTTTGTTATAAAAATTGGCAAGAGAAAGAGATACTCGAGAGCTGGAACTTTCTCTGCAATGTTCCATTATCTTTATACTTGTTAAAGTTTTCAGAAATCTCTAGTACTGTATATATTTTTCTCATAACTATAAAATACCGTTGATTTACATCTACTGAAGGACATATTCTTAAAACTCTATCCAATTTAGGGTTTTCTAATAGCTATCTATAAACCAGCATTTAAAATATTCAGAACAATTTATTCTCTAATTCAAGAATTTCCCAATGCCCACAATAGCAAACTGAATTTTAGCTCTTATATCTCTGAGGAGCATTCTAAAAGTCTTTTTAACTTTTACATTTTTCAAATATCTCATTACTTTCAGTAATAGCATTTCCTCAAACTTTACCACATAATTAATATCCAGCAGATATCTTTTAAAAAAAAGATTTGATGCAATATTTTCTGAACATCAGACTTACCAGCCAACTACCAGCAAATTCACTCCTGATACCATGTAAGGGCTATGCAGTGCTTCAGATGTTTTTAAACATGTAAGTGCAAATTTAACACGTATTTGTGACTCACTAAAAAAAAACGCCATCTCTGCTTTCTGACTCAAGGATTGTTATGAGCTGTAGACTAGTGCTGCATTCACATTCCGGTACTTTCCATATTTTTGCATAAGCTTAAAATATATTATTGCTTCCTAAATATCAATAGCATGATTGGAATGTTAATAATACTATAAATTGAATTGCAAGAATTATTCATTGGAAATTTTGTCAGAAGTTTGGATCTGAATGTAACAAAAACTACCATGATCATTAAGTTGAGAAGGTTTTGGAAAATAAGTGGGTGAAGATCTTGTGGGATTTGAAGATCTAAACAGACAGGCATCCTGTTCATAATATACCTGATATAATGCTAATTGAAAAGAAGAAAGTTTGGTTTGTTGATGTTGCTGTATCAGATAATACTAGCATTGAGAAAAAATTGCAAACTACTGGAACTTGCAGATCAAACTTGAACACTTTTGAAAAAGAAATATGCTGTTATACCAATATGGCTAGAGCCCTTGAAGCAACACCTAAAGAACTTCTCTATTTAAAAATTTTAAATTTGTTGGACTTGAATACCCTAATTTTTAAAAAACCTATTCTGTTTGTAACTATCTACATTCTCAGACACTACCTTAATAATTCTTAGGTCCTTGGTTAGGACTTGAATTATTAAGTTTCCACCAATCTTAGTCTGTGTATCTAATTGTAGATATCATCGTCATCATCATCATCGTCACTTAGTATTATTATTAATGTGGACATATGCAGCTCTGCTGCTTTTAAAATATTTGCAACTTATTATTTTAAAACATGCATGGTAAAATTGCTGTGCAGATACCCATGCAGAGTTGTTCAGTATTTTGATCCAGCATGGACATTTATGCAGTTCCTGTTGATAATTCCTTAAAGGAGATGTGCTGTTTCCTGGTTTTGCGTGTTATCTGCCCAGGCTTGGGGAAATATGTGATGGAGTTAAGGAGACCTTAAGGAAGCAGTAACATTGATATATTAATGTGCTGGCTTCACTGGTATCACCATACCTAGACATTTGGCTTCATTTATTCAATTTATTGGAAAACATAAAAAAAGAAATAAAATATATTCGGGCATGAAATGTGATAATAATTGGAAGATTTGCCTTTTTTTTAAACCACATATATACTGAAGAATTAATTTGTGTTAGGAACAGTTTGCCAGCCCACTTTTTTCTACACAAAGGCTGAGTCCTCTGTGTTCTTAGGAAAAACAATTTTAAATTTTGCAAAGTTTGCTTTCCCAGCTTGTGAAACTTCTATGATGCTGACAGCAAAATAGTGCAAGTAGGTTTGTAGATCTTTTATCTTGTGTATTTTTACTCTGTGTGTTTTATCTTGTAGTTCTAATTTGTACATTTTATTTCATGGCTTTTATTCAGTTTGGGTCACTGAATAAAGATCATCCACTCATTTCCCATTACATTTTTCCTATTGCCTCTAGCATATCTAAATTTGAATTGTAGATTGGTCTTTAAAACTGAGCAACATTATGATTTGTACCCTATTTAGAGAATTGTGCACATGGATTTTTTCCTGTGCCCTGGTGCTGGTTTGACTCTAAGCCAAACTTTTTTATCTTTCATGCAGGTAGAGATGAAAAAATGTACTGTTTCTTCCTATTGGTTGATATAAGGAAATATGTTTCCTTTCAAGACACTAGATCCTCAAATGTGAGCTTTAAGCATCAGTTTTTCTCTTTTCAGAGTTTAAGGGTAGCATCCACTTTTTCACAATGGCCAATCAGATATTTCTTTGTGTGTGTGCGTTTGTTGTCCAATGAGCATATTTATCATTGGTTACTCTTAAAATGACAAAGAAACATTATCAAATAAATTTTGCCTATTAGCAGGATTCACTACAAGATTTCAACTATGAAGGCTTTATTCAGCTATTATGGCTAATAGCCACAGATAGCCATATCTTTGATGATTTTTGTCATCTCCTTTTAAAATTACCTCATGGTTTGAAAGACTTAAAATATTATCATATGTGAAGATTTTCTTGCTTTTGCTAGCTGCCTAATTGAACTTGAACATTTTTCCAAAAGAAATGAGAAAGGGTGAGAAAGGAAGGGGCTCAAACCCATTGGTTGTCCTGCTTCCATTCTCTGCACCTTACCCAGTGCCAGCATATTCTTCTGAAGATAAGCAACCAAAATTTTACGAATGTATTCCTATTGGAAGAGTTAACTTCAAAAACATGATCTTCCCTATACATACTTCAAGGCAGAGCTATGAAAGGCTAAGAGAGCCCATCTGCATCCAGGAACATTGGAACATCTCTCATATTTGCAGCCTAGCACCAGATGAAAAATCTGCACTGTAGGATCCCTGTTATGATGTTTCTCTTACTCTGAAATTCCCATCAACATGAACAGTTATATACTAGAAGCTTTCAAATTGCATGGAATTATAGGGATGTAGTAATGTTCTTTTACTATGATGTTGCCATGGAGGGTTGTCAAATTAGGGGACGAGCTGTAAGAGAAGAAAAGAGGACATGTGCTCCTCCCCTAATAAATAAAATGGAATTGACAGCCATAACAAACTTTCTTCATCTTGTATGATTCTGTTTGACGAACAAAAGGATGCATGAATTCTATGTATCTGGAATTAAAATAGGCTATTATTTCAGGACATAACACACTGAATGTGCAGGATCATTTGCAGAAATTTGCCTTGCAGTGCTTCTATACAGAGTTGTTTTAACAGGTAATTATGTGACAGTGTAAGTGCAGTGGCATTGTTCCAAACACCCACTTTTTTATGATCTGTGACAAAAAGAGCTATAAACCCCTTGGCACATTGTACATTCCTTGTTAGATTGGCTTCCTCCTCTTCTCCTACTCCAGAGTTCATTTCTACTGAGTATTGTTTTAATTGCCCATTATGTGATCATTGTTCATGCCTGACAATTGGTGCTTTCTCTACGGGTAGATTAGTTGCACAGCCTGCTCTGATGGTGGGAACCCAGAAGTGGTACTATAAATTAAAACAATGATCTAATTACTGAACACAAAACAGGGTTGGCACCCTATTAACAATATGCAGTTTAGAGTGTTTAGGGCTGCAATAAGCCAATAAATAAAACTTGTTTTCTCCCTTGTGCTGAAAGCAGCCGGTGTAGCAACCAATGGTATTGCTCAGCTTCAGCTCAGTGTTGTGACAAGCCGTTCTGCTGTGCTGTAAGATTTCAGTGCCACCCCCCCTCCCCATTACCTCAAAGAGCTGCACTTTTTTTTACATCAGGTCTCTGGAAGTACCTCCTCTGCTACCTGAAAAACACAGCACTAAAGGGGTTAAAAAAGCTTCTCTGAAATATGCAGGGAGGAAATCAGACTGAATTGGGGAGGAGAATTACTTGTACAGCACACGCCTTGTCAGTAAGTACGGCTCTCAGCTCTCGGATGCAACGAGACAGTCGGAAGGCAGTGGGCAGCATCACTGGCCATTGACCAAGCCAGCATCCCTTGAGTTGACTCTGGATAGGGAGGCACTGCAATGGCACCAGTAGGCTAGTGGCGTCCTGGGATATATGTGACCCTGTTGCTGTGATTCTGCCATCCCACTGTCGTCTCTGCTAGTCACTCAGGGAGCAGGCAAAGGGAGATGCAGTTTGGAAATGAGTGCTGCTAAGCAGGAGACCCAGTGTCAGACGGCTGCACGAATTGTCACTGACCTATGTCGCCAGAAGAGCCTGCCCCAGCTGGACCTGGAAACCTGCAAAGAATTTCTCCTCTTTCCCGACCTGAATGGCCCAGAGCCAGGTACAGTACCCCCTGTTCCACAGGGAAGGACTTTTATCTCTTTGACTTGCATTCAAATTACAATCTGAGACAAGCTTTCCTCCCCCACCCCAATAATGTGAGCTTTATGCCAATGTCCTGTTTATCACTTTATACCAGCTTTTGGTCTTCAAAAGCAGGCAGGCGCTCTTTCTTGCAGAGATGTATTGCCAGGGAGTCGGAGGAAACCTGTTGAAAACAAGTTCTCTAAGTAATGCAGAGAGAGGAGGGGAAAGGGAGAGTATGTGATATGCGGAGGAATTCAAATGGTCATGTTGGGAAAATAAACACTCTTTCTGGCATCAAAGCTGCACCATAACAAACAAAAAGCAAGCAAGCAAACAAAACACCATGTGACCTTTGTTGCCAAGAATAAAGTAATATTAAAAAAAAAAAACCTGGAGTAGGATGGGAAAAAGCAGTAGCTATAGCGCCAGCCTGCTGAAAAAGGAGAAGAAAAGAGTAAAATTTTAAAATGTACATCTCAGGAAAAACATAATCGATGATTTGACTCCCCCATAATTAAATAAGAAAAAATATTATTTAACCCTTAAACCGAACTCAGAAGAAGGTGTTGTGGCATTGCTTCTAAAAACTATTTAACCACCCAATTTTTAAACTCTGAGTTTGGAGATGAGTTGACTTTCCAAACATGATGGCAAGTTAAAACAATGAAAGGCTTTCTTTTTCTTCCCATGCCAGACTGTTATATTCTTAGCACGGTTGTTCCCCAGAAACCTTATTAGGATAGCTTTAAAGTTACATGGAATGACATAGGAGGCTATATCTATTAAAAGCTATTAGCCATGATAGCTAAATAATGTTTTAGACTATAGGCTATATTTTTCATTCCCGGAGTATTTAGACAAACCATAAAGGCTAATACCCTCATAGCACACTCTGTTTATGACGTTCCCTGAGGGAATCTAACTACTACTATAATCTGAATCAGTTAACTTCATCTGGAAGAGCTGCCTTCAGTTCTTGAAGCAACATTTTCCTTTGTGTCTTGAAAATTGTACATAAAAGTGATTACCTCAGGGTCCTCAGGGAGTAGGGTGGCATAGAAGAACACTAAATAAAAAATAAATTACTACTGCCCATTTACCCCATGAAATTTCAGTGCCATTTCTAGCTATAGCTGGGAGGGTTTAGCCTGTTGAAGTATTTGTTGTCACAGCACTGGCCTATAGATCTGAATCAGAGTTTCTTGTTGGAATTGCCTTTGATGTGCCCTTAGGAAAAATTGGTTTCAAAATCAGCAGTAATAGACTGGGGGCAACAAGGTTGATTTCATGAACTGCAAAACTTCATGCCGTTTTATGGTTTATTCTATTTTTCCTCAACAAATTGGTTCCAGGTTTTACTAGAAGTTGAGTTCCTATGATTCCAGGAACGAAGATTAATTTCTTAGACAGGTGTGCTCACACCTTTCTCAGGCTCCAGGTATTCAGGATCATTTAAGCTATATTTTACTCTCTAGTGACAGATTTGTAGTTAACTGATACTGTTTTTCCCCCCTGCTTCATACTGTGTAAGGTAATAACAAATGTGAACTTGGCATTTAGAACAGCCATGTCATTGTATAAAATAAGGCATTTCTATAACAAGTGTTTTCTGTACAAATTTCCACACCAAAGATTTTTTTAGGAAAACTTCATAAACTTTTTATTCAGAACTGCTCACCTAAAGCCATCTTCTCAATAGAATTTCAGGCCAGCTGCTAGATTAGATAGGATAGGACAGATGTGTGATTACAGCAGGAATAATACGATTGCCGAGGTTTATACCGGACATAGTTTTTGCTGTACAGCAAGCATTCATTCTGTTGCTCTCAGCATATCACAAAGTACCTTGATTTTGATGAGCTAACCATCAAATGAGTCATGCACAGTTTAGTGATTTAGTAGTCGCTATGAAGTTCATAATTCCCTTTCTAGGAATATCAACCTGTCCTTGAATACTGGTACCTGAGTTTCCCCATGCACTGAGTCTATACCACTTCTATAGTATATTCTGGAGAAGAGTCTTTTATATCCCAAAGAATTATAAACTGAACCAAGATCAATTTGCCTAGATCCATGTTTTTGCAGAGTATAGAAGGGATATGGAGTCTCAATAAGTTGGAGAGGAGCCAGTCCTGCTATGAAAAAATGCTTCTGTCATGTATAATTTATCTGAGAATGAAACTTGTGAAAGCTGGGTGATATGGAGACTGGCACAGGATCTTAAAAATAATTGACTTTCCTTGGAGAAATCTGGAATTTGCATAACAAATTACCTCATATTTTTAGAGTCCAGTTCAGTATCCCTGCTGTATTCCCAATGGTATCATTGGAGAATGATAAGGCTTCTATACTTTTTTTCATGCCTGTAAGCTTATGAACTCATTCCAATAGAATTTGCCTCAACTCCTTACCTTCATTCAAACCTTGCCTGAAATGCAGCAATATACGCTGGTGTTGAAAGGTATCATCCTAACCTCCAGAGATACTAAGGGCCCAAATATTTTATGTTATATGCATTAAGAGTCGCAGTGGCGCAGTGGTTAGAATGCAGGACTGCAGGCTACTTCTGCTGACTGACGTCTGCCTGCAATTTGGCAAATCGAATCTCACCAGGCTCAAGGTTGACTCAGCCTTCCATCCTTCTGAGGTGGGTAAAATGAGGACCCAGATTGTTGGGGCAATATGCTGACTCTGTAGACCGCTTAGAGGGCTGTAAAAGCACTGTGAAGCAGTATATAAGTCTAAGTGCTATTGCTATAGTGGTAGGAATTAAGACCACTGACTGAATCAGAGAGACTTAAATCTTACATTCTCCATGTTCTGTGTTTCAATATTCACCCTGCCAAGCAATGTAAATGATAAGAATAATACAGTAACTGATTTTAGAATTCAAAAGCATAACACCCCAGGCTTAACAATTGTCAGTAAAAAACCAAAAAAGTTTGGATTGTTGTCCTGGAGACAGCAGAACAGAAGAAAAAGAACTGGAAAAGATAACAAAGTCCTGCAACTGTGGCAAAAGAAAGCAAAGGTAGTACAATAGTAATAGGTGCCTTGGGTGCAATCCAATGGTGGGTTCCTACCAGTGCGGTCCACTCTATAGCACCGGTAGCGGCCCGCTGGTGACATCACAGTACCGGTGCGGTCGGTTGCCGGTGCCTGAGCACCGCCATTTTTTAAAAAAAACTAATTTTTTTTTAAATTTTCTTCTGCGCATGCCCAGAAACCGAGCTTCTGGCACTGCACATGCGCTGACTTCCTACCCCACAATGAATCCAAGCAGGGGAGGATGGCTGAGGGAGCACGTGAGACGCTGAAAGAACGGGCGGCAGGAGCTATCTCCATTCCCCTCCCTTCAGCAGTCCAAGAAGTCACGAACGCGTGGTGATGTTCCTAGGCATTTTCGCACGTTTGAGGCTTCTCGAGCTGCTGAGGGGAGGGGGAATGGGCGGCAGGACCTATCTCAGTTCCCCTCCCTTCAGCAGTCTGAGAAGCCATGCCTACCCAGTCACATGGCTGGCAAGCCACGCCCACCCGGTCACATGGCTGGCAAGCCACACCCACAAAATAAGCCACGCCCACAGAGTGGTAGTAAAAAAATTAGGAACCCGCCCCTGGTGCAATCCCAAAACAATTGGAGCACCACTTGAACATGATTGGCATTGACAAATTCAACATTAGTCAATTGCAAAAAGCAGCTTTAATGGGAACAGTTTACATCCTGCAGTGATATCTATAACACCATCAAACATCCACATCTGCATATCCTAGGTCCTTGGAAAGGATTAGATAGGTGGACAAAAATGCCAAAGCCAGTCTGAACATCTGTCTGACTATGTGATGGACCATAATAAAAAGAAATAGTATTACTGTACATGGCTCGCAAAAAAAATATTTATTTTAAAATTTATTTTTAAGACCTCTGACTCCCAAATGGCTCTGGGTGACTTGGAATTCTGAAGGAGACGAGCGGTTCAAAAATGTGAAAAATAAATAAATAAAATCAACAACACACCAGAGCAGGAATTGCATAAGAGTAAGTGTGAGTTGCACAAGATGACATTCTTTAATTGACAGAACCCAGACACACCATGCTGGATTGAAGCAGATGGGCAGAAGCCACTGGAAATAAGTAGAGTTCAATGATTAATTAAAAGCAATAACATTAAAGTTATTACTCTCTCATCCATTAAAACTACACTCATCTTCCAATCCTCAATGTATATTCAGCATATAGGCTGAATAAAGAAGCAAATTTACAGCTTTGTCTCACTCCTTTGCCAACCTAGATCCAATCTCTTTTACCATGTTCCATCCAAACTGTGGTTTTCTATTTAGAATAGAATAACAGAGTTGGAAGGGACCTCGGAGGTCTTCTAGTCCAACCCCCTGATTGGCAGGAAACCCTACACCACTTCAGACAAATGGTTATCCAACATCTTCTTAAAAACTTCCAATGTTGGAGCATTTACAACTTCTGGAGGCAAGCTGTTCAACTGATTAATTGTTCTAACTGTCAGGACATTTCTCCTTAGTTCTAAGTTACTTCTCTCCTTGATTAGTTTCCACCCATTGCTTCTTGTTCTACCTTCAGGTGCTTTGGAGAATAGCTTGACTC
The DNA here is from genome assembly GCA_023053685.1 of Diadophis punctatus similis. Taxonomy (NCBI): domain Eukaryota; kingdom Metazoa; phylum Chordata; class Lepidosauria; order Squamata; family Dipsadidae; genus Diadophis; species Diadophis punctatus. The sequence goes on from JALIGW010000003.1 coordinate 30,075,529, forward strand.
CCTCTTCTTTGTGGCAACCCCTGAGATATTGGAACACTGCTGTCATGTCTCCCCTAGTCCTTCTTTTCATTAAACTTGACATACCCAGTTCCTGCAACTGTTCTTCATATGTTTTAGCATCCAGTCCCCTAACCATCTTCTGCACTCTTTCTAGAGTCTCAACATCCTTATACCATCGTGGTGACCAAAACTCAATGCAGTATTCCAAGTGAGCCTTACTAAGGCATTATAAAGTGGTATTAACAAGGGGCAGGTTGCTCACTTATCGATGCCGGTGCGCTGCGTGAGCATCTCCACATTTTGGGTGCTCGCTCGCTACGCACACGCGCCCCCTTGCGCAATTTTGCTTCTGCGCATGCGTGGAAGCAAAATCACGCTGAAATCTCGCAAGGGGAGATGCGCATGCGTGAGATTTTGGTGCGATTTTGCTTCCGCGCATCCGCAGAAGCAAAATTGCACCAAAATCTCATGCGCACGTGTCCCCTCGCAAGATTTCAGTGAGATTTTGCTTCCGCGCATGCGCAGAAGCAAAATCATCCAAAAATTCTCAGGAAAAAAATGGCAACGCGTGCGACGGACCGGCAGAGAGGGCTCTGGAGCGGTCGTGCACAAATTGTGCAATCGGTCGTGTTGGAATATTCATGACTGGGAGAGCCATGTGATTGAGTCAGCCAATCGGGCTGAAGTGTTAATTGAGCATGTCCAGAAACTTAGCAAGAAGAAGGGCGTGGTTTACTCAGTCCACCATTATACTCCAGTATGAAAACATCTCAACATGTGATCTGAAACAAAGTGTGGTATTGTTAATGTTTTATTCTACATATAAAGAAGTTATTTGAATCAGCAAAATGCAGTTATCTTCTGAAGCTTCTGATTTATTGCGTAACTCTGACAGGTTATGGGCCCAGGAATCGCTCAAGAAGTAAAGTTAAAACTGCATTGTAATTTAAAGCTGATAAGAAGCTGTCTGTGTTGTTAAAGGAACAGGCAGAGAAGAAAAATAAAGCAGGATGGCTGCTGCTATGGAATTTAAAGACAGTCCAATACCTAAATTGGGGAAGAAAAATTATTTAATTTGGGCTGCAAAAATGGAATGTTTTTTGAAAGCAAAAGAATTATGGGACATCGTAGCAGACCCCCCACAAGGTGTGCTTGGAGCAGCAGATCAAAAGGCTCATGTCAAAGCTATGGCTTATATTCTTTTAAGTCTGGGGGATGATCAATTCTTAAATGTAGCTGAATTAAAGTCTGCAAAAGAAATATGGCAGAAATTGAAAGCAGTACATGTCAATGTTTCTGCGTGTAATGTGGTCCAACTTTCGAGAAAGCTTTTTAGAGCCAGTATGCAGACAGGAGATTCTATGGAAGATCATTTAATGAAAATGCAGTCTAATTTTCTAGAATTGGAGCAACGTGGAGTAAAGTTTCCAGAGTCCCAAAAAGTTTTATTAGTGTTAAATAGTTTGGATCAAAGCTGGGAGACTGTATCAGCTATTTTTGAAAGTAAGCCAGAAGCAGATTTGAATTTGGAGGCTTTGAAATCGTGTTTATTGAATGAATATGAGAAAAGGCTTTTCAGCCATGCTGATGGAAAATTCCACAGGCGGGGGCCCAACAAGGAGTACAGTGGAAACTTACAGCAAGTCTCCAGCAAAATTTTCCACAGGCTGCCTATCTCTAGCAACAGCCGAGGTGTCTGCAGACAAGAGGAAAGCAGAGGCAGGAGAGATCAAGTTACACAGCAACAATTCTTCAAGCAAGTTAAAAAAGCATGTTTCATTTGTGGAGAGACAAATCATCTGCAGAAAAGCTGTGCACAGAGAAGAAATGTGCAAGACAAGAGACATTATTTGCAAGGACAGATTGCAGTTGCAAAAGTTTGTTATAATAACAATAGAGACAAATGGTTGATTGACAGTGGAGCTAGTCAAACAATTGTTAATAATTCTGACTTATTTTCCAGATTTTTCCCAGGAAACCATGAAGAAGTGGCCTTAGCCAATGGTCAAAAGGCTAAAATCATTGGAAGAGGCGATGTGCAAATTCCATATTTGGACTCCAGGTTTACTGATGTGTTATGTGTACCTGAAATGGAGCATAATTTGTTAAGTGTGTCTAGTTTAGACAAGCAAGGTTATGAAACCACATTTGTTAATGGGAAGTGTATCATCCAAAGAAATGGGAATGTTTGTGCACAAGGCATAAAAGAGGATAATCTTTATGTATTGCAGGGACAAAAGGTCCCACATTGTTCCCAGATATTTAAAAACGTAGCAGAACATAATTCATGTGTTCATCTTCTGCACAGACGACTTGGTCATGCTAATTTTAAGGTTGTTCAACAAATGAAAGAATTTGCAGAAGGATTAGATTTGAAGGGATGTAAGGCATATTTGGATTGTGCAGTATGCAAAGCATCGAAATCCAAAGCATTCCCAGTGAGCAAGTTTAGCACAAGACAAACCACAAGAGCTCTAGAACTGGTTCATGCTGATTTAATTGGGCCTATGCAAGCCAGTTTGGGAGGAGCAAAGTATGCGCTGGTCATTGTGGATGACTACAGCAGGTTTGGGTTTTGCTACTTACTTAAGAGTAAAACAGAGGTGCTACAGCAATTTAAGCAATGGTTAAGCTTTGTAGAGAGAAGGTATAAACAACAGGTATGTCAGTTGCAAACTGACAGAGGTTCTGAATTTATGTCAACAAATTTTCAACAATGGTTGAGACAATTGGGAATAAGACACAGGCGCACAAATCCTTACACACCGGGGGAGAACGGAGTAGCTGAAAGGAGGAATGGTGTTTTGCAAACAATGAAAGACTCATTACTGGAGGATTCTGGTATGAGCAGGTCATATTGGGGTGAAGCCATACTGACTGCCAATTATTTAGTAAATAGGTTGTGGAGTCCATCCATTAATAATACTCCATATGCAATGCTATATGGGAGAAAGCCTTCTCTAGCACATTTAAAAATATTTGGAAGTACTGCATGGGTACATATTCCAAAGGCAATCAGAAGAAAGGGACAACAAAAGGCTAGAAAGCTCAGATTTGTGGGCTATGAGCCAGGCTCAAAAGGGTATCGCTTTAGCGATGAAAGTAAAAGGATAGTGATTTCAAGGTCTGCTAGTTTTGCAGAACAAAATTGGAACAGAATTGATGCAAATTCTGAAAATGTCTCACTTAGTGACGGTGATCCACTTAGCGACGGTGATCCACTTAGTGACAATAACTCATGTAATGATGGTGAATCATTTACTGAAGGTGTCAATGTTCAGGGAGGAGAGTCTGAACAAGATATGAAGACAGAAAAGCTTGAAACACAAGTACAGGCAATGCCACGTAGGTCAGAGCGTAGGAACAGAGGGGTTCCGCCAGACAGGTATTCTGCCAGTAAAGTTAAAGTTTGTAATGTGTGGTATGAGCCAAGAAACTATAAGGAAGTATTGGCATTACCAAAAGTTGAACAAAAAAGGTGGAAGGAAGCCATGGATAAAGAGATGAAATCCATGGGCGATCATGAAGTGTTCACATCTGTGAGTTTGCCACAGGGTACCAAGGCTGTAGGATGTAAGTGGGTATATAAGAAAAAGGTATTACCCAATAATGAAGTACAGTATAAGGCAAGGTTGGTGGCACAAGGTTTTTCTCAATTAAAGAATGTGCACTATGATGAGGTGTTCGCGCCAACTGTAAAAGGTGAGAGCATAAGACTAGCATTAGCATTAGCATCAGCATACAGGCATAGAATTTGGCATTTTGATATAACCACTGCATTTCTCAATGCTGAATTAGAGGAAGAAATTTATATGGTTCAAGCGCCAGGGTATGAAAATAAAAAACCTAACATGGTGTATAAATTGAACAAGGCCATTTATGGGCTGAAGCAGTCAGCCAGAAATTGGAATATCTGTCTAGATACTGCATTGAAAGGTCTTGGGTTCAAGAGTTGCAAAGCTGATGGTTGCATATACACTGGAAAGTTACAAGGTGGGAATTGTCTACTATTAGCATTTGTGGATGATCTTTGTTTCATTGCAAAGGATGTATCACAAGTTAAAGAATTTGCTAATAAGTTAGAAAAGAAATTTGAATTAAAGAATTTGGGAGAAATAAAGAATTATCTCGGTGTAGAGATACAAAAAACTGAAAAGGGTTATATTCTCAGTCAAAGGAGAAAAATTGAACAATTATTAGAGAAGTATAACATGAAAGATTGTAATATTGCTCCTACACCTATGAGCACAGATTTTTACAATAGTTTGGGTGAGGACAAAAGTGAAGCCTGTGATCAGGAGATATATCACTCTGCAATAGGGAGTCTGTTATATCTGTCACAGTGGTCCAGACCAGACATAGCTTGTGCAGTGAGCATCCTAAGTCGCTTTACTGCTACACCTACAAAGTTGCATTGGATGGGTGTGAAAAGAATTCTTAGGTATTTGAAGGGAACTGTGAATTTGGGTCTTCAAATACAGGTCACTGAAGAATTAAAATTGAAATGTTATGTTGATAGTGATTATGCAAATGATGTAAAAACCAGAAAGTCTAATTCTGGAATTGTAATAATGTTTGGAGGGGCTTTAATTGGTTGGAAGTCCAGAAAACAAACAACGGTTGCTATTTCAACTGCTGAAGCAGAGTTTATTGCATTGTCTGAGTTATGTTCTGAAGTAGTTTGGTATGTACAGTTGTTACAAGATTTAAATGTAAATGTAAATGAAGCTGTAACTGTTTATGAAGATAATGCTGCTTGTATAAAAATGGCAACAGGTGACAGAGTGAAGAACAGAAGTAAACATGTGGACATTAAGTATTGTAATGTCAGGGAAGCTGTAAAAGAAAAATTGATACGTTTACATCATTGTTCTTCAGAGGATAATTTAGCAGACATGATGACCAAACCATTGGGTGGCATCCATTATAGGAAATGTTTAAATCCAATAGGTCTGATGTCTCTCCCAGTAATGAAGGGAGGAGTGTTGGAATATTCATGACTGGGAGAGCCATGTGATTGAGTCAGCCAATCGGGCTGAAGTGTTAATTGAGCATGTCCAGAAACTTAGCAAGAAGAAGGGCGTGGTTTACTCAGTCCACCATTATACTCCAGTATGGAAACATCTCAACATGTGATCTGAAACAAAGTGTGGTATTGTAAATGTTTTATTATACTTATAAAGAAGTTATTTGAATCAGCAAAATGCAGTTATCTTCTGAAGCTTCTGATTTATTGCGTAACTCTGACAGGTCGCTCCCTACTGGAACTACGCAGCAGACAGCTCCGGCAGGAACCCACCTCTGGTATTAGCACTTAATGTGATCTTGAGTCTATCCCTCTGTTAATGCAGCCTTGAACTGTGTTGGCTTTTTTGGCAGCTGCTGCACACTGCTGGCTCATATTTAAATGGTTGTCCTCTAGGACTCCAAGGTCCCTCTCACAGTTACTACTGTTGAACTAGGTACCACATATACTGTACCTGTGCATTTTGTTTTTCTTGCCTAAGTGTAGAACCTTACTTTTTTCACCATTGAATTTCATTTTGTTAGATAGCGCCCAATGTTCAAGTCTGTCAAGATCCTTCTGTATCTTAAGCCTATCTTCTGGAGTGTTGGCTATTCCTGCCAGCTTGGTGTCATCTGCAAATTCGATGAGTTCCCCATCTATCCCCTCATCCAAGTCATTAATGAAGATGTTGAAGAGTACTGGGCCTAAAACAGAGCCTTGGGGTACTCCACTGCATACTTCCCTCCATGTAGATGCAGTTCCATTGAGCACTACACGTTGAGTGCGGTTGGTTAGCCAGTTTCATTTTGTGCATAGCTTTTGAATGAGGATAATAAGATGTTCTGGGATTTCCATTTTCATAAGCACATTCCTCAGCTTGGTATGGTTGACATAATCAAAGACTTTTCTATAATCAAAGTAGCGTACTGTATTTTTCGGAGTATAAGACGCACCAGAGTATAAGACGCACCTTAGTTTGGGGGGAGGAAAATAGGGGAAAAAAATCTACCTACCAGGTATTCATCTGACTAGCGTCCTTAGTCTGCTCAGCTTCAGCACATTATTTTATCCTCTGGTTAGGGCTGAAAAAGCTTTTTTCAGAGGGAGTAGGAATGAAAGCAAGCCTGCAAAGACTTAGGGCAGAAAACACTGCTTCGGAGGGAGTAGGAATAAAAATTAATGCAGCAAGCTAGGAAGATCGTTAGCACCGCATTAGGGCTGAAAAGCACTGCTTTTTCAGAGGGAGTAGGAATGAAAACAAGCCTGCAAAGACTTAGGGCTGGAAAAAACCTTCTTCGTAGGGAATAGGAAGCCAGGAAGATCGTTAGCACCTCGTTAGGGCTGGGAAAAAAAGCTTCGAAAAAGCTACATTTGAAGTAAAAGACGCACCCAAATTTTCAGCCTCTTTTAGGGAGGAAAAAGGTGCATCTTATACTCTGAAAAATACGGTAAATTGATTTCTTTTGGGTGTTCTTTGGCATTCTTAATTATCTAGTATGCATTAGTCAGTGGTGGGTTTCTACCGGTATAGCACCGGTAGTGGCCCGCTGGTGACATCACAGTACTGGTGCGGTCGGTTGCCGGTGCCTAAGCACCGCCATTTTTTAAAAAAAAAAGTTTAATTTTTTTAAAAAAATTCTTCTGCGCATGCCCAGAAGCCAAGCTTCTGGCACGGCGCATGCGCTGACTTCCTACCCCACAGTGAGTCCAAGTTGGGGAGGATGGCTGAGGGAGCACGTGAGATGCTGAAAGAATGGGCGGCAGGAGCTATCTCCATTCCCCTCCCTTCAGCAGTCCGAGAAGCCATGAATGCGCGGTGATGATCCCAGGCATTTTCGCACGCTCGAGGCTTCTCGAGCTGCTGAGGGGAGTGGGAATGGGCGGCAGGAGCCTAGGATCATTGAATGGGGAGAAGCATTCAGGCTGGATGGAGCCTCCTAGAAGAACCGCTGCCGCAGTCTTGCTGCTCCCGCTGCGGGGGGCTGCGTTGCAGGTGGGCAATGCCCCCCCCCCCCGCTTCTCCGGCTGATGCCAAACTCCCGAGGCCCACGCCCACCCGGTCACATGGCTGGCAAGCCACACCCACAAAATAAGCCATGCCCACAGAGTGGTAGTAAAAAAATTAGGAACCCGCCCCTGGCATTAGTGATACCGTTCATCCACCTTTTCCAATATGAGTTTGAATGACCTGGATGATTGAGAATCTTCTTGTGGGATTCTAATCTGCATTGGTTTATTTTGTTAGTATGCAAAATTAAGGCTATTGTACAATAGTTGTACTCTTCTATGGATATTCCATCAATTCCTGTAACTTTCAATTTGATAATGACCAGAATGTTGATCTAATTTTATCTTCTATTGTAAATGGGAATATCTTGTAATATCTCTACTGTGCAGAATTTCAATAACCTCTTTCAGTCTTTTTTCCTTGGCATAAATACTTGTTCAACATGCTCATTCAAAATTAGAATGCTTTCTGAGTTTGAAAATTTTTTGAAAGACTTTCCTTGTTCTTCCATGTCTGTTTTAATCATTTATGTCTTCACAGGTGTCATTTTAATACTGTACTAATTTTTGTCTCTTCTAACAGCTCTCTGAAATTCTTTCTTAAGTTTGCTTATACCTTTGTCTTTCTTGGTCTTGCATTTTCTTCCTTTCTTGGACAATTTATTAATTGTTCTGTCATCCAGTTTGTTTTAATCTGGGGTTGTTGTTTTTTGGTTTGGTAATATCTTTTTACATTAATTCTTGACAATTTTCTGATTTCATTCCAAGTTATTCTAGTTCCCTGTTAAGGAGGTTCAGGAATTCAAAATGATTTCTGATATTCTCTTTGAAAATGGTAGGCATCATGATCATACTGTAGAAACTGATTGGCTTTGTTCTTCAGCTTTAACTTAAGTTGTCTCACATACAAACAGTTTGTAATCTGTTTTATAGTCAATCCTTACTCACATCTTTGCTGTTATATCAAAATTCTTCTACCTCCTTGTACCAATAATTTAATCAATTTAATTTCTGCATATTCCATCAGGTGTATAGATATTGGTTTTGTTGTTTGAATACTTCGTTAGCAATGAAAAGACATTGGTGTCATTGTCCTGGTGAATTTTTGCTTCCTAGACCAGTGGTCACCAGCTGGTAGTCTGTGGACTACTGGTGGTCCACGAGAAAATTTTGGTGGTCTTTAGGGCACCTGGAGCTGCTCCAGGATGACCGATGGGCCAGTCCTGTGACTAGAGCTCTGGAATATGGGACCAGCCAGACAGCTCGTGATGGGGCTGGAAATCTCCACCATAGAGGGAGGTACATGCAAATTGCAACTTTGCAATGTGCAACGTGCAAGGAGTAATGCAGCCTTCGCCAGCCAGAATGAGGTAATAGTGCTGTTGCGGCAAGGGGGAGTGGTGGCGCAGGCGGGCTGAAGCAAAGGGTGTTGGCAACCCATGGCTCTTTCATCCCCCTGCTGTGGCTCCCTGTCGGCTGAACCCACCAGTGACTGGCCCTGCCCCTCATCCTCCCCTCCCAGTCACTCCTTGCTTGGCCTGAGAAGGTAAGGGGATGGAGACTCATTCCATATTCCAGAGCGGGGGTGAAGTGCCCCTGTATTTGCTTCATCTCTTGCTGGGTCTCACGGGTGCTTCTTTGGCCCTTTTTGGTGCTACATGCACCTCCGGTTGTTTGGGGAGATGCGTGACTTCCTCTCCAGCCCGAGACACTGGCCCAACCCGGCCGTGGCCTCCATGGCCTGTCCGCTACTCTTGCAGTGCCTTGCGCAGCACAGGTGAATTTAGCATGCTTCACAATGAGGGAGACAGCATCCCCTCCTCCTCCTGGAGCCCATTACAACACAGAGCATCGGCCGCAGCTGGGTCGGGTGAGTGTCTCGGGGCGGAGAGCAGGTTGTGCATCTCCCTGAGTGACCAAGGTGCATCCAGCACCAACAAAGGCCGAAGAAGCTTCCACAAGACCCAGAGAGCGCCAGAGAATCAGAATGAGAGAGAGAGAGAGAGACAGAGAGAGAGACAGAGAGACAGAGAGAAAGACAGACAGAGAGATGAGAGAGAGAGAGACAAAGAGAGAGAAATGGACACAGAGAGAAAGAGAGATGTGAGAGATACAGAGAGAGATGAGACAGAGAGAGATGAGAGATGAGAGAGAGAGAGAGAGAGAGAGAGAGAGAGAGAGAGAGAGAGAGAGAGAGAGAGAGAGAGAGAGAGATGTGTGTGTGTGAGAAGAGACAAAGCGGGACAGAAAGAGAGATGAGAGATGGAAGGAGAGAGACGAGAGAGAAAGAGAGACGAGAGAGATGAGAGGGAGAGGGAGAGGGAGAGAGAGAGAGGGGGAGAGAGAGAGAGGGAGAGGGAGAGAGAGAGAAAAAAAAGAAAGAGAGAGATGAGAGGGAGAGATAGAGACAGGGGGCGAGAGCGAGAGGGAGAGAACAAGAGCACTGGATTCATATTAGTGGTCCGCGGGATTTAAAATTATGAATTTAGTGATCCTTGAAAGTTGGTGACCCCTATCCTAGACCATACAGTTCAATTATGCACTGTAGCTATTTCTTCTTAATATTTCCAACCTTGGTATTCCAATCTCTGATCATAAGTAGCACATTTTGGCGGATGTTCTGTCAATTGCAGATTGAGCTTCACCATAGAACTTGGCAGCTCCCTCATCTTCTGCCTCAGTGGTTGGAGTGTAAACTTCAATAATTGTCATATTAAAGATGTCATGATTGTGAAGTCTTATTAATATTATTCAAATAGTGATTGCACTATACACAAGTAGTCATTGCTGTATCCTTCCTGACAATGAAAGCAAAGCTGTTCCTTCTTTGTTTTTTATGTTTTTTTATTTTCATAGTCTTTACTACTCATGTTCTGAGTAGCAATCCATATAATCTTCTGAATCAAAGTGTCTAATTCCAGTTTATTTCAATTTGCTGAAGCCCGAGGTGTCAAAGTGTAGTAGCTTTATTGTACTTTTCACTATGTTGAATTTCCTCATGTTCATGTTTCTTTTATTTCATGTTCCCATGTAATTCCAGCTTTGTAGCTTCAAATGTTCTTTTCCTGCATAGCAACACCAGCAATAACCCCCCCCCCAACATCTTTAATCTAGCTGTTCATAAACACCATTATTGTTGTACTCAGAAAGATCCTGATTTCTTCCTCAGCAGCACATTGAATGCCATCTGATCAGAGAGTGCCATCATCTGGTATTATATCCTCAGTCCCTTTATATTGCTTATCCCTATGCTTTTCTTGGTAAAACACAGGAACAGTTTATCACTGCCTTTTCCCATGCAGTACAAAATTCAGTTTTTGCCATTGTCACTAAACTTACCATCTTCAGTCAATGTCTTTTTATATTGTTGCTGCCCAACATAGGTGCTTCCGTGCTTTAACGGGGTCACTGGGATGACCTTCGTGGCTTGGGTGACTCTGCTAGGAGTATTAACGCTTGGGATACACTCAGGGGTGGGTTCTAACTTATCTCGCTGCTGGTTTGCTTCCTCCTGTGCTGCGTGGGCATGCCTTGTGGGTGCGCCTCATGGGTGCGCACGCGCTTTGCGCGCACATGCATGCACAGTGCCAAAAATCTGAAAAAAGAAAGCCAAAAACAAGATGGCGACCACATGCACAGTGCCAGAAACTCGGCTTCTGCACATGCTCAGAAGAAAAAAAAATCCAAAAAAAAAGATGGCGGCACCCACGGACTGGCACCGACCGAACCGGGTCCATGACATCATTGTGACATCACCAGCGGGTCACTACCGGTTCGGGTGAACGGGTCCGAACCAGGTGGAACCCACCCCTGGATACACTCCCTTAGTATCTCCCAGAACCCTTCCCACTACAGGTAATCTCAACTTACACCACAATTGAGCCCCAAATTTCCCTTTCTAAGTAATGCAGTTGCTAAGTGAGTTGCGGCAGTTTTTAAATGAATCATGCTGTTGTTAAGCGAATCTGGTTTCCCCTATTGACATTGCTTATCGGAAGCTGGCTGGGAAGGTTACAAATGATAATCATGATCACCACATAACAGCACCCAATTTTATGACCTTTATTAGAACAGTTGTTAAGTGAGCCTATTGTTTGCAATAGGTAGGGGATTTTTTTTGGCCAGAAACCAGAAATAAAAGCTAGTTTGGGGCAAATTTTTTTGTAAATTGCAGTCATGTGACCCCGGGATGCTGAAAACAGCAGCAACTACGTGTCAGTTGCTGAACACCCAAAAAGTGATCATGTGACTGCAAACCCATATCTTAAGTAGCCCTGAGGAGGACCATTGTAACTTTGAACAGTCACTAAACATATAATGGTCACTACTTGTGTAATATCAGGCTGTTTACAAACAATAAAATGAGGTTCTATGTTATGTTGAAATATATTTTTCTAGCTGGACTACAAATAAAATTCCTTCCCCCCAATTATTCCTTTATTAGTTGTTTAAAGAATGTCAATTGAGGTAGGAGTTTCATAGTTCAAATATTAACCTGCTAAATAGTGATCTACTATAAACATATTGTATATTAATATTTTAAAAGTTACTAAAACGTTCACTGTAAGTTTAGTAATACATACCTTTGAAATTATTTGTAAAAAGTATCTAAATTCATATTCTATAAAGATGTCTGCTAGTTATCCCCAAACATATAAAGATGGGATTAAATAAACAATTATAACTTCTGATTTTCTAGCATTGGTTTCCATTAGTCCTTAACAAAGAAATAAACTAAAAAAAAATTATAAGATGACTTTCTTATCTAAAATATATAGTTCCCGACTTAGCAAATGTTCTGATGCATGGTCTACAGAGTAAGAAAACCTTTGAATCCTTTTGAACAGAAGTGAAAATACACTTGAGTCTCCAGGGGCCAATGAACTAAAAAGGTGGATATATACAGTTGGATAATTCCGCTAGCCTATTTTCTTCTTTTCAGTTGCTGATAATTTGGCCCCAGGCTAAGAAGAACACAGGGAGACTCCCACAGGTGAATATTGATGATCTTAGAATGCCTGGCTGCACAACTGAGCCAGCAGGGCAGAATGAGAATATTGGTATAATGAGCCAAATGCAACCAATGGAAATTTCTTGGCACCTTTGCTATGATGATAAGAGGCTCCCTTCCATGAAGGTCTAATGCTTTCCTATGTTATCTGAGCCTGCACATCGCATATCTCCCACCAGCAATTTACCACGTAGAACAGCTGGCGGGCATTCAGTCATAAGTTTGCATTGACTGCCAACATAATAAAGCAGAAAGTGAAGCAAACTAGAGCAAAGCAAGTCAGAAAGTTTGAAATATGGTAAAATGTTCTGCACAAGAAAGGACCAAAACTAGGATTAGGTGACTGAAGGTTGGTCTCAGGTCCCTGAAAGGGACGGTATGGATCTATGGTTGTGTTGGTGAAAGTATGGCTATTAAATGGCATTCTCCTCATCCTCCCTGTTGTATCAAATTGCTGTTTTCAACATGCAGTCTTATTTTCAGAAAGAAATACTTTATTTTATTTTATTTTATTTATTTATTTATCAAACATGTATAGGATAGTAGTAGTTTGTATAAACATAAGTAAAAAGTAACGATAAAAGAGGACAATAGGACAGTAGGACAGGGACGGTAGGCACAGTGGTGCGCTTATGCACGCCCCTTACAGACCTCTTAGAAACGGGGAGAGGTTGACTGTAGTCAGTCTAAGGTTAATGTTTTTGGGGTTTGGGGAACCCCAAAAACTGTACTACAAATTTGACAAAATGTAGTGGTTTTTTTTAATGCAAATAAGAACATTTGGTGCAGCACTAAAAATTGTGATATGACTCTAGCCATCTTTCTGCTTCTACTAAAACAAATTTGAGATATTTCTCTCGTTTTCTTTTTTTTAATACAAAAGTTCTTTCATTGTCAAATAATTTGGAGAAAAATAATCTCAAAATCAATATTTAAATATGACTTTTCTATTTAAATAAAGATTTCTAAAAAAATAATTTGCAAATTTAAAGCCAGGGCACTTGTAATATTTGGAGAAATGCAAAATTAGGAGAATAGCCAAATTCTATAATTCACACATTAATAAGAAATCAATTCATTCTATGCCAACATTCACAAAGATTGAATTCTTTAGTCATCCATACTCAGTTATTGGGTTTGTCTAACCATTTTCATTTTCCTTTAGTGTTTTCCACCATTTTATCCATTAAAAATTATTGCCTATTCACCACATCTATTTTCTTAGATTATTCATTTTTTATATTTATTAATTCTGAGTTTTCTGTTGTGTGCATTTCTATATACAGTATGTGATAAATATATTAGAAACATAAGTGAAAGAGGATTTATAGATCTATAAATTTACAGCTATAGGACTAGATTGTCTAATATTAAGTTGATATCAGAGTTGCAAACCAACAGAAGGATACTGGAATTGCAATCAGTTACAATATAGATGAGCTACAGAAATGCTAGTATTAGAAGCCCTATAGAATACATAGCATAGTTAGGTCAGGAGAAATTGGTGGATGCAGGATTGTGAGCAGGCAAATCTATGCCATAAACAGACAAAAAAGAAAAAAAGAAAAAAGAAAAAGGACTGAACAGAAGGATTGTATGGAGGGAGGGGAAAATAATGAGACTGTGATTGATGCCAATCCCCTTTTTTACCTACATTGCGTAATCATCATGACCAGCAGTGGGTTGCTCCCGGTTTGGACTGGTTAGAATAGAATAGAATAGAGAATAGAATTCTTTATTGGCCAAGTGTGATTGGACACACAAGGAATTTGTCTTTGGTGCATATTCTTAGAACCGCTAGCGCCGGTGGCAGGAGGCTCCTCCCACCCACCTAGGACGCTTCTGTGCATATGCGAAGCATCACGCGCATGCGCGAGCATGCACACAAACCGGTAGCAAAAATATTTACAACCCGCTACTGATCATGACCATCAATTCTATCCACCTCCCTGGCAGACAATTCCTGACTGAACACCAGGTAACACCTGTGTTAACTGGTGCCCAAATCAAAGGTGGGGAAAAAATTCAAAAAGGCTACTTCAGTTTATATATATTCAACAGCTTAATAGATATATTCAACAGCTTAATAGACTTTGCATATTTTCTTCTAGCAGAGATGCTCTACCTGAGGCCCCAAAGCTGCACACAGCCCTTCCAAGCCTTGGCCTTAGTTCCTTGAGCTTCTCCAAATGTTGCTGCCAAGTATCACATGGCAAATAATTGTTGTAACTCTCCTTAATCCCTTAAATTTATTAAACGCTCTTATAGGCCGCCCAATCCCGTGGGACTCAGGGCGGTGAATGAAATTCACATTCAATTTGATTAAATTTTAATGTTGATCAGGCACCATCCATTTCTTTGTCTCCCCCTCCCTCCCAGATATGGGAAGACAACACTCAAAGGACAAGTGCGACCCTCAAGCTGAAAAAAATCTGAGAAAACCTCTGGAGAAGTTTCTGCTTGAGGGTTCAAAATGTGAAGATGGCTACTGTGACTTTGTGATCAAAGTCCCACCCCCCCTTTTTTACATGTGTTATACATGGAACACTACATAAAGGCGTGGCTTTGCTGATGTTCTTTTAGCCATCACCTTGAGCCCTCCCCTTGCTAACCCTGTTCTAAGAAGTTTGGGGGAGGTGAGAGAAAGTGAGAAGCTAGAGCAGTGGTTCCCAATCTTCCTAATGCCGCGTCCCACGCCCCGCCCCCGCGACCCCACCACAACCCACCCCGCCGCCGCTATTTGGGTTCATTTACCCTTTGTTCATGGGCAAAGGGTTCTGCGCATGTGCAGAGGGTAAAAGAACCCAAATTATGGCGTCCGGGCGAAGTCTCCAGATCCGGGCGAAGTCTCTGCTCGCTTTGCGTGTTGCCTCTGGGAGCTTTTCGAGCCCTGTTGTGAAAGGTGTGCGCGACTTCGGTGGGGCCGGGACAGGCGGCTGCCTGGAGAGAGCCATCCCCTTCGCAGAGTCTCTCCTGTCTACCTGTAGCGTTTGGGCGAAGGGAGACTTCACCCGGATGCTGCCATTTGGATTCTTTTACCCTCTGCGCATGCGCAGAACGCTTTGCACATGTGCAGAGGGTAAAAGAACCCAAATGGTGGTGGCAGGGTGGGTCGCGGTGGGGGCATGGGGGCGGGGCATGGGTTGTGGGGCGTGATATGGCCAGTCTTGTGGCAATGGGGGGAGAGCTGAGGATGCCGGGGCGACCCCTGGGAAATGGTTGTTTGACCCCCAAAGGGGTCGCGACCCCCAGGTTGGGAACCGCTGAGCTAGAGGATTGAATTGGTGCCCAGAGATCAAACACTGCAAACTGTGGTTACTTGAATCATTCCATTCAAGGAAAAGGTAAGAGGGAAAACACATTAAAATGCCTTTGCTGCAATGCAGGTGAAGAAATTCAGTCTACTGTTTGTTAAAACACAAAAAGCAAAGGGCGTCCATTGGGATTTAGCTCAGCAAGAAATGCTGAGCTAAATCCACGCTGCTGTGTTGTGGCACCCACTGACATACAATCGGAGAGACCAAAAACACTAGGAAGTATTGAGCATGGATTGCCAAGATGCCTCTTTCAGGAATAACAAGACACCTCCAATGTCAGGCTGCCAAAAAGACGAATGAGAGATGCATCCTGGTGATCTGTTATCAGCACGGTGTGCTTAATGATGCCATTTAATGGACACATCAATATTTACTGAGGTTAGATGGTATTTTTTCATTCATGTAGGGAAAAATGTTTGAGATATCAGAACAGATGCTTATTCATCTTTGGACTCTTTCTAAGTGTAATGTAATATTTAAAATAACTGATTTTCTAAAAAGCGTACTCTTTTTTCTTTGCTTTTCAAAGCATACCAGCTACTGGCAGATCAGAAGGAATTCTTGTAACAGTGTTCAAGAATACTGTTAATAATATTAACATCCCCTACTGCTTTGGGTATTATTTTTATATAATAAAGTTATCAGCACTATTACTATTTATTTATTATTTATTTATTTATTTATTTATTTATTTATTTATTTATTTATTTATTTATTTATTTATTTGTTTGTTTGTTTGTTTGTTTGTTTGTTTGTTTGTTTGTTTATTTATTCTGGTTTTCCCACTAAAATGCATTACACGGACGTAAGCCAATCCAGGTCACATAAATCTGATAGCATAAAACCTAAATATAAATATATCCATATAACCAGAATAAATAGCATCTGAAATATCTAAGCATCCCTATTGCTTTTCCCACCATCCAACCTTCATGCAAAGTAGCATTCAAATATTCCCATTTTACAGATGAAAGGATAGAAAACTTATTATTAGATCCATGGCTGAAAAATAATGGTTTGAGTGCAATATACTTCCTTTCTCTCATCTTCTTTTTATGAGCTGACAATTCTATTAGACAAGTTTTAAGGCAGTCATGATCTCTTACCTGCACATTTAAAAAAAATCAATTTGCAATGTATTCCTGCTTTATTGAACAATTGTGCAGCTTACAATTTGCAGTGGAAATTGTAGCTGTTGGGCTTGTTTAAGTTCACACATAGCAATTTGTCAGTAATGCAGATAATAGTCTGTGAGTAAAATGAGTCTGACTTCACTACTTCATGGAATCTTGCAAAGTTTCCAGCCAATGAAAAACTTTGGACTGTAAGGTGTTTTTTTTAAAGGTTAGTGCTCTATTAGAGCAGCGACATCTGCCAGGTCTCTGCCTAATGGGCTACAATTGACTCCATCTCTAATAACAATAGGTATTGGGCCGTTTCACTCCCGGAGTTTTGATATATTTGGGGGAAATCTATTAACCAAGGGGATAAATCAAAAAGGTTCTTCAATTTCTGAACATATTGATCTATCTGTTTTAGGAATTTAAAAGCCTCATCAGACCCATCACAGCAATTTAAAGTGCTGACCTGGTATTTCTGAATAAAGAATAAATTGAGCAGGAGGTACCAGTCCAGGTGGCTAAATTTTAACATTATTGTATTTTTGGATTTTCCGAGGCTGTGATATAGAGTATTCATTGAATTACTGGGGCACAAATTTGAGAGGAAGGATGCGATGGAGTTTACTTTATGGAATATGTTTAGAATCTGGCAATGTAAAAAAGCAGAATAAAACAAAAAATGCCCCAGTAATCCAGACCTTCTAGGTTACTTCTAGCTTCAGCTGAAATGCAAAACTGCTATGAAAACCCTATTGTCTAAGCCAGGGGTGTCAAACTCAATTTTATTGAGGGCCGCATCAATCCCTTACATTTTACAGGATGGCCCCACAAGCCTGATCAGGCCCATAGCCCTTATGTTTGACACCCCTGGTCTAAGCAGTCAGAGCAATGCACAGTCTTATAAAAATACATGTCTATGACTGTAATAAAGATTTGATTTGTGGGCATGATTTTTTTAAACCAGATTTTAAAAATATAAAATAAATGTATAATGCTATGAAAATTGCTACTGCAGATCCCATTTGATTTGCCTGTTATACTTTGTTTGTTGCAGTATTTTTAGTGGATTCTATAGCAGCAACATTTCGATAAGGTATGCACCAAGCTGTTGCTAGCTATTCTAAGCAGATAATTAAATCCATTAGCGAATTAAGGTGTTTAGTGGAAGAAAGTTATTGATACAAACATTTCAGCAAGTCTGTAGCAGAAGGGATTAGCTCCTTGACTAATGCAAAAGCTGTATTTCAAAAACTACTTAGGATAATGTGGCACCAATTACTAGTTCAGAATAATGGTCTGTACCTGTAAAAAAAGCTGTAAGCTTGCATTCCGATACCCTGTGTTATACCATCATGTTGATACAGTTCTAAATAATCTTCAAATCTGTGTGACTATTTTGTTTCCTAATCAAGCCCTAGAGCAGTGATGGCGAACCTATGGCACGCGTGCCATAGGTGGCACGCGGAGCCATATCTGCCGGCACGCGAGCTGTTGCCCTAGCTCAGCTCCAGCACGCATGTGTGCACCGGCCAGCTGATTTTTGGCTCGCGCGGAGGCTCTTGGAGGGCATTTTAGGTTTCCAGAGGGCCTCTGGGGGGCCAGGGGGGCGTTTTCGCCTTCCCCAGGCTCCAGGGAAGCCTCTGGAGCCTGAGGAGGATGAAAAACGGGCCTAACGGGCTCACCGGAAGTTGGGAAATGGGCCATTTCCGGCCTCCAGAGGGCCTCTGTGGGGGCGGGGGAGGCCGTTTTCGCCCTCTCCAAGCATTGAATTATGGGTATGGGCACTCACACATGCGTGACAGCACACGCGCACGCACTTTCGGCACCCGAGGGAAAAAAGATTCGCCATCACTGCCCTAGAGAATGCCTTTCTGCAGAAAGAGAAAGGTATGTCTAAAGACCAATTAATTGCTAGAAAGGAATTCAGATTGCAACTCTTGTTACAGCTTGAATCTGAACAATTATAACTTCTTTTAGTATCTCCCATCTATTTCTCATATATCTATCATCATGTAAAGAAATGTAAACCTATGCTTATCCAACAAAACCATTTCTTATAAAATGTAGAATGGCAGAAATGACTTTGCTTATCAGTTACATCTTCCTAAAAATGAAAAAGCTTGATATGTATGATAATGGTGAGGAACAATTCTCTAGGGATAGCCGCTGAATATTCAGTAGAAAGTTGTAGCTGTTGGAAGACACAGCCAATTCTGGAATCAGATGCAACTGATTCTGCTATGGTATTTTGTCCTGTGACAGAGATTTAAGGAATTCATGGTTTTATACATGTAATTCTAAGAATTTTCAAAAGTGAATTAATTGTAATTTTAAAGTATCTTCATGAATTATGGTTTTTAGTACATGTAATATATTTTAACATGCTTCAGAACCGATTTCAGCAAGGTGGAATGAAAAAATACAAATAAATATTGACAGAACCTGTCGAGTAAGCAAATGTAGGCATTTTGCAGGTTTAAATAGTTAAAAATCTCAATTAATGCTTACTTTTGCCCATTTATTTTCTGGATACAAGGCTCTATTGTGGAGAACACCGCAGGCATTTAAAAGATTGGCTACTTTGATGCAAAGATAAATAAGTGCAGTTTTTCCTGATCTACTGCTCTCCAGATGTGCTGAACCTCAACTGTAATAATAATAATAATAATAATAATAATAATAATAATAATAATAATAATAATAATAATAATAATAATAATAATAATAATAACAACAACAACAACAACAACAACAACAACAATAACATCATCATCATCATCATCATCATCATCATCATCATCATCATCATTATTATTATTATTATTATTATTATTATTATTATTATTATTATTATTATTATTATTATTATTATTATTATTATTATTATTATTATTATTATTATTATTATTATTATACAATTGTATCACAGCAGCCAGTTGTTTCGCCAGATTTGGCATTTTGGTTGCATTTAATTAATTGGCCATTGGGCATTTCAATTCCGTCACATGTAGTGATTTTGCCCCTTTTCATAGATACAGTGGTACATTTTTCCATGCCAAACTGCATCGAGATATCTGTGCTGAATATTAGGACTGTGTTAGTTGTTATTATTATTATTATTATTATTATTATTATTATTATTATTATTATTATTATTATTATTATTATTATTATTATTATTATTATTATTATTATTATTATTATTATCATCATCATCATCATCATCATCATCATCATCATTATCATTATCATCATTATTATTATCATTATTATCATCTTTCAGCTATTCTTCACATACAACAAAGGTGAAATATTTGGAACTCTCCTTGTCCTGTCTATATTTCACTAGTTAATTAAAGGCCATTTAAAAAGCCAGCCTGCTTTATTTTGATTGTCATAAGTTGCCGGTAGTTTCAGCAAGGTATGAGAATGGTTTCCTGGGGCATTTGCAACAGTTGTGATGGGAAGTATTGGTTGATCAGCATATTGGTTCCTACGTTTCAATTACTTCCCTAATTTTAGTCCAAATAAGAACTATTTCATCCTTGGAGGTTTAAATATGCATAATTGAGCCTATTGTAGTGTGGATTATTCATAGAGTGGCCATTTAGCTTTTAGGGCTTTCTCTGAGGGCCAAAGTGCACCGTGAATTTATAGACAGCTGTTACACTGACAATAATTGTCTATTGATTTCACATTTTATTGCTGACTGTCCCTGCAATGTAGGTGTCTTGTATAAAAGTAGACTCACTATAAGTAAGTTCATATCTCTTAAGTAGTGAGCACTTCAGCGTGTGCTTAGTAATTTAGCCTATTCTGTCTTGGAATGAAATATTAGCACTCATTGTGAATTGTTATGTATTTGTGGCAAAGTAGACATATAATAATGGTTACGTGCAGTGCAGTATCCACTATACTTACAATAAGAACCCCGTTGTAATCCTGGGGTCCCAAATGTGGGAAAGGACCATTGTTTGGTTATATAAACATTCCTGTCTGTGTGGTTTTTCTTGCTACTCTGTATTGATATTGTAATTGTCTTTATTTCTCTTTGATATTTGCCATCCAGAATGAACACACAAATAATAGTAATACACTATTAACATACAAGTAGTATTATAAGTGCAGGAGAAAGTACTTGGAAGGTCATATATATATTACTATTTGTTGCCCTGCAGCTTCTTTTTAAACAATTGTTAGTTGTATGTACCTGAATCTGTCTCTCATTCATTCATTCATTCATTCATTCATTCATTCATTCACTCACTCACTCACTCACTCACTCACTCACTCACTCACTCACTCACTCACTCACTATATAGGTGACAGATCCACTAAACCAGATGCTGAAACTCCTTCACCTAGTAAGGAAGTACTTTATATCACATTATTTAAAAATATTCTTTGTGGAAAATATGGAAAATATAAACATGTGAAAATATGGTCATTCAAAGAATCATCTGGAATAAAAATGAAATATTGACGGGAAAACAGCATCAGGATAGAATTAGAACACATCATAGGCCCTTCCAGTGCCAGATGCTACACAGTTAATGTAACATACTCAGTCAGATTGCACATCAATAATATTTGCACATATGTGTGCCAGAATGAATAAACTATTATACTGAATGCTTCCATACTATTGTAGAGAGACATGCACTGTGTATTGAATAAACAAATTATCAAGAAAAAGTGTGAACTTGTTGCAGCCTGAACAGAAAGTCAACTGTTTTCTAAGTACTCGTTAATACTTTAATTTTGAATTCATTTGTAAACAAATGCACAAGGATTCTTTTCTTAACATTCAACATTGCTGTGGTTGCTATGCATTCTCAGCATTTGTTTGGCATCATTAACTGGCTATGAAATAATTTTTATTCCACAAATATCTATTTAGTAATACTGTCTGTCTGTCTGTCTGTCTGTCTGTCTGTCTGTCTGTCTGTCTGTCTGTCTGTCTCTTTCTCACAACTCAAGGCAGTGTGATATAAACTTTGATCATGTCATATCTCAAATTTACCTTTCTTGAGACCAGTGCAGGTGGTTTTTAGGAAACCCTACAAAAATGACAGCAACATGTTGTTTTCAGAGCTATTTTAAGAATGGTTTATTCTGGCCTATGATAGAAAATTGACTTTGTAGAATTAAAAGTGAATCAGCTTGTTTGCACAGCCAGGCTGCCACTTATGGGTGGACTGATCTGAATAATGACTCAGTGATAATGTCTTATTTATTCACTCTCAGAGTGAGATGGCAATAGTTAAATTTGATAAATAAATAAAATAAAATAAAATTCAAGTGGGATTTCAGCTTCAAGCTTCTATTTCTAAAGAATGTAGCAAAACACGTTTCCATTCAAGGCTAAATTGACATAATGAAATCATAAGTAAAAGTAAAAGTCAGGTTTGAGTTCCATCTACTTAGTATTCTCTCGTACAGCTTTCTTCAACATAATTCTTCAGATATATTGGCGTTCAGTGTGCAAACTCCCCAGTTAGCCTGGCTATTAAGATTGTGGAAGCTGTTCCAGGATTAATATGCAATGAAACCGAATGTGGGATTATATGGTTACAGTAGGTTTCCGTCTAAATGGATCAGTGGGAAATCCACCCTTTACTGGGTTCAAAAGGAAAGGACTACAGTATATGTAGTCTCTTATTTATTTATTTATTTATTTATTTATTTATTTATTTATTTATTTATTTATTTATTTATTTATTTATTTATTCATTCATTCATTCATTCATTCATTCATTCATTCATTCATTCATTTATTTATTTATTTATTTATTTATTTAGTCAATCTCATATTAGATAATCCATATAAGTATATACATAATTTGAATACATGAAATGCATAAAAATAAAAGGGAACATTAGGACAGGGACGGTAGGCACGCAGGTGCACTTATGCACACCCCTTACAGACCTCTTAGGAATGGGGTGAGGTCAACAGTAGTTTAAGGTTAAAATTTTGTGGGTTTGGGGATGAAACCACAGAGTCAGGTAGTGTATTCCAGGCACTGACCACTCTGTTGCTGAAGTCGTATTTTCTGCAATCGAGTTTGGAGCGGTTCACTTTAAGTTTGTATCTATTGTGTGCTCGTGTATTGTTGTGGTTGAAGCTGAAGTAGTCATTGATAGGTAGGACATTGTAGCAGATAATTTTATGAACTACGCTTAGGTCATACCAAAGGCGGCGTAGTTCTAAGTTGTCTAAGCCCAGAATTTCAAGTCTGGTGGTATAAGGTATTCTGTTGCGAGCAGAGGAGTGTAGGACTCTTCTCGTGAAATATCTCTGGACATGTTCAATTGTATTAATGTCCAATATGCAGTGCAGGTTCCAGACAGATGATCTGTATTCAAGAATTGGTCTAGCAAATGTTTTGTATGCTCTGGTTAGTAGTGTAATATTACCGGAGAAGAAGCTACGCAAGATTAGGTTTACAACTCTTACTGCCTTTTTGGCGATGTTGTTACACTGAGCTTTGACACTTAGATCATTAGCTATGAGTACTCCAAGGTCCTTGACAGAGTGAGGGTCGTCTACAAGGTCGTGTCCACTCAGTTTGTATTTTGTGTTCTGATTCTTTTATTTTATTCTGATTATGTAGAGCCATTTCTTTCCTGAGGCTAGTAAATCTGGTCTACCTTTCCTAACTAGATGTGCATGTATCTGCAATTAGAGAAAAGCTATGTTAAGTGAAATGGACACTTAGCCATTTATGATTTTCTGGCAATTTAGTTGTAACCTGGGCTGGCTTCATTAGTGATCTATGAAAAATTAGTTTATGTGTGTACTGAATAAAAACATATTGAAAATTATGCTGATGCTCCATGCCTGAAAACATGCAGTGCACATCTAAGAACTTCTGCAGCTGGATCAATCCTAGGTAAATAGTTGCTTCTGGTGGAGACAAGATGGGTCTTATTCCAAATACAATTAACAGAAACAGCTGCTGAAGGCAGCTGGTTAGTTTCAGGGATAGAGGGCAAAACTGACTCCCCTAATACCACAGCCAGTTGCTCACTTCTCTTTATACTGCTTATTCATAAAATACTGCAATGCAGTTCTTGTGCCAGTATACACATGTGAGTAAAGCACAATATACCCCATAAATAGTCCCTGGAGAATGTGTGCAATGGACCTCAGGACTCAAATCCAGGAACAACAGCCAAGGAGACCCACCATTCATAGGTTGGTAGACTGGAACCATCACAGTTTGACAAAGCTTACCAGAGCACTCTTTCATTTTTTGAAAACATACAGTATATACTCATGTGATGGGCTGAACAAGTATTCACTTATTTTATCTATTTGGAAACAGCATTGTGCCAATTCCCAAAGAAGATATTTATGGAAAAGATTCCCAAAAGACACTAATATTAAAATTCTAAAACAACATAGAAGTTTGAGTAACCTGTCTCTTTTCTTGGCTTGCTTGCTCATTTAGAACCTGAATTTAACAGATTAAAAGTTTAACAGATTAACAGAGTTGGAAGGGACCTTGTAGGTCTTCTAGTCCAACTCCCACCCAAGCAGGAGACCCTACACCATTTCTGACAAATGGCAGCCCAGTCTCTTTTTGAAAGCTTCCAGTGATGACGCTCCCATAACTTCTGAAGGGAAGCTGTTCTATTGGTTGATTGTTCTCACTGTCACAAAATTTATCCTTATTTCAGGTTGAATCTCTCCTTGACCAGTTTCCATCTATTATTCCTGCTTTGGAAAATAGCTTCACCCCCCTCCTCTCTGTGGCAGCCCCTCAAATATTGGAACACTGCTATCACGTCTTCCTTGGTCCTTCTCTTCACTAGCCATGCCAAGTACTTGCAACTGTTCATTGTATGTTTTAGCCTTAAGTCCAGAGGTGGGTTCCTACCGGTTCTAACCAGTTCTTTAGAACCGTTAGTAAACCGGTGGTGATGTCACGGAGCTGGTTCTGTCAATGTCGGTCCGTGGGCACCGCCATCTTGTTTTTGGCTTCTGTGCATGCGCAGAAGTTAATTTTTGCTTCTGCGCATGCGCAGAAGCCGAGTTTTCGGCAATGCGCGCACAGCCACGCAGTGCGGGAGGAAGCAAACCAGCGGTGAGGTAAGTTAGAACACACCCCTGCTCAAGTCGCCTAATCATCTTGGTTGCTCTTCTCTGCACTTTTTCTAGAGTCTCAACATCTTTTTTATAGTGTGGTGACCAAAACTGGATACAGTATTCTAGGTGTGGTTTTACTAAGGCTTTATAAAGTGGTATTAGTACCTCACTTGATCTCGATTGTATCCCTCTGTTAATGCAACTGAATTGTACATTCCATGATGAATTGGGAAAAGCAGACTTGACAAACCAGCCAACCAATGTAGGCTAACATAAAGCCAACACTTCATATTGGGCTCTGATTCAAAAACAGGGGAGCAATAATCAGCTTGAATAGTCAACCCATCCCAAGCATCTGTTGCTTCATATTGAGTTAGCCTGATTTCAAAAGCTTCTCTGTATTTTCCTACTTATCTACTATCCTTCACATGAATTGACCCAAATGTCTCAGTTAATATTAGCACCAGGTAGGAACATTATGCACTTTTGCAAATTCTCATTCAGTTAAATTTTCTGTCAAAGGAAAATTCCTCTTGGCCAGGTGTGATGTACTTATTTGATTATGAGGTGGACATGTCTTTTGTATGAATATTTTGTCTTTTGTTGCACAATAATTTGCAAATACCAACTGCAAGTAAACAACTACAAAACGGAATATATTTCTGGCTCTTTCCTATGAGCAACCCAGAGGCTCTGGCCTGATCTATTATGCTTACATTCTTATTATATGGATATTTCCTGGTTTCCTACACGTCAGTTACATTCAAAGGAATAATATAATGATTGAATTCCTTTCTTTGGTATTTGCAGTGCCATTTTTATCAGTACAGAGGAAGCTTGTTTTTGAGACACCGTTGGGGAATTTCTCCTTTCCCTAAAGATATTCAGAGAAAACGTCTACTCAAATTCTCCAGCTACAAATTTTGATGGATAATTTCAAAGGGCTATTTTGCTCAGCCTTGCTTTTATTTTGGCAGTCTGAATTCATTTTATATGAACAACTTCCGTTGGAGATTACAGCCTGTCAAATCATGCTATTAAACTTTTTTTAATCTTTAGTAAAACTATAAAACAAAACAATAAATACATGATTTAATTTTAGAACGAAATGGATGTAATTGTGGAATATTATCTAACTAAGTTGGTTAGTTTAATGTAGTGGTTAAGGTGCTGGCTAGAAACCAGGAGACTGTGAGTTCTAGTCCTGTTTTTACACGAAAACTGGGTGAGTTACTTTGGACCAGTCACTGTGTCTCATCCCAACCCACCCCAACCCCAACAGGGTTTTTGAAGGGAAAATAGGCTGAGAAAGGAGTATAATGCATTTTGACTGCCTTGAATTACTTAAAAAGCAATAGAGGTAGGATAAAAGTCTAATAAATAAATAAATAGATAAATAGATAGATAGATAGATAGATAGATAGATAGATAGATAGATAGATAGATAGATAGATAGATAGATACATACATACATACATACATACATACATACATACATACATACATACATACATACACGAAAAGGATTTACCCCTGAAATTAACCTTCCCCTACCTGATACCCTCCAGATGTGTTGATATAATATTTCACAATTCCCATTTTGTGGAGGTGTAATCCCAATACATCTAGTTGGTATTAGATTGAGAAAGGTTGCATTTGGGGAGTATTTACAGGAAAAAAAGTAATTAGAAGCCTTCTAATTTGATCAGGACATCTCTGAAGGCTATCTTCAGAACCTCAAAGTTTTCCCAAAGGGCTATTATGGTAGCACAGTTTCACACAATCTAACAGACTATCTTTTGCTGCAGCAGCCCTTGTATTATCTCTTTTTTTCTGTAGACATTAGGACAGAATAAGCTTGAAACTGGTTGTGGGCTTATGTAAATCATTTGCACACAGAGAAATGTGTGTTTCTCTGTGTTCATGTGTGTGAGCGTGAACATTTTATACCGAGATGTGGATTACAAGCTGGCTGACTGCAACCCTGTTTAAGGAGTATCCAGAAATGTTGAGATCAGAATTGAAGCCCCCCCTTTTTTTGGTGCATGTGGACCTCTGAGCTTATTTCTGTGTAGCTGCAGTCACCTCATGCATAGGCAAGGAAGAGAAGCTCCAACTCCATAGAAACACACTGTCTCCCTTCCTGCCGTTACTTGCGTGTGTGGGGCAGGCTGAGGACTGCGCAGGGCAGCTGGACTCAGGAGCAGAAGCCTGTCTGGTAAGTTAATGCTCACAAAGTTGCTCTCTTTGTTTCTGTTTCATTAAGAACAATTCTTCTCTTAGCTGATTGTATCCTTAGATGGTAATGCAGGGTTCAGGACCGTGAGCTGGATAGTGCTTTCCGAGATCTTGTTCTGAGAAAATTCAGCATGTGCTTACTGCTACTCCCGAACTACAATGCTTTCTCCATTGCTTTGCAGAATGCAATTTACAAGCTGCTGGGTGGTTTCCCCCCCCCCCCTTCCCCTTCTTTGCATCTCTTTGCAATTTTTTTTTGCTAAACTATTATCAGTGCAGAGTGTGCAACCCCCCCTTCAAATATTTTACGTGCACCTGTGTGCCTCCTAATCTTTCATTACAATCCCTCATTTAACTTTCTATGTAAGTCCATGCTGTTTTGCTCTCCACCTTCCTCCCCACCCATGCTTTTCTGTTTATATTTCTGCATGTAAATGTGTAGTCTTCCAGATGCCTTCGCATACTGTCACGTAGCTTTAATGATCTGTTTTATTACAATTTTCCCTTTCCCGTTCCGCAACAGGGATTACGATCAATATTGTTTCTAGGTGTGGAAGTCGTCAATTTGTTTATCTAACAAGCCTAATCGTTTTGCTTTGTTGAACTCTGTGATATAATTGCTAATAATTATTAGTATTATTACCAAGTTGGGAAAAGGAAAGCCTGCTGCTCGTGTCTTATCGTCCGCCTAATTATAGTTAAACGCTGCAAAATCCTTTCCTGTTGGGAACTGACAATGGTGTGTGTGTGTGTGTGTTTAGGTGGGGGGGGTTGATGTCAAGCTATGCTAAAGACATTTCATATGGGTTCGAAATAACTCTCTTGAGCATCTTAAATGTATCAGAGCTGGTGGATGTTAATTGGTGCTACCTTGAAACCGAGTTCCATTTGTTATGCTACAACATGTTTGTGTTTGACAACACTGCTGAAAACTGAGCAGCCGGCACTGCAGGCTGGGTGCCAGGAGCTCAGCTCTGAGTATAACTGGCCCTCCAAATGATGCTTTGGATAGAATCCAAGAGATCTATTCCTCAGGGTGAAGTGCAAAAAATAAAATAAAAATCTGCTACATCTAAGTGCTTCCAAATCTGACCGTGTGAAATCATGCTTGTCTTTTCTTTGCAAACTTAAAAAGGAGGAGCAGATCGTTTCTTCGGGTTGAATCAATAAGCAGTCCATCAAGTGCATTTTTAAAATGTAGTTCCCCCCTGCTGAGCTGTGCAGCTCTTGCGTCAAATATACAATGAGAAATTACCTGACCTGGGCATTGAACCTTATAACTATAGCTGTTCGTTTTAATGGAATTTTATGGTGACTTGGGTCTTCAGTATTAGTGGCAGGAGACAGGGAGAGACACTTATTGCCATTTGCCTGGAAAAATCTCTGGAATCAAATGCTCAATTTTGCCTGTGAAAATGGTTGCTGTGTATTGCATTCCAAGTGTGAGACCTCTTTATTCAATGCAAGCTTGACATAATAGATACAATAGCAGTACCAGTATCTACTCTCTGCCCTCCTCTCAAAAAAACAAAAACAAAAAAAAACCCCTCACAGGAGAGACATGTACTTACTTAACTGAGTACATGTGTCAGTTCCAGTTCCAGTTTGTAGTCAAATACAGTATCACTGGGACTCACTAAATCTTCATTTTAGACTTCACAAGAGATCAAGGAAAGCCCTTCTGAGGATGTTGTGCTCATTGTTTGTTTCCAATGGACTGCAAAAAGCCAGTGCAAATAATTCTGAAAGGGATCCTTAGAGTGAGTGACAATGTACAAGAGCTGTTTGCTCTTTGAACAATTACTGTATGATATGAAAAGCTTCACTTTCCTTGACACTTTTCCTTTTACACAATAATTTTTTTTATTTATTTACTTATGGCCCCAGACCAATAAATCACAAATACAGAATTTAAAATACAGAAACACCAATAAAACCTAAAATTTTAAATGAAGGGAAAAAAATCTTCCCAATCCTTATTTCAATTAGCTTCTGCAAGTGATAATTATTGCAAGAAAATTGGCAATATTTGTAGTGGCTGTCCAAGTTATGCCCCACAAAAGGAAGATCAAAGGTTCTTCATTAGAAAGGCAACTCAACTTTCTGATGACCCCATAACCTGATTAGCAGGTTCCATGGGTGGTAGAATAGACCACATGGTAAAGCACGTATGTCTTGTATTCCTGACTGTTCTACTATCCCAGGAAAACTTTTGAGGACCCAAATAATCTCAGAATCTGACATGCTGAATAGCAAGTCTAAAATAATTTCAGGGATTTTTTAAAAAGAAAATAAACAACCATACATTTCAATCAAATTACTTCCCAAAATGTATTTTATTTGGATTTAAAGCTTCTTTCTAATCTCTATTTCCCTACAGTAACAGTGCATTAAGGTCTTAAAAATAAGTCCTCGTATAAAGTCCCATCCACAGTACATTATGCTTGTACAAAAGAAACAGGATCTTTCCTGTAATGCATTCCTTAAAGTAACATATTAAACTCCGTTATTTGTCCAAACTGTTTATTGCATTTCCAACTGGTTGCAATATTTTATTGTACTGTTCCATTCTTTCCATCACACAACTCCTATATTTCATCATAAAACATAGTTGGGCTTATCTAGCTGTTCTATTTCTATTAGGAGACCAGGATGCCGAGAGAAAAGGGATCATTATGCCAGTGAGTTTATAGAGCACACAGAGACCTGACAGCCAATCAACGTTTGCTTTCCCCAGTCCATAGCTGAGCATTGAGAACTATTAGTGAACCCTTGCTTGCCTAGGATTGGTTGCCAACCAATCATGATAACTTCCTCCCATCTACTCAATTTTTATTCAAACTTTCTTTCCATCTTAAAGTAAAAACATTAAACTTGCTGATGTTTGTGTGGCCAGCATGATGGTATGCTTCCCTTTTATGCTGCCATAACAAGGATTTTGTTCAGGGGAATTTTGCTGTATTTCACCATGGTAGGATCAGGGGTGGGCTGTTGGGGGTTCGCAGGGGTTCGGGAGAACCTCTAGCTAAGATTCTGTGCAGTTCGAAGAACCTCCAAATCCCACTCCTGGCTGGCCCCGCCCCTCCCGCCCCTCCCAGCAGTCCCTATGCAGCCCGTTTTGGATGCAGGTAAGTGCAGGGCGCATGCGGAGGCTTGGGCAGGGCGAAAAACGGGCCTACCAAAAGTTTGGGAAGGCCGGAAACGGGCCCATTTCCAGCCTCCAGAGGGCCTCCGGAGCCTGGGGAGGCCGTTTTCACCCTCCTGGAGGCTCGAGAAAAGCTTCCGGGGCTCGGGGAGGGCAAACCCATCCCCCGTGCCGTGGTGCAGGAGGCTCACTAGGCCACGCCCACCATGGCCACGCCCACCCAGCAACCGGGCAGAGAACCCCTTGCTAAAGTTTTTGAAGCCCACCCCTGAGTAGGATCCCATGGAACCTGAAGGTGGAGTACCTCAGGTATCCCCTCCCATCATAGTACACAAGGTGCATTAGGTGGGAAAAGGCTGCTAAATAGTGCAGAAGGATTTATGGTTAAGAAATAAGAGTTTCTGTTTGACAAAAATCCCGACTGCAGGGAAATGGGTTTCACTACAGTTATGAGCCACGGTCACAGCATCTAATTTATGGAGCTGGGGGTGTGGAGGAGACAAAAGTAGCTCAATTCAATTCAGGCATCTAGAAGAATTTTATCCAGAGAGGTCATGCCTGACACACAGGTTGCAGCTGGCTGCAGGGCTAACATTGTACCATTATTCTCGAGTTCATGGATGACTGCCTGACTTGTGTTCTCTAACACGGTATGAGAAAGAAAGCAGAAGCCTGTTCTAACTCCCCTTCCCCTCATACTGAGGATCACACACATGCACTCATCTCCCTTTATTACTTTTATGCCAATTTGTACATCACAGACTTTGCCTAATACCCTTTGTGAAGCCCCAGGCATGGGATTGCGTGCAGCTCTTTCCCACAGTAAAACCTAAGATAAGAGACTGGGAAAATACTCCTCCAGTTTCCCCACTGAAGTTCTAGAAAGAAAGCTGGTCCCAGCAATGACAGCTGCATGAAGCACTGATTGGACTGGATGGCAAGAGGGTGGGTCAATGCTGCACATCAGGATTTGCAGGCAATACTGGTAGTTGGTGCAAAGATTTCTAGGTTGAAGAAGATGCTGGCAAATTGTGGGTCATTTAGTAGCATCTATCTAACTCCTGCCTGGGGGACTGAACCTTGGGTATGCTATTCATAATTACTGAGTCATTTACAGATGTTGCTACAATACATTATAGTGAAATGTCAGGAGGATAGTGCACATCCACATGCTATAATTATATCCAGCATGGTTTATAATAGCTTATTTGATTGTCATCTCTTAAGCATAAAATATTGACAACTGTTACTGCCACATTTATAATGATCAAAAGAGCTAGTAAGCAAACCACAAAGCATTCTGATTATCACAAGGAAAATGTGCATTCTTATGGGCAGATGGATTTCTGCTGCTCTGCTTTTTAAGGCTACACTAGGACTTTTGCTTCTGGCAAAACACGAGACTTCTTGGAGCATTGCAAGGCAAAGAAGACACCATTAAAGTTAAGCCCAAGAAGCATAACAAACATGTTTTTTTTAATCTGTTTATTTTGTTGTGAGACAATCTCTGAATAGAAACATTTGAAATGTTACCACACGAGAAAGTACATGCTTTCACAAGTACAATGTGTAATGCAAAAACACAGAATCAAATCCGGACTTTGCTTAAAAGGAATGGGATGACCAATTGTCACCTTTACATAACTTAATTGGTTAATTATTAGTTACACTTTATTATTAACTCTTAGCAAAATGCCTATTATTGGGATGGATGGCTTTTGTATTTCTGTGTGAGAAAGACTCATATATTGCAGATTACTGAGAGTAGCTTTAATATGCATCTATTTTTTATTTTTTATTTTTATTTATTTATTTTTGTCAAGTACGTGTTGGTAATATACATAGATAATATACATTGTTTATATACATAAGATGAGTACTGATAAGAGGGAACATTAGGACAGGGATGGTAGGCACGCTGGTGCACTTATGCACGCCCCTTACTGACCTCTTAGGAATCGGGTGAGGTCAACAGTGGACAGTCTAAGGGTAAAGTTTTGGGGGTTTGGTGACGAAACCACAATGTCAGGTAGTGAGTTCCAGGCATTTACCACTCTGTTGCTAAAGTCGTATTTTCTACAGTCAAGTTTGGAGCGGTTCACTTTGAGTTTGTATCTGTTGTGTGCTCGTGTATTGTTGTGGTTGAAGCTGAAGTAGTCGTTGACAGGAAGGACATTGTAGCAGATAATTTAATGAGCTATGTTTAGGTCGTGCCGAAGGCAACGTAGTTCTAAGCTTTCTAAGCCCAGGATTTCAAGTCTGGTTGCGTAAGGTATTCTGTTGCGAGTAGAGGAGTGGAGGACTCTTCTTTTAAAGTATCTCTCTGTGTATACAGATACCTTGCGCTTTGCTGCAGAATCCTTGTAAGTGTCATGCTATTCAGGGCCAGAAAAGTTTCCATGTATTGTGTTAAGTATTCATGTAAGTGGGAAAAATAGAAGGGATGCAGCTGAGACACTGGGGTGATCTCTGTCTGTGTATGTAGTCCCATCTAGTCCCACTTCTATCCCCCCCCGTAAACAGAGAATGTTGGAAGAGATAAACAGGGCATGGAAATTTGATTTCATGTTTATAGATCCTGAGGAGTTGTTTTTCTTTGAGAGAACTGGAGGAGTTGCATACAAATACCCCCAGGAAGAAGGTTTCCATTATAAACTAAAAGATAAAATGTTTGCAAATCTCTTTACAGCAGAGGTGTCTGTAGGTTATGGTTAAAAAGTTAAGACAAGACTATGATCAGTAGTGGGTTCTAAAACCTGTTGCTACCGGTTTGTGCGCGTGCCGCTTCTGCGCATGCGCATAAGCATCCTGGGTGGGTGGCTGGAGCCTCCCGCTGCTGGCACTACCGGTTCACAGAATCAGACCGAACTGGGAGCAACCCATTGCTGACTATGATGCTATGGTCAAAGCTCTACCTGTGGCTTATGTGCAATGGACATCAAATTCATGGAGTTTTGGGCATACCATTGTGGCCACTGTCTTGGCTATTTTTAACCATACTAAGTGGACACCTCTGCTTCACAAGTCTGTAGAGATTCTCAGTCATCCAGGTCATGGTTGTCCCAAAGGTGCTTTTTCAGGAGGCAACTGGACTTTCTTGTTTTTTCTTTTGAAGACGTTTCGCTTCTCATCCAAGAAGCTTCTTCAGCTCTGGTCGGATAGTATGGAATGGAAGGATTTATATTCATTGCAGACAGCTGGTCATTTGCATCCTTTTATAGGGTCGTTGAAGGACTTCATTGAAGGTAATTGAAGATAGTGGGGAATGAAATCCTTCCATTCCCCACTATCCTGCCAGAGCTGAAGAAGCTTCTTGGATGAGAAGCGAAACATCTTCAAAAGAAAAAACAAGAAAGACCAGTTGCCTCCTGAAAAAACACATTTGGGTCTCTGCTTCACAAGTTATAATGAAGATAATAACTTGCTTAAAACTAATGTCTATTTCATGTTTATGCCTGACAAGTAATAGTTTCTCTCTGAATAAATGTTATGCATATATATTCTAATGACTATTTGAGAAAAGATACATTGAGGGCCATGATGCTCCATCAGCCTCAGAACAAAAAAACCTTTTGACTTTGATATAAAATATGAACATTGGTATATACTGTGATATTTCACCCAAAGACTATGCTGCCAAATTGAGTTATTTTATCATTTTATTTATGTTTTCCTTATTTTTGAAAACTTTGTACTTTGTACTGAGAACTGAGATGACAAGCTTACCTGAATTTTTCTCTCTGAATATTTCTTTCTTTGGTTTTTCTTACCCTTTCTTTCTTAGCCATTGATTTGATACAGACTTTAATCTTCCCACATTAAGTTATGCTGCCTGCCAGGGATATTATGCCAAGATACAGAAATAAAAGATAGCAGAGTCATGGCTTTGAAACGATAGCTGGACTAAGAATCATTCCCATCTTGTACCAAGCTATGTCATGACCGAAGTTCCAGTTACTGCACTTTAATGTTTACACTACATGGACAAGTAAGGATAAAATCATTCTTAACAATGAAATACAAAATTAGAAAGACTGAGACAATTTTACATAGACTACCCACTCACATGGATTGAAATTACTCAGCAAAATCTGAGAATAGCCAGATTTATTTTATTAAAAATAGTTTTATGCAGTATATGCCTATTATACACACATGATCTGTATATTTTAAAGTTAAAAGTTACACCTAACTTTTTATTTTATTTTGTAGTAGTGAGGTATTTTCCATTTCAAAAATCGGAGTCACTTTCCCATTTTCATGTGAAAATGTTTATGTATTTATTATATTAAATTGCCATCCCATGTGTTTGCTGCTCCCTGTTGCTTTTTAAACATTTCAGATAGCATCACCTAGTGACATCTGATTGACTATATTCCCAGATCAGATCAGTTGTTTGACCTGCAGGTATACAATCAGATTATGGGATTTCATGGGCTAAACCCAAACTAATAACTGGTACTGGAGAAAGGGAAAAACCCACTTGGAATAATGGGATTCACAGAGTCATAGGAAGCAGATTTTTAGGCTGTCAAATCTACCCTGCTACACAATGCAAGAATCCAAATTAAATCTTCCTAGGTAGATGGCTTTCTACCTTTCGCTTTAAAATATCCTGTGAAGGGGATATTTTTTCCCATCTTTCTGGGAATTGGTTCTACTGTTGAAATGTTTTTACTGTTAGGAACTTTTCTTTTTCTAACATTCAGTTGGAATATGCATTCTTTAAATAAATAAGGATGATTATGTTAACTCTATTCTCATATGTTGCCATCCAGATATCAGGCACAGCATTATTACATAATCATTCTAGCTTGTATGATTTGGATAGAACACTCCTATTTCTAATTCAGGATATTAATTGATATAAATTAGTTAATTATTCAATCATTTATTTATTTGTATCCTACCTTTATCCTACCTTTATCCTACCTTGAGGAGCCGAGGTGGCGCAGTGGTTAGAGTACAGCACTGCAAGCTACTTCAGCTGACTGCTAGCTGCAGTTCGGCGGTTCAAATCTCACCGGATCAAGGTTGACTCAGCCTTCCATCCAGGGGTGAAATGCTCCCAGTTCGCTTTTACCTGTCTGTCGACGGTGAGCCGATCGCGCAGGTAGCGCGGTGCTCCGCCCACCCGCTGGGACACCGCCATTTGAGTTCTCTTACCCTCTGCACATGCACAGAATGCTTTGTGTATGCGCAGAGGGTAAAAGAACTCAAATGGCGGTGTCCCGGCGGGTGGGCGGAGCGCTGCGCTACCTGCGCGATCGGCTCACCAACGACAGACAGGTAAAAGTGAACCGGGAGCATTTCACCCCTGCTTCCACCCTTCCGAGGTGGGTAAAATGAGCACCCAGATTGTTGGGGGCAATATGCCGATTCTGTAAACCGCTTAGAGAGGGATGTAAAGCACTATGAAGCGGTATATAAGTCTAAGTGCTATTGCTTTTGCTATTATTATTTCTCAAATAACTCAATGCAGCAAACATATTCAGCATACTTTTCTCCTCCTATTTTTGCCACAACAACCCTGTGAAGTGAGTTGGGCTGAGAAAGAGCAACTGGCCCAATGTCAATATCCAAGAGAAAAAGGTATGGTGAACAAAACCTGAAAATAAATATTTACATTTTTTTAATAAATATTTATACATCTTTTATATATATTCTGCATTGCTAATGCAGGGGTTTTAACAACATGATTATTCAGTACAATCTTTTTAAACATGATAATTCTGCTAGAAAATTATTACAAAATACAAGGTTTAATAGCATGTAGGCAAGTATTATTTATTAAGAATAGCATAGATTTCTTACCTGGAGCTGCATTTTCATGGGATTAATGAAAATTTGTTCCCTAAACAAAAGTATGAATATTGGAAAAAAATTCTTTTTTTTAAAGCAAGCATAAGATTATATGCACCAGTCACCACAGGCTTGATGTTCCTAACTACTTGTGGCATTTCCTTATTAAAAATGGATGGCACACACTTATTAAAGTTCAGTTTACGTGCCTTCCATTCCAGGATGAATGTTCTGAGCTGAAACATCTTCAAAATTTTGGATTTATCAGGATAGCAAGAAATGTAGATTCTTTGTGCAAATAATATGACCCAAAATATTAATATACAACAGATGACTGACCAGTGGTGTATTGTTGATATAGGTTGTTTGTTAACATTTGAATTATAGGTACACATGCTCAGCCAAGAATTATATATAATTTAATATATATCAAGGCTATCATATCACTACAAAAACAATAATAGAGTGATATGCGGTGGGGAAAAAATCCCATTATTACATCCCATCAAATTAATACAAGAAGGTGTTAATATTTCTTAGTTCTCCAGACTCATCAGCTCTGGTGTTATATAAAAAAAAAATCTGGGAGATTTAGGGGAAAAAGGACATTAAAATAATAAGTTGGAAATTAAGACCAGTGAGATTTCTTATTTCAAGTTAATCCCAAAATGGAGGCATTTGGGACTGAATGCAGGGGCGGGTTCCTCTTACCTGCCTACCAGTGCACTGTGCATGCATCATCACGTTTTGCGCACGCACATGCTCGCTACATGCGTGCATCCCGTCGTGTGATTTTGCTTCCACGCATGCGCAGGGAGCAAAAAATCACCAAAATCTTTTGCGCGCACACATCCCCTCATGAGATTTTGCTTCCGTGCATGCACAAAAAGCAAAAAAAAAAAAAAAAAAGACCAAAAATTCAGAAAAAAAGATGACGCCGCACGATAGGCACCAGAGCCATCGCGCGCAAATTTTGCAATCGGCGGGCCGCTACCGGAATGACAGAGTGGACCGCACCGGTAGGAACCCACCACTGATTGAATATAACAATCGTACTACTGTTTTAGATTGTATCAGTTTTATTGTACAAGGGAGAGAATACCTTCCCCAGATAACCATGAATCTCTTGACTGCACAGAACTTGTCTTGGCTGAAAATTACAGAACATCATACATAATCAAAGTCAGAAAACAATATTATCTGGATTCGCTTTTCAAGATTCTTCAGCTGTCATTTGCCTGTGCAGTCTAAGAAGCCAGTGGGCATTATTAGATGACAGGCTTAACTGTGTTGGGGGGCTGAGGGCTAGTTTGCTTTGTGAACAGCTAACTTTGCTCTATAAAAAGAGTAGAGGGTTGTTCTATCTCCAAACTGCCCTGGGTCAAGTCAACCAAGTCATCTGCTGTTGGAATGGAAAATCCTACACAGGCCCTGCAGATAAATGGGTTTCTCAATGTCACCCTTTCACTCTTCTCCCCTCAAATCTATTTCCATTTAAATGTACGGTAGAAGAATGAAATCAGAGAAGATTCAGGACAGAAAAGCCCCTTCCCTATTTTCTTCTGTATGGTGCTAACCAAATTAGCTCGATGTAAATTTTAAAAGCATTTTTGTTGTTTTATGGAAAAATGGCAGCAAAGGTTCTCTGTGACATTGAGGAAGCAGCTACAATAAACTACACTGTTATCCATTTCACCAAGTAATCAGTGATCATGTGCTGATGATGGTTGGGGGTAAATAGCAGCCCACTCAATCAGTTGTGTTTTGTGAACTTAGCTCTGTTCCACACACAGTATAGGACGTTGATATTTCTATCTGCATTTCCGGGTTAGTGTAATGAATGACTAATTTGCCATTAGACTGGATTAGCTGCCATTGTCCTTACTCCACCTTTATGCTGCCTTCTGGCATATGATATATAAGGGATATTGTGTATGTTTTCTAAGCCTCAATACAAAAGCTTGAATAGCAGACTCAGTTGCAATAGCCCCCTCGGGTTGTGGTGTATTTACAATGTCTAAAGAGATGGCAGAGAGAAGAATGGCTCAGCCAGACAGTTAAGTTTGCTATAGCAGTAACATGAAATTCACACCAAAGAGAATGCAGGGTTTTGTGACCGAGGGAACCTTCTTTTTTTCATTTGCCTTTTTTTAATTCTTCAAAGAATAGCAGGAATGAGATGGGAAGGCACTGGTGATAATCGCCCGGTAGGTGATATAATAATGCTAGGACCAGCAGAAATAATATCAAGCAGGCTTACCTTGGCACACTAAACTGCTAAAGAAATAATCTGATTCCCTGTTTACAGAGTGCTCTGTCTGAATCTTCAAATCTCTTTTTACTAGCCCACATGCAGTGGTGGATGGCATATAACTTTGTATGATTTCCCACAGCAATAACCTTCTTCATTCAAAATGACATCATTCAAATGTAAATGTATGTTTCTTTTCAGTCTTAATAAGAATATACCAGTACATTCTTAATAAGAATATACCAGTACATGCATATATTTATGCAGAGATATATGTTATTATTTTCTTTAAGTTGTTCATATAGATCTGTTTCATAGCATTTGTACAAACCTGAATGATATACAAGCTAAATTTTACTAGTTCAGACCAATCTGCACATTTTAATACAAGAAGCGATTAACAGCCTCTCTTATCTTTGGCTGAGTACTTCTTAATACTAGATGATAGTGGTTAAGGTAACATCAGCCTCCTGGGGTTCTGTGATGATGAAAAACAGCACCTTTGGTGCACCTACTGTAGCTTGACAAATGTCATTGCTATTCTTCTCCTCTCTGAATTTTAATAGTGACTATTGTCATCTTATGACACTTGAGTTTCACAGATAGTCCTATATTGAGTGAAAAGATTTGTAGCTGTTTTGTTTTCTTTGCTTTCCTTTCTTTAGCGGCCCAATTCTTGCAATAGAATTATGTCAATAAAACTTGCAATTATAAGCTGTAATTGCATAGTTTTAAACTAAACAATTTCATTTATTTTTGTCTGGTTAAGTTACCGATAGTAATTGCAGTAATTAAATTTGATTGGATAGAGACATATCCCAACCCAAGAGGTTCTGACACCAAAAAAATTAAGAAAAAAATATAACTTGTCAATCAAACCAACCTTTCAGTCTAGATCAGAGGTCTTCAAACTTGGCAACTTTAAGACTTGTGGACTTCAACTCCCAGATTTCTCCAGCCAGCATAGCTGGCTGGAGAATTCTGGGAGTTGAAGTCCACAAGTCTTAAAGTTGCCAAGTTTGGGGACCCCTGTTCTAGATAAAGGTCAGAAATCATCAGTTCCTGGGAAAATCAAAAGCTGAAGAACCGATAGGCAGCTGGAAAACTCTCTTCTCATACGAGTTTTAGAAAGAGGGTGGCATAACTTTATTTTGTCTTTGTCTCGTGCTTTCCTCATGGAGGAAGATGCATATTTTCCAAAGATGGATATATGTACCATACTAATCCAAAATCCTGAACCAGAGATCCTTGGGGAAAATAGTAATCTAAAAAGTAGTGAAAATTAGATGCAAAATTAGAAATTAGCTTTGTTTTTATTTAGAAAAATGATCTTAATTCTGGTGCCTTTGTTTATAGATTTTTTAAATCTTTGTTTTATATTATTATCCTGTGTCTTATTTGTGTATTTCTGACTGGTGTGGGAAATAATTGCTTGAAAGAAAGTTATTTGAATTAATTCAGTTTCCCTTTTTGTTTTCCTCTCTTCCCTTGTTTTTAATTCCCATTAATTCTCTAACTTTCACATAGACCAACTCTTGAATTTCTATATTAGATCAACTTGCTCATTTTGAAAGGATTTACTGTAGCACACTCCTTTCCCTCTGTTAGGTCACGCTTATTAAAAAAAAACCAGAGGCCATTATACCACCTTTACAAAGTAAATCATTTCAGAAAGAGATTTGTTCTGGAATATCATGGATTGTAGCAGTGTTTAAACAAGATATCCCCAGAAGAGTGGAAGAATACTGTAGGAAATCATAGGTGGAAAATCTTGAGATTCAGATTAACAGATTAACAGAATTGGAAGGGACCTTGCAGGTCATCTAGTCCAACCCCCTGCCCAAGCAGGAGACCCTACATCTGCCTCTATCTAGGATCGAACTCACAACCTCCTGATTGTGAGGCAAGAACTCCACCTTTAGGCCACAGCAGCTGATTCCTACAGGTTCTAGAGAGTTCATCCCTGAGCATGGGTGTACAAGTCAGAGGTGGGTTTCAGCAGGTTCTGACCAGTTCCGGAGAACCAGTAGCGGAAATTTTGAGTAGTTCGGAGAACCAGTAACGGAAATTTTGAGTAGTTTAGAGAACCAGTAAATACCACCTCTGACTGGCCCTGTCCCCATCTATTCTCTGCCTCCCGAGTCCCAGCTGATCGGGACGAAATGGTGATTTTGCAGTAACTTTCCCCTGGAGTGAGGAGGGAATGGATATTTTACAGTATCCTTCCCCTGCCATGCCCACCAAGCCACACCCACCAAGCCAAGCCACATCACGCCCACCAAGCCACGCCCATAGAACCGGTAGTAAAAAAAATTGAATCCCACCACTGGTACAAGTACATTCTGAATGCAGTTACTTGAGTCAATATATATAAGATGCTTGCAAATGTATCCCATTGTTTCTAGCTTCCTTATCTCACAACTGCTATAGTGTTTTCCCCCTTAAAAATGTCTAAAGTGGTGACCTTCCACTATCTTTGTAATATATTGAAGAAGAATGGCTAATTGATTGAAGCATCCGAAATATCTCCTATATCTATTGAGTGTTTCCCTCAAAATTACAAGAAAGTGGACAACATGCAAGGAAAGGCAGTTTTCTTACGTTTTTCAATAACTCTTATGGAGAAGGTTTCTAAAAAGTATTTAATTGGAATTGCTAATTATTTACATTGGGAAAGGTACTGAAAATCTGTCTACTTTTGCTTGCCAACAGTTATATATACATCATGAGCCAAAAATCTACGCTCAGCAAAGGAAACAAAAATATTGTTGTGATTTTCCAAAAGTAAGCTTCAAAATTTATTTAATTCACAAATTTCTTGCGAGTTCCACATAGAACCCTGTTTAATATATTTTCATATGGTTATTTCAGAGTTTGCTCCAGATTCTTACATCCTTGGTTGTTTGTGTGTGTGTGTGAAACTGAGTCAGTGTATTTGGGGCACCTTCTGATTTAATTTTAATCCACAGCAAAGCCAGTATTTTACTTTTTTCAGCAGTACTGTAACTTTGAATGGTCACTGCACGAATGGTTGAAAGTCAAAGACTATCTGTATAGGGTGCATCTTAATAGCAAAAGAGTTGCTTATGTGTTTCCTTTGCCAGAAATAGAACTAGAATTTTACGTGCCATGTCAGCAAGGGCAGTTAACATAGCAAGAAGAATTCACTATAATATAATAATATAATAAACAAAGTAAAAACATGTCCCATTATAAGGATGTAGGTAAGCATTTTGCCAGTCTTCTTACATTTACCAATTGCATGGATTATTATAAGGAAAACCTTATGCAAGGTTTTCATAGTATATTATAATATTTTGTAGATATCACAAGGCCTAGGAACATGCTTGTACTGTGCTTGGGTTTCACATTCAAAATGTACGGTAATATTGTAGTTTGGCTATTTGGCATGAAATAGTATAATATTGAACCAGTTTGGTATAATAGAACCAGTTTGATGTAGTGATTAAGACATCAGGCTAGAAACTGGGAGTTCTAACAGTGAGTTCTAGTCTTGCCTTAAGCACACATGAGTTACCTTGGGCCAGTCATTTTCTTTCAGCCCTAGGAAGGAGGCAATGACAAACCACTTCTGAAAAAAACCTTGCTGAGAAAATTGCAGGGACTTAGTCTCTGCAGGCTCCAAGAACCAGACATGATTAAACAGAATAAGAAGAAGAAAGCCTAATATTGTATTAAGAGATAGAAACTGCAGGATACAGCACAAAATAACTCTAGGGTACTATATTTCTAACATTACATGTATAAGTACTTGGTCAGAATTTCAATATGATATTTTTACAAATATGATAATCCATAACAGGACTATGATACCAATTTGAGCTTTTCAATGGCTTTAAAATCTGCTGTGGTGTTAGAATAAAACAGATAAGCATGATTCATTCTTGATTTGCTTGTGACACCACGGTGCTGCTAATGCACTTTTTTTTACAAGTATGTAAAATGCATCATATATTTTGGCATATTTTATTGTGACCAAAGGACTGAAACTAACATAGCTTCAGTAGCATCAGCTGCCTGGAAATATTTAGGGAAAATTGAATACATCATAAATAGGAATACTGTAAACATAAATTTTGATGCTTATTATTTTAAGGGCAGTGAAGTATTTAATAAAAGCTACTCATTCCTTTTTTACAACTTTATATATTAGCTGTGTATAGCCACTATTATAGGATTATTTAAAATGCCACACTTGGATAGCACTTTAATGTGTATATCCGAATGAAATTTGCATCATAGTTGTAAAATGGTTCGTGATAACTAAAATATGCAAAATAGTTTTGCTTATGTATTTTCTTATGTATTCCAAACAATATGACTAGAAATGCTTGCTTTGACAGAAAATAAGAGCAGTGGAGCTTTGTGTTAGAGATTCTGCCCCTTTCTGTATCCAGACCATTTTGGCCACTTGAGTGTCTTCAAATTTTGAAAGTATATGATGGGTACTCTGATATGGTTATCCTGGTTAATAACAAATATTATGTGATTTACCATTTACCAGAAAACAATCATAAGAACATTCCCTATCATGTCTTCTGCCAGGATACTTATCATGAGTTCTCCTACCTGGTTGATTGATTATATGCCATCAAGTCGTTTTCAACTCTTAGCAACCACATAGATTTTTTTCCCCCAAGACAATCTATCTCTAACCAGCTCTTTCATCTTCCAATGATGCACTTATTGCCATCCTCCTCTTCTCCTTCCTTTCACTTTTTCCAGCATTAGAACATTCTTTACTTATCTTTTTTTCTGGTTAAAGCTAGTAAAATACTAGTCTGCAGACACTTAAAAATGTGCAAGCAGGCTCTATGCAACCATTGAATCTCCATTGAAAATAAACCTTCACTCTGTAGTGTGCCATTTTTCTTTTAAAATTGATGGTGATGAAATGGCCATCAAATTGTTTTCAACTCCTAGAGACAAGAACCATGGCCTTGATATTTTCTCTCTCTTTTTCCCTTCATTTTTTGTCCCTTTCAGATGATAAATAACTGTTTAGTTAACATTAGACATTAAGAACTTTAATTCCATCAGAGCCAAGGCCACAAGAATGATTCTGAAGCAAAAATTCTCACCAATATGCAGGATTGATTTTCACAAGTGGAATTACACAAAGTTCAATGGGCTTTAGAAGCTTTATTAAACAATCTAGAATATTTTGTGTGTTTGCTTACCTATCAAGGTTATATGATTGCCATCTATTCAGTGAAACTCTGGGCATCAAACAGAATATAAACAACCTCATACAAAAGACTCCATGACTAATTAATACTAGGGACATTGACCCTAATGCCTGGGAGAATTAGGTATTCATAGCCTTCTAAAAGTTCAGTAATGTTGGGGCTGTCTGGGAGGAAGCTATTCCATATGTCCATTGTTTCAAATCTGGTAGGAAGGTGGAGACCCACAGGGATAGATAGTCTTGCACACAATCTGCCAAGTTGATCCTTAAGAGTAATAACTAGCACCTTGAATTGTGCACTGCATATACCACTCCATTCTGGATCACCTGAAGAACAGCCCTTTGTAGACTGTATTGCAGTTGTCCAATTG
Organism: Diadophis punctatus similis; assembly: GCA_023053685.1. Classification (NCBI taxonomy): domain Eukaryota; kingdom Metazoa; phylum Chordata; class Lepidosauria; order Squamata; family Dipsadidae; genus Diadophis; species Diadophis punctatus. Next base: position 30,119,104 of record JALIGW010000003.1, read on the forward strand.
AGAGGTAATTAAAAGTGAATGGGCATGACAGTGCCATCCAACCTAGGAATGGGCACAACTGGGGAACATAATGCATATATGTTTGTGCAAAACACTTCCTGGCCATGTCTGCCACCTGTTTCTCAAGCAGCAGCCATGAGCCCAGGATGTTCCTCAGACTGCTTGGGATATACAATCCCATTCAATGGAATATCACTAGATATGGATAGTGGGGGATGACTAAAACCCACAGTATCGTTCCGGCTTGATCCTATGCTGGTTCTTCTTCATCCAGATCCATCCAGTCTCCAGGCACTGGGGAAGCACCTCGACCATCATGTGAACAGCCCAGGATAGAGATGTACAACTGAGTAGAATCAATATACTGAATATACTTGATCTCTTCCTGATGGATAAGCTTGCTGAGTTATTTCATGTGGATGTTAAATTAGATTTTCCCTAAGAAGAACATATCCCAAGAAATAATATGTCTAATAAGTCACTCTTATTATAATATGGGACTAAATGCATTCATATACAAAGAGTCAGAAATGTGCCAATTCTGAGCTCCATGTCTATAATTCCAATCTCATGATCACATTGCCTGAGGATGTGGATTCTTGCTATCATAACTGAATTTGAAAATACATTATATGGGAAGATGTTTCCCAAAAATAGCCTGTAAAATCTTTTGCCATCAAGGACCAATCTCATAAAAGTATGCAGATATTAACTAGCTTAAAATGGCTCATTAATCAATCTAGAGTGGCATTCCATACACCCAATGAAACGAGCTTTAGTTTGTAAAAAGTTAACAAAAAGTTGTTGGTCTGAAAAAATGCAACCAGACTCCTAATATTTGGCTACATCTTTTTCCTCCTATAAATTTTTAGATTAGAGACTTCATTATATTATAATATTATAATGGAGTTCTTATAATATACCATTGAATGCACTTCTGCAACTGGGATGATTCATAGATCAACTTGTTGTGATAGTAGTGAAGTAAAATTACAAGATTGCTGGTGTGGATTGAAATAATTGTGTGTGGTGAGTAGCCTTTGAAATGCTTTGAAGAACTAATACTAGAATTGTACTGAATAGTCACCATTTCTATTTTTATTTCAATTGTGGGTTAAACATAGCAATTTGTTTCATCTGAAAATATGAAGATCAGAAGATTTCTGCCTTGAGAGATCTAGTTTTCTTTATTATAACTCTAAGATGAACCACCTCTGAAATCCCGCTGTGTTGCCTCATTCTAGGAGGGATGAGCAAAAACTGCTGAGAAGGCTACATAATTCCAGCAAGATCATTAAGGTGTGAAGATCATCCCTGCTGCCCATCTAAAGCAAATAGGCACTTAAGTTAGGTAGAAGTTGTACAGGAAAATCCTGGAGACATATGATCACTTTACAACACTGAAGTCATCATTTAATATTGCATGGGAGAAGGCAGTGGTAAACACTTCTGTATTTCTGGATAGATAATATTGCTGATGGGTGATATAGTGCCAGATGATGAGCCTTTAAGTTCTGAGAGCAATCAACATGCTATTGGAGAATGGCTGAAGATGTTTTGGAGCACCTATACTTATTGCCTGTTATCACATGCCTAGATTACAGTCTAGTTGCTGATGCTGTCATGCAGAAAAAGAAAATCCAAACACAGAATTATAGTGGAAACATGAAACACATGAACATGGGAAACCTCTGCAGAATGAAAAATGAAATGAATCAACTACACATTAGCATATTAGGTAACTGAAACAAACTGGAATTGGTCACTTTCAGTCAAAAGATCACACTGTTTATCACTTAAGCCATGAAAAACTAGAAGAAATGACATTGTTTTCATAGTCAGGAAGTCCTATATATGGCAAGGACAATACTTGAGTGCAGTGGGATCAGTGAACGAATAATATGACACTTCACAGACCATTTTTTATAGTAATGTGATGAATACCCATGTTTATGCTCTAACTGCTGATCCAAGAGAAGAGGAGGCTTCCAAATTTTATGGTTGTTCAATCTGAAATTGGCAGAACATGCAAACAAGATTTGATGCGTATGGTTAGAGACTGGAATGCCAAAGTTTGAAATATTAAGAAGGAATGGATACAGTACAAGGTTGGATAAGATGGTCTAGGAATCAAAAATTCACCAGTAGAATGACCTCAGCTTTTGCTGATATAAAGATAATGTGACATGTTCATGTTTACAAAGTTCAGATTCATCCAGGCAATAGTTTCTACTATGATATTCTATGGAAAGACAAATTAAAATTTGAAGAAGCAAACCAGGAAGATCATAGAACAATCAATCTAGAGTTTTTACTTGAAGCATAAATGACTGGACTCAAGCGTATTGTACTTTGGACAGATTATATGAAGACCTAGCTCTCTTTAGAAATCTATCACATGGAACAAGGTAGAAAGAAACAGAACAAGAATACAACCTCAATTATAGCAGCAATGAATGAACCATTGGAAGACTTGAAGAACCACTTCGGCACCAATTATCCTGGAGAAAATCTATTAATTGCTAATTATTGGGAATTGACTTGGCGAATCATCATCATCATCATCATCATCATCATCATCATCATCATCATCATCATCATCAAATTCACTTAGCAAGTGCAAACTAGATCCTTGAAAGGCAGCATTGAGCATTATAAACAGTACCTCTCAGCAAAGGGCATAAACAGAAATGTGTCATAATCTCAGAAATAAACCCACAACTCTTCACACAGAATTCCACTCCTGATTTTCTTTTCAACATTTTTAAAAATAACCTAAAAGAGAAAAAAACCCTTCAGTTATTTCAAATACATGTAGTCAAGTGAAAAGAATTGTAACTAAAAGCAAGTGATAATGTAAATATGTAAAGGAAGAGTGTTGAAAAAGGTTATTGTTTTTTTTTTAGCATTGCGAAAAATATCTGTGAGAAGTAGAATACATTTGACTCAGTTGCATAGTAATGCTGTAACACATAACACAATAATTTCATCATGTCACATTTGTTATATGAACTAACTTTGTACCATACGTTTTTAATGTTTTCATTAAAAATTAATTTTAATAGAATAAGGAAACAGTTGCTGGTATGTTTTGAAAAATATAGAAATATAAATAGGTTGAATTGTCTAACCCAATGATGACGAACCTTTTAGACACCAAGTGCCCAAACTGCACGCATGTGCATGCCTAAATAAAAGGTGCATGCACGAACATGCCCAAACTGAAAGGTGCATGTGCATTCGGACATGTGCACATGCATGCGCAGACATGCGCACATGCGCAGCAGAGATCCAAAGACCAGCTGGCCAGCGGGAGGTGGGGCATCCCAACACCGGCAGTGCGGCAAGAGGTAAGATCTTTTTCTTTCATCATTTGTAGGGAAACAGAAGCTCACAAAAGAAATGCCACGGAGAGCTGAACTGGGGCGATGGTGCACATGCCAGCAGAGAGGGCTCTGCATGCCACCTCTGGCACGCGTGCCATAGGTTCACCATCACGGGTCTAACCTTTTGCAGATCACTCAGTTGCTCAAAATCCATTTCTTGCCAAAAGTTAGTTGAGCGAAGAGAAGACAGATGTTTCATTCTGCTTGTCCCAGCTGTTACCAACTATTCCCTCCTTTTTATTTTTAATATCTGTTGTGTTTTGGAAGTCTTTTGATTTATCCCTGAAGGTTCAACTGCAAGTAGCAAGCATGACTGATATAATTGTAAAGATAATTAAATATCTTTTTAAATAAAAATAATGCAAATTCTTTGGATGTGAATTATTCTCCATCAAATTTATTAAAGTAGTCACATATCTAGATGATTGGGAGAAAGTACCAAAATTATACCAGTTAATCTTGCTTTTACAGATGGGAAAGTCACATAAACAATTTTGTTTGTTTATTTATTTATTTATTTTGTTCAATTTGTATGCCGCCCAACTCCCAAAGGGACTCTGGGTGGCTTACAGCAAAGAGAAACATGTAAATGAACAAAACCATAAAAACAGAGCAATAATTAAAATACATATAAAAATTAAAAAACTATCAAACATATCATGGAGTGGCTGTTTAAAATCATTCTCCACGGTCCCTATCCCCAGGCCTGCCGGAAGAGCAAGGTCTTAATGGCTTTGCGGAAGGCCAGTAAAGCGGGGATGGTCTGGATCTCCGGAGGTAGTTGGTTCCACAGAGTCGGGGCCACCACAGAGAAGGCTTTCCCTCGCGGTCCCGCCAACCGACATTGTCTGGTTAACGGGACCTGAAGGAAACCAACTCTGTGAGATCTCACCGGTCACTGGGAGGTATGTGGTAGTAGCCAGTCCCGTAAATATCCTGGCCCAGTGCCATGTAGGGCTTTAAAGGTAATAACCAACACCTTGAATTGTGACCAGAGACCGATAGGTAGCCAATGCAGCTGGCGGAAAATTGGTGTTACGTGGGTGTATCTTGGTGCACCCACCACAACTCGTGCAGCTGCATTTTGGAGTAACTGAAGTCTCTGAACACTCTTCAAGAGTAGCCCCATGTAGAGCACATTACAATAGTCAAGCCGTGAGGTGATAAGGGCATGAGTGACCGTGAGCAGAGCCTCCTGCTCCAAGTATGGTCGCAATTGGTGCACCAAACGATCCTGTGCAAAGGTTTACTGAACATTACAACATGTTTGAAAATTTAAGTATGAAGTGGAGATTATTAGTTTAACTAAGTAATTCTGTCTATATGAATCCTTTGTTCCATTCAAGATATAGTTTTGATTATCTCAAAACCTGATGAAAAATTAAACTTCAAAATTAAATTCAACAAATACATTTTTTCAAGCTAAATGCCACTGCATACCAGAGTTATTATTTGTAATATAGACCTGCTTCTCAGAAATCTACTATTGTTGGTTGAGTCCTTGATGCTCTCTGAGCTTGGTTGTTTGCTTGCAGACATTTCTTTACCCAACTAGGTAATACCATCAGTGTGAGGGAAAGTAAGTTTATTACCTGTTTATATACAGTAGCTGATAAGGGGTCTGGCTTTCTCCTTAGTAGTTTCTTGATCTTATGACTATATTTTAAAAAAACTATCTTCATTTTTCTTAATTATTTGAGTGATGAGTATGCTAACTGTACATTGTATATAGAACATGATGAGCCTTTATATTATTAGCTGAACCATAACTGCATTAATTGTAAAAAAATGAAGTGTAGTTTTCAAGAAGGATTTGGCTGTTAGTCTCAATGGAAATATTAGTCCAAATATGTATAAGCCTAGAACTGCCTAATATTCTTATCATCTAATTGCCGTTTACATTTAATTGTTGTTGTTGTTTAAAAAAGGGATTGAATATTGTGTGGTCACAAAGTCCATCAAGGAAATGCTGAAATTGTTGTAGCTTCTGCGGAGAGAACCCACTACCACTCTGGGTGAAAAAAGCATTTTTATAAAAAGAAAGAAAAAAAGGTTTAACTCTCACATTTTTAAAAAAGAAAGTATTACCCTCTCCCCTCTCCATTACATTTATGTTGAGATATTTTATTGAAACTTTAAATATAAAGCTGCCAGATTTGAAGTCTTGTAGTAAAATAACCTGATTTACATTAATATGCACGTCCCTTGCAGAAAGCTTCTCTGTCACAGGTAGGAAACAGTGATAATTGGAAAGTTCCAATCTCTCTCCGTGTGTGTGTGTGTGTGTGTGTGTGTGTGTGTGTGTGTGTGTGTAAATTCATGATAATGGCTTTTTATATATTGACATCTCCGAAAATCATTTATTATGACAAAATGTACTGCCAGTAAAGCTTCCATAATCCAAAATTTGCCTTAATAAATTGAACACTGCCATCAGATTTTTATAAAAAGGCAAACCAGAAAGCAGGCCACTGAGTTGTTATACTTTTTACAGGATGACATTATTAAAGTATCAGGATCAGGATCAGGATGATCTGGGTTCAACTTCACCCCCACCCCTATTGGCACATTCATGTAGAGACAAAAACTTACAGTCTAATAAATCTATGACATTTTTATCAGAAACCCCAACTTGAACAAACCGTGCTTGAGAAATGAGATAAGAGTAATGGTTAAAGCAAAATGGTGGTGCAGTGGTTAGAATGCAGTATTGCAGGCTAAGTCTGCCTACTGCCAGGAGTTCGATCCTGACCTGCTCAAGGTTGACTCAGTCTTCCATCCTTCTGAGGTCAGTAAAATGAGAAACCCAGACTGTTGGGGGCAATATGCTGACAGTGTAAACTGCTTAAAGAGTGCTGTAAAGCACTACAAACGGTTTATAAGTCTACTGTAAGTGCTATTGCTATTGCCCTTTTTGTCTCGAGGTATTAAACATGCAAGATGTGTCTTTAATTGTTTATCAGCAAAGTTGACATCATGGGAGGTTGGGACAAAGCAGCATTCTGGATGAACCTAATGAGCGGCTTCACAAATAGTACTATCTTTAGAATAGCACGATAGTTGTTTTGTTTACCATTTAGCAGTTCCATAGTGTATTCAGGTTTGTCAAACTCTTAAATGGACTCACCTTGAGCCTGTCATTTGAATGGCCCTATCAGCTACTTTAGTGATCTACTTTCCCCATAAAGACACTGTTCTTTTTGACCAGTTCCTTTTCCTAAACTACCTTTGAGTCTTGCCGCTGCCTGTTGTAGTTGTCAGGTATTTCTTTCCCTGAAGAGTTGCATGGTTGCTTCCTTATATAAACAATGTCCTTAGGCTTTCTTTATTTCTTAGAGACAGAACTCCTGTCATATTCAGGCTGCAACGAGCTTCTGAAGAACAGCCCTGTTTATTGCTTTTTAATTCATTCTATTAGTAATGCTCTGTTTGGAAAGCTTCATTAACCTTTCCTAATACAATCATCTATAGAAACAGTATGGCAAAATACTTACAGTTTCATTCAGATAATACTGTATGAGGTTTCTGAGGCGTTTTAAATATAGGTTTTTCATAGCTAGCACACTGCCAAAGTTTTGTGCTCTGGATTTGTGCCTTTAATTAGAAAGAATGAGACAAATCTCAGATATTAAACAATGAAGTATCATTGTATTAATCAACACAAGACACCAACAATTCCTTGCTTTTGCTAGTGCTCCTGATCTGAATGAGGTTTGTATACATTATTAATGCATCATTGCACTGAAAATGCAGGTTTTTAAAAGCATGTATATAACATCATTGGATACGGGGAATGATGATTTTCAGACAAGAAAGCTTAATGTAAATAATGCTATGCCAGATTCCACCAGCTTCTCAAACCTTTTCTTCCTTTTGAAAAAACAGGTTTCCATTTTTCTACTTTATTGTCAGGGTATTTTAGAATCATTTCTCTTGGCATTTTTGAGCTTACATTGTTGCTGGTGTTGTTGTTTTCAGTTCTGTGACTTTTCATTACTCTGCAGGGTCTCTGCAGGGTCTCTTGCCCAGGCTTCCTTCTCTGTGAAAGCTCCATGGGATGAATTCACTCCTGGCCTCATCCATTGAAATATGGGAAGTCAGGAGGGCTGCAGTCTGCTAAAAAGACTGTCCAGTGAATTTCTCCAAATCCTTTTCCTGGAAAAAATGTCAAAAGTAAAAAAAAAATCACTTATTAACAGAGGTGGGTTCCTCCCGGTTCGGACCGGTTTGCCCGAACCGGTAGTGGCCCGCTGGTGACGTCATGATGATGTCACAGAACCGGTTTGGTCGGTGCTGGTCCGTGGGCACCGCCATCTTTTTTTTGAATGTTTTTGAATGTTTTTTGAATGTTTTTTTCTTCTGAACATGTGCAGAAATCGAGTTTCTGGCACTGCACATGCGTAGCCATCTTGTTTTTGGCTTTTTTTAAAAAATGTAATTTTTTGGTACTGCGTATGCACGTGTACACCCATGAGGAGGGGCCACGTGGCGTGGGAGGAAGCGAACCAGCAGCGAGGTAAGTTAGAACCCACCCCTGCTTATTAAGTTGAAGTAGAACTGGGAAGGAACAAGCACAGGTTAATTTTTCAGCAGTGCAAGTCATTTCTCCCCTCTGGCAAATCCATTTTCTGCAGATATTTGCACTCCTATTCTATTTGCAAACAATCAATGAATATAGTATGAATTATTTCCAAATAAAATGGGCAGTTAGTTAGAATAGAATAGAATAGAATTTTATTGGCCAAGTGTGATTGGACACACAAGGAATTTGTCTTGGTGCATATGCTCTCAGTGTACATAAAAGAAAAGATATATTCATCAAGAATCATAAGGTACAACACTTAATGATAGTCCGGATACAAATAAGCAATCAAATCATATTAGGAACCAGTCAATATAAATTGTAAGGATACAAGCAACAAAGTTACAGTCATACATTCATTTGTGGGAGAAGATGGGTGATGGGAACAATGAGAAGATTAATAGTAGTGCAGACTTAGTAAACAATTTGACAGTGTTGAGGGAATTATTTGTTTAGCAGAGTGATGGCGTTCGGGGGAAAACTGTTCGTGTGTCTAGTTGTTCTGGTATGCAGTGCTCTATAGCGTCGTTTTGAGGGTAGGAGTTGAAGCAGTTTGTGTCCAGTTAGTTGCTCTTGTTATTTCTATGAAAGTATTCTCTTGTATTAGAATCATTTTAAACTTTACTTGCATAATATATAAATGTCTGAAAACATGTTCTTTTTCATTTGATTCTTGTAAGCTGCCTTGAGCTTGATTTTATCATAGAACAACTATAAGTAAATAAATAGAATGCTCCATATCCCTTTATGTGTTTGTCCCAAGAAGACGAGTATACATATTTTACTGATGTTAATGTGGTAGGAATATAGATTCTAATTATAGTGGTTTTTAAAAGAACCTCCAGATTTTAATGACTGGCATTTATTTCTTTGTGCAGTACTTTTGAAATGTGCTGGCTAAATTAGGTAACAAGCAACGTGTCTCCTATTGGAAGAATAGGCTTAATTTAGTAGAATAATAGCCAACAAGATATTGTGCAGCTGGACAAATAGCCAGGAGAATGAATCAATTAACATTCAGTCCTAGCCATGAGCCATGAATAATGAATCCACTTTTGTAAATTGATGAAGTTCTTCTGAGAGTTTGTGTGAAGTTTTTTTTTTCAATTTCCTTTTAATATTTTGGTATGTAAAAGATCAGGAAGGGTTTCATGAATCATGAATGTGAAAATACTTCTGATCATCCCAGAAGTTAAGGATCTGTCTCTTCCTCTGAGCTGAAGGATAATTTCCATTTACAGGCCCTGTTTTCTCTTCTTTGGACAACACTGGGGCATATGGTGGAAGGATCATGCTGTTGCTCCCACTGAGCTCTCTGTTGTGAACAGACAGCAGCTTTCCTGGTTGAGTTGTCTATTGTAAATCTCAAAATATTCTAACTCATCCCTGCTTTTGAAGTGGAACCTTTGTATTCTGAGAAACACTGCCCTTGTAGGAGCCTTGGTTTAGTGGGAAATTATATTCTTAATAGGTGGCTATTTAATTAAGCCTTTTGCCTAGCAATTTGGAGTTCAACATTTTACAATGATGGTAATAGTGGGAACCCATTAGAAATAGGAAAAATTCTCCCTCAGTTCACTCACCCACATCTCATACAAATGTTGGTGGAATTATAGTCTTTTTTACCAGCTTGATTTTGACTTGAGTAGATTACATATTATATGTCCAATTGTCCATAACTATGCAGCAATTTATTATTCCTTTTACTGAAGCACTTATTTTATGTTGCCATTATCTTTTCCTTCTCTGCAAGTCACTTGGAGTCAGTCATCACTGGTGGAGTGCATATAACTCAAGAGACTAAGTGAATGAATAATATTAATGTATTTTATACGTGTTCTTACTTTGTTCCTTTGAGTCAGCGTTGACTCCTGGCAACTGCCTTGACTAGTCCCCATGGTTTTCTTGGCAAGGTTTTTGTAAGTGGTTTGCCATTACTTTCTTTCCAGTGTTGAGAGAGAAGAACTGGCCCCAGGACTGACCCATCTGACTTTGTCCCTAAGGTGAAACTAGAACTCTTGATCTCGCAGTTGCTAGCCTGGTGCCTTAATTACTAGACCAAACTGTCTCTTATTTTACAGAATTACATACACATACATCACTGTGGAGGTAGAGGAAAAGTGGAGCTGACAATGGTAAAAATGAAGAATATGTTTTAGGTCCTGAATAATTTTTTTTGTTTATAATACAACCCTGTAATCTTTAGATGCTGCTGAAATTTATATCCCAACTGCCCTATCTATCATAGCCAATACACAGAGAGATCAGCAATTTCTGAAGAGCCAGAAGTTTATTTATTTATTCAATTTATATAGCTGCTCATCTCACATTTGGGACTCTACACATCTTACAATGAAAACTTAAACATTACTAACCCCTCCCCCCAATAAACAGCTATTCAAATAATGCAAATATTAAAAAAAAACAATTACAAAATTAAAGAAGTTCAGTATAATCTCTGGGAGAGCACAGCCATTCAAAAACAGCATAGCCATTTTAAGGGCTCCCCATTATACTCTGATCTGAGGCCAGAGGCAAAACCAGGTTTTCAGGCCCTTCCAGAAAGTTATCAAGCCAATCTGACCTCAGGGGAGATGATGTTCCATGGGGTGGGTACAGCAACAGAAAAGACTCTCCTAAATCATAGTGGTTTAGGAATTGGTAACCTTTCCCCTATGAATTGTCATTAACTCATAGGAAGTGGTACAAGGTGGTGGAGCTAAGAGTAGGCAGGGAAGCAACATTGTTGTAACTCTATGTGTCAGTAGTGGGTTCTAAAACCCTTTACTACCGGTTTGCACGCGCTCTCGCGCGCGCAGAAGCGTCCTATGCGGGTGGGCTGAGCTTCCCACCACTGGCGCTACCGGTTCTTAGAACCGGGCCGAACCGGGAGCAACCCACTGCTGCTATGTGTTCATATTAAAATTTGAAATTGTGTATAAGTTAGAGATATATATTCAAAAGTTCCAAATAAACTCAGTCAGCATTATCAAAAAGTCTTTTTGCCCAAAGATGCATATGAAGTTCTAATCCTCCACTTTATAGTTAGCCCATTGAAATGTTTCTCCGATGTGTCAAGATGTGAAACACTTCAATTATTTCTCTGCGGACAACTCAATTCCAAGCAACAAGATAAGTGCAGCAATTAGCAAATTAGAATGTTCAGCACCATGCCATAGTTTTGCAACAATATTACAATTAAAGGTAATACCTTATTTTCCATATCCCTCTAATATATATATATACCGTATTTTTCGGAGTATAAGACGCACCTTTTTACCCCCCAAAAGAGGGTGAAAACTTGGATGCGTCTTATACACCGAATGTAGCTCCACCCACCCCCACCCTTTGGCCTCTTCCAGCAATTTACCTGCTTGCAGCAAAGAGGGAAGAGCCTGTAAAGCCAAGCAAGTCATTAGCATCTTCCCAACCTACAGCTGATTTGCCACGTGGGCAAATTAAACTGAAACTAGCTGCAAAGAGGCAAATAGCTGGGAGAGACAGGCAGATTTTTATTTTCTGCTGAACTGGATGCAAGGGGGTAAGTGAATAACTATAAATGTCTGTAGAATGTTCAAATTATTAGACTTATTTTTTAAAGATTGCTTTATTATTGTTCTAGAGCCAGGGGTCTCCAACCTTGGCAATTTTAAGACTTGTGGACTTCAACTCCCAGAATTTCACAGCTAGCTTTGTTAGCTTTGCTGGCTGTGGAATTCTGGGAGTTGAAGTCCACAAGTCTTAAAGTTGCCAAGGTTGGAGATCCCTGTAAATCTAGACAACTTAACAAAATAAAGAAGCTTTTTAAAATAAATGCTTGCTCTGAAGCGGCCCAGTGCTATTGTATCTTCTTTTAAATAATAGAGAATAATGTATACTTCCAGAAATTTTAATTATTTTAACAGCACTGTACAAGTATAGTCTGAAATGTAACAGTGTCCTGTTTAGTATTAGAGTTAAATCCTGACTTACCTTGGAGTAGATCTATTTAAATAATTGGGAGAAGTTAGTGTGACTACATTTAAGAAAACTTTCTGGCATAATGTACATTTCTCCAATTCTTTGCTATTTCTATGGGTCAGGCACAATGCACAGAAATACACAGCAAACAGTGAATATCATCTGTGCTGTTTGCTGTTTGCTGTTTGGCAAATTGCTTGGAGGCAGAGGCCTTTTTGACTTGTTTTCCTCCCCCAAAACTAAGGTGTGTCTTATACTCCGGTGCATCTTATACTCCAAAAAATACGGTGTGTGTGTGTGTGTGTGTGTGTGTGTGTGTGTGTGTGTGTGTGTGTGTGTAACATTTTTTTGCTGATAAATGAAAATGAAGGAAGACTATTATAGATCTATTTCAAGCTATTTAGCTCTCATCAGATAGCTATACCCTTACTGGGATTTGAACCTGGGCTGCCTGCCTGTAAGGCAGCAGCTTAACCTCTAGGCCACAGGTTCTCTTCCCTTATCAGTTCTTCACCAGGAAAGAGTTATATATGTTTTTTCTGTTGAACATTTTTTGCTGATAAATCAAAATGAAAATATTATATATATTTCTCAATACAATTCACTTTATTCAAGGGGAAATTATTCATTGCTATATAATTAATATGTAGCTTAAAGAAAAGCAGCTTCTCAATAGATGTACAGTATAATGAGGCTCCCCCCCACTTCCATTCTTACAGAGCTGAACCAGACAGTTAATGGGGAGTTAGAACAGCAGTATTATATATCTCTTTGTCACCTTCTAAGTGGGACACTAATCAAATGATCTCATAACTAGTAGTTGGAGGTTGTGATAAAAAAAACCAATATACAGGCAGTCCTCAACTTACAACCATTCTTTTAATGACTATTCAAAGTTACAAAAAGAAAAAAGAAACATAACCAGTCTTTGCCCTTACAATTTGTGAGAAGACCACCTTAGAGTCTCTGAATATCAGGTTGGGAGGAGGTAATGGGCTTTGAACAAAATTGCTGTGTATTAGCAATTTGGGTGAGAATGGTTGTGCAAGAATGAAGCTCTATTTGTAACCCGCTATGCATTTGCAAAATTTACAATATGTATTGCCCAGTAGATACTTTTAGCAGTTATTTTGAATTGAGGAACATGACATATTAAAGATATGAAGGAACTGAAAGTGGCGGAGAATACATGTACACGCAAGTATATGCTGAATTGACAGTTTCACATGTACACGCAAGTATATGCTGAATTGACAGTTTCACATGTACACGCAAGTATATGCTGAATTGACAGTCTGGGTGCTGAGTTTACAGTCTGAATGAAAAGAACAAGGAAATGAAGTAATCAAAAAATAAAAATATGTATTGTTGAGGACCGTAAGAAAAAGAGTATAAAAGATGAGGATGGGTCCAAAATCATGGCCACCGATTGTAGCTGCTCTTTGCTGGACCTAGCTATCGTCTCTGGACCTCATTGCAATGAGTTGTTGATGTAAGTTGTAATTTAATGATAGCTTTTTCTCATGATTTTCAACTGCTCATGAAATAAACCTCTGAATCTCAAAGTAAGATTGATTGTTTGTGGTTTGCCTGTGTTCCTCTTTTTTTGCTGGAAAATATTTTTCTCACAGATGGTGCCGTGACTCGGATTGCAGCATCCCTGTGATCGGATTATCAGCGTTCAGGATCTTGGCAACCAGCAGCTATTTACAATGGTTGCAGCATCTCAGGGTCATGTGATTTTCATTTGCAACCTTCCTGGGGCGTCTTCCAATAAGCAAGGTCAATGAGGAAAGCCAGATTCATGTAACCACTGTGATTTGTTTAATGACCACAGTAAAATAAGGTAGTAAAGTTGGGCACAACTCACTTACTGACCCCATCACTCAGCGATGATGTTCTGCTTGTAAGTGATTGTAAGTCAAGGACTATCTGTATTCCTGGGCCTATTACATTGTATTACTGGGTATTTCAAAGCAACAAGTGGTGTTTCTGAAACAGAAAGGTGTTTCTAAAAAAAAAATCACCTTTTTTAGAAAGGGGGCAAGAGGATGCTTGACTTGCTCCACTGCCTGTCTCTTAGGTTTTAATTGAACCATTTTGCGGGCACAGTTAAAGAAGGGACTTTTTCTTATAATAAAGAATTTTCTTTTTTCTTATAATAAAGAATTCTCCCTAATAAAGAATTGTCAGCATGGCAACATTAGGAGTTTGGAAGGCAATAGTGGGTTAACATGATGGCAAGTACAGAAATAAGGAAAAAAATTAGCAACCTAAAAAGGGATATAGATTTAGGTAGAGACCCAAGGGACAGAATGAAGGGACTAGCAAGCAAGCAAGCATTAACTGACTGACAGTTCTCTATGCTCACCTGTTGACCGGTAAGGAGAAGCAATGATAAGTTGGTTATTTTGTGCAAGCTCTAGATTTACAAGTTTGAAGTCTGAAAGGGTCTAAAAATAATCCATGTTTTGTACCAGTGTTGAAGACATTTTAAATTGGATTCAGAAGGGTTGGGAATCAGAAAGGCTGGGAATCAGACATACATCTCTGTGCTACCACTTTCCTTCCTCTTTGCCTCATACACAAAGAGCCACAGAAAGCAGAAAAGGAAGACATTTGCCTAAGGGAAATTCAGAAAGGAAGAGTGGCTCCACAGCACACAGAAAGCTGTAGGATGCTGAGGGCAATGTGAAATTAGACCCTTCCGGTTACGATTCTTGTTATTTACATGACTGAATTTATAAAGTCCTTTTTTTATTCAAGAGGAGGAAAGCAAAAGCAGTGGACATACAATAAGGCACTTCTAAATAAGAGCCATATTCAGAAGCAGTTCTGGATATAACTATTTATTTATTTATTTTTGTTAAGTACATGTTGGTAATATACATAGATATAACATTGTTTATATACATAAGATGGGTACTGATAAGAGGGAACATTAGGACAGGGACGGTAGGCACGCTGGTGCACTTATGCACGCCCCTTACTGACCTCTTAGGAATTGGGTGAGGTCAACAGTGGACAGTCCTAAGGTAAAGTTTTGGGGGTTTGGTGATGAAACCACAGAGTCAGGCAGTGAGTTCCAGGTATTTACCACTCTGTTGCTAAAGTCGTATTTTCTACAGTCAAGTTTGGAGCGGTTCACTTTGAGTTTGTATCTGTTGTGTGCTCGTGTATTGTTGTGGTTGAAGCTGAAGTAGTCGTTGACAGGAAGGACATTGTAGCAGATAATTTTATGAGCTATGCTTAGGTCGTGCCGAAGGTGACGTAGTTCTAAGCTTTCTAAGCCCAGGATTTCAAGTCTGGTTGCGTAAGGTATTCTGTTGCGAATAGAGGAGTGGAGGACTCTTGTAAAGTATCTCTGGACACTTTCTAATGTATTTATGTCCGATATGCGGTGTGGGTTCCAGACAGATGAGCTGTATTCCAGGATTGGTCTGGCGAATGTTTTGTACGCTCTGGTTAGTAGTGTGATATTACCGGAGAAGAAGCTACGTAAGATTAGGTTAACAGTTCTTGAAGCCTTTTTGGCGATGTTGTTGCAGTGGGCTTTGGCACTTAGGTCATTTGATATGAGTATTCCAAGGTCTTTGACAGGGTGAGGGTCATCTGCAAGGTCTTGTCTGTTCAGCTTGTATTTGGTGTTCTGATTTTTTTTGCCAATGTGTAGGACAGAGCATTTGTTGGTTGAGATTTGGAGTTGCCAGATGTTTGACCATTGTGACACAAAGTCTAGGTCTTTTTGGAGGATAGCAGTGTTGTCGGTGGTGTTGAAGAGTTTTACATCATCGGCGAAGAGAACACAGTCGCTTGTAATGTGACTAGTCTCACAGTATGGGAAATAAAGTTGACTTATTTGTGAGTGCTCAGTTTATTTCTGATTTGAACAACAATCCCTTTGTAATGCTACAGTTTTGCTGAACTTGTGAGCGTATCATTTTTCCATTGGTGGGAACAGCACCCCCTGGCTCTTGGGCTCAAAGAAGCTATTATCATCTCCCCACTCCCCCACTGTCCCCTTTAACAATGTCAGCCTCCTGTTATTGGTACCTGACTGTAGGATTGTTGAGAATGTCTAGCAGGCTCAGAGATATTCAAATGGTACTGATTGTTAGGACCCATTCCAGATGGACATCTGGATGAGGTAGAGTACTGCTATATATTTACTGTATGCTGGAAATTTAGTGTGGGCTTCCAATCAACAGCTTTGGACGTTGCCTACATTTGATAATTGCCTGGATGCAAAAGCTGAAATTAATACAGTCAGGCTAAAGGTTCTTTAGCTAAGTAGAAACTGGAATTGGGGAAGCAGGTTTAGTGTGGTTTTGTTGGAGTTGCACATACCTGGAAAAGCAAGATCTAAGAATGCTTCTTCACCCTCAGCTGTCACTAGATTTGCTTTTAGAGGTGAGGAGCATCCTTACACAAGTGTGCCAGTTGTGATTCTTCCTGATTACGTTGAATTTTGCATTGATTATCTATTATTTGGTTACATCTTAACTACAGCAACATGTTGTATGTGAAACCCTTGTGTTGTGGTCCGCCAGTGGTCTGTGCAGCTGGCAGCAGAGCCGGACAGCGAGGAGGCTGGGGAGGCACCTGGGCCAGGCCTGGAGTCTGGAGAAGGCTCGGTGCCAGAGGCAGGGATTCAGCCAGGGCCTTCAGAACTTCCAGAGGCTGACATGAGTGAAGAAGAAGAATGGGAGGAGCCTGTTCTCAATGCGTGCATGCGCAGAGCTGCCAAAAGGCAGGAGTGGTTCCAGAGGAGAAGGACTACTCGGGAGTAAGGCTTGGGGATAATTGGCCACTCCCATAGCCTATTTAAGTGATGAAAACGAATGAGGAAATTGCAGGAAGCAACTTCGTTCATTTCTAGTCCTTGTCTTTGAATTCAAGCCTCTGTTTTGCTCCCGTTTGAAATCGTCAAGTTTGCCTGCAAATTGTTCCTGGGCCATTTGTCAAAGAACAACAAGGTTCATGTGGGTTATCTGCTGTTATCTGAAATACTTTACATCAGACTTGTGTTCTTTTGCTTGGACTATTGCTGACTGTTAAGAAGACTAATTAACAGCAGTTGCACAGAAAAGACTGATTTATACTTTATTTGAATTTAGGACGACTGCTAAGTAAGAGGATTAGTAGCTGTTACTATTAAAGAGACGTTTGTAACGACGCTGGTTGTGCTGTGTTCATTTATCAGGAAGCTGGGTCAGAACACTTTGACACAAAAAATGGAGCTGAGTTTCTAACTGGTGGAGGTACTGGGATCATGTATTCTCTGGATGGAAAGATCTGCACTGATTCCTAATTACCTACTGAATTTGTACAAGTAGTCCTTGACTTATGATCACAGTTGAGTCCAAAATTTCTGTTGCTAAGCGAGACAGTTGATAAGTGAATTTTACCCCATTTTACAATCTTTCTTGCCAAGTTAAGTGAATCACTGCAGTTAACTCAGTAACATGGTTGTTAAGTGAACCTGGCTTCCCTATTGACTTGCTTGTCAGAAGGTCGCGAAAGGTGATCACATGATCCCGGGACACTGCAGCCATCATAAAGACATGCTAGTTGTCAAGCATCCCAATTTTTATCATGTGATCACAGGGATGCCGTAACGGTCTTAAGTGTGAAAAACAGTCATAAGCCTTTTTCCAGTGCTGTTGTAACTTTGAACGGTCACTAAATGAATGGATGTAAGCCAAGGACTTCCTGTATTGCTTTTTAAAAACCTAAACCATTTCAGGTCTGACTGCCTCTTCCTTTACAAACCTGTAGGAAAAGCCTTCTATTGAAAATATTTCCCCGCCCCACTGTCGGAAACAGTGGAACGTGAGACAGGCCCATCTCTTGCAATGTTTCAGTTTTATATTACCGTATGTACTCCTTCGGTAGCTGAATTTGGCTATCATAGTTATCATTTAGAAAAATCTGGAGACCTATTTCATTGCGAGGCTTTTCATAGTTAACACATTTTAACATTCTTTTGTTTTGTTTTTGTTTTTGTTTTTGTTTTTAATAAGTGCAGCCTAAGTTAGTCACTTTGAGTGCTCATTCAGGCAGGAAAATGGGGTGTAAATCGAAGAACAAATTATTAGTCACCATAGAACATGCAACCATGTTAAAAGTCTTGGGGAAAAGTGCCTGGTTGAAAAAAAATGCTGACATGCTATAATTTTAGCACCATAGCTTGGAAGAGGTTTTTAAATGTAGAAAGAGTTAAAAAAAAATTCTGCAACTAGCAACAAAATAATTCCCATAGCAGTTTCTTTTATCCTTTAAAAAAAGTGTTTTGGTGGGTTTTTTTTTTTTTTTTTGTAAATGTAGATGGGGCACGAAGAAATTATTTTACCCTTCATTTATCTAGGAAATAGGGGTGAAGGACTTTGTCTTCCTCCAGGATCTGTGGTAAAGTCAGCACATGGGACTCTCAGGGCATAAGACACTGATAAATATTTCGGTTGGTCAATTCAAGAAGATCAGTGAATTGTTCATAGTCTTATCTGCATTGTCACAAAACTTTCAAAGTCATCTTAATTGAACAGAACCATAGACTACTTTAGAACTGCTTTGTGGAATAGGAGGAAGCCTTGGAGTCTGTGTGGTGTGGCTATACATTATGTTCCTGAATATTTAATATATTGCATATATTACATAGCAGGGCTATGTAATATGCAACCCAAAGAGGAGGGAGAAGGACAAATTAAAATCGCCATTTCTCTTCTACATTTCCTTTCAAAGGTTATTAATTCTATTTCAAATCAAGCTTCCATCTGTTCTATCAGTTTTCCTTGAAATGCAAACCATAGCTTCAAAAAGGCAATATTTGTTAAGAAGATGGCAAAAAATAAATAAAACAACTCACCTGCACATGAGGTTTCTTAGCCTCCTTGATAGTTGAAGTAGCAGAAATGTGCATATTAATTATATAAATGCAACGTATATCTTGTCTGTGGAGCCAGTTTGACGTAGTGATTAAGGTGTCAGGCTAGAAACCGGCAGAGTTAAAGAGTTAGCTAGAATGCATAGTCCTGCTTTAGATGGAAAGCCAGCTGGGTAACCTTGAGCCAGTGACTTTCTCTCAGCTCTAGGAAGCAGGCAATAGCAATCCACTTTCCCCCAAAAATCCTTGCCAAGAAAACTTCAGGGACTAGCCCAAGTAGTTGCCTAAAGTCAAAAAGTGACTCAAAGGCACCCAAAAATAAAAGAAGTCTTGTCTAACCCAACTCCCAGAACTAAGAACGTGCATATTGAGTTGAAAAGCTACTGCATGCTACTGCTATTGCACATTATCTATAAAGCTGGGGTCTCCAACCTTGGCCACTTTAAGACTTGTGGACTTCAACTCCCAGAATTCGGAATTCTGGGAGATGAAGTCCACAAGTCTTAAAGTGGCCAAGGTTGGAGACCCCTGAAAATTCTATAGCATTTATATGAGGTAATTTACATTTCAGATAGTCCTTGCCCTTACGATCGCAATTGAGCCCAAAATTTCTGTTGCTAAGTGAGACATTTGATAAGTGAGTTTTGCCCCCTTTTATGACCTTTCTTGCCACAGTTGTTAGGTGACTCACGAGAGTTGTTAAGTTAGTAACACGGTTATTAAATGAATCTGGCTTCCCTATTGACTTTTCTTGTCAGAAGGTTGCAAAGATGTGATCACATGACCCTGAGACCCTGCAACCGTCATAAATATGAGCCAGTTGCTAAGCGGTTGAATTTTGATCATGTGACCATGGAGATGTCGCAATGGTGGTAACTGTGAAAAGCAGTCATAACTTATTTTTTTAAGTGCTGTTGTGACTTTGAATGGTCACTAAACAAACTGTTGTAAGTCGAAGATTACCTGTCACATCGCAAAATGGCATGCCTATCTGGGTCACAAAATGATATCATGTCTCACTTAAAAAGAAAGCTCAATTTTAAGCTTTTTATAAAAGTGCTACAATGTACTTTCAGCATTCCAAAAGTTAGTCTTATATTAAGACATACTTCTAGCAAAAGAGGCAAAGGAAAGTAATTAGATTCTAATTTTTGTCCCTGATCTTTTCTTTGAAAAGCTCTTTGTGTTCTGATTTTAAAATATATTTTGATTAAAAAGGATTTTAAAATGATTTTAAAACTGATTTTGTTTTAATTCTGATTTTAAAACTGATTTTTTAAATTTATATTTAAGTGACCCTGAGATGCTACTGTATTGTGTGAACATCTGAAGTTATCTCTGGAGGAAAATAATATTTTGATATATTAAACAGTGCTCTCTACAATGGGGTCAGTGATATCTATGAATCTTTTTAATGACTGTGAACATTGCTAAGTAATAAAAATCAATGCTGCCATAATTAGCATAGTATTGCTGGATGTCAAACAGCCCATCAAAAGCACAGCATTCTCAGGGGCATTAATTCATTCCCTGTTTCAATTTGCCTAATTATCTCTATAGGTTACTCAAACTTGGGTAGCAGCATGAAGTCTTGTAGGGGAAGAATCCTGAATTTTTATTATATTCTCCTGGATTCTCACCTAATGTGAAATAAAATTGAGCCTTTTCTTAATCAGCTGTTTTCACAAGGTTTGCAATGCACAGTGATAGCAGAGGACATCACGACAAAAGCAGCGGTGGGTTGCGACCGGTTCGGACTGGTTCTTAGAATTGGTAGCGCCGGCAGTGGGAGGCTCCGCCCACCCGCCCGGGAAGCTTCTGTGCATGCGCAGAAGCGTCACGCATGCGAACCAGTAGCAAAAATATTTACAACCCACCACTGGACAAAAGGCCATTCTTTCTCTCAGTATCAAGTCGCTTCTTGTTTTACCGCAGTATGCCTCAAAACTGTTTTTTATCCCTTTCCCCTTTTCTTTTTCCCTTTTGCTTTGGTGGTTCTCAAACTCATTCTTTGGGGAAAAAAATATCCCATGCAGTTTAATGTGATAGGGATAACCTACTCTGCAGTTATAAATATGTCCTAAAAGGACTTAGCTTTATGAAAAATCCCTCAAGACAAAAACAAATAACACAAGTGATTGCATTCCCGGTGAAATCACAGATATTCGTTTATAAATAAAATTTGAACATTGCAAAGAGTTTTGGGGTCGGATGAGTTAGTAGACTTTAGTTTACCTGCCATAGGACTTTGCAAAGACAGACTCAAAATCAGAAGTTGGATTTGAACCAACAATGCTCAAAAACAAATAGTCAAAGTGTTAATTTAGGACTAACTAGATTGGCCCAGATTTTTGGAAGCTCATTCAGTGATTTTGTATCTCAAGTCCATCTTACTTTATAAAATTAATATGAGAAAAATTGGGGAATGAGTATGTCTGACATCTTGACTTACTGGATCACATAGCTTGCCTGAGTTTATACCCTTTGCCTGCCTGCTATAAATCTCCAGTACTCAAACAGTGGCCTGTTTTGCCACTAAAGAAATTTTGTCTGGTTAATTCTATGCTGAATCACGTGCTTTGTCCATATCTTTCATGTTACGACAAAATACTGGCCCAGTGAAAAGAGCAAGTATATATATGTAGGATTTTTTGCTGATAAATGAAAATAAAGGGAGACTATATATATATATATATATATATATATATATATATATATATATATATATATATATATATATATATATATATATATATATATATATATATATATGATAGAAGATCAAGAAAAATCAAATCAGATTTAAAAAAGACAGGACAATAACTCTTGAGGTTTTTCTTTCTTTTTTCTTCTATCAACAAAACTACTTAAACAACTCCTAGCACAAGAATAAGAGACAAACAGTAGAACATCATACGTCCAAATATTTTCCATGGAGATGGTAAAGGAAGAAATGTATTGATTCACATCAATATTAACGAACCTAATATAAACCTCAACCCTCTTCTTAGTTTTATCCATGTCTAGAAGGAATGTTGTCACAATGTTGGAGATTTTACATGCCAGAAAGTCTAGTTAATATTTAGACTATTCCATATGCAGTATTGGCAACTGATTTGCATATCCTTATGACATTATTGAACTTCATGCCTTTACTCCTGCTTTAAAGGAAAGGCACATTGGCTCTTTCCTTTGTACTTCTAAGATGGATAGTTTTACTCTGATTGGAATGTATGCCTCCTCTCTGGGCCTGGAATTTGTTTCCCAGTCCTGAAGTGAAGATGCTTTGATCACTTTCTATTGTTTCTGGCTACTCTGAGAAATAGCTTTGCCATGTTTTTGTCACCAATGGATTTTTAATGTTTTGTTTTCTCTCACAATGCAGTAAAACATGTGAGGGGAAAACAAGGACTAGTGTTCTATTATTGGCTTGCTAAAAAGAGCTCTAGCAGATGGGTGTAGTAGGGGAAGAGGGAGAGATGAGGATGCTTGAGTACCACAGTGCACATAAACAAGTCCTGGCAACTCTGTGGAATGGGCCATCAAATCACCTTTGAATGTCGTCAAAGCATCTGAAGGCTCCCAGTTTAAGTCAATATCTTTGACTTAATATTTGAAGATTCAGTTTGAAGGAGGGATTTGATTGACTCTCCTACAAAGAAGATTGCCCCCATTACTGCCATATAAAATATTACCTCAGGAGAATTTACCTCAGGAGAATTTACCGAATACTTAGGGATTTTCTCAATGGTTATTACTTATAAAAGTGAGTATATGTACAGTTATATAGAAATATACTCATGCCTATACTCATTTTCTCTGTGTTCAACAACATGGATGGCAGAAGGATGGGGTGATGAGAGGAGAAGCTGAAGTAGAAAGAATACTTTGAGAAAGCCTGAATACATCCCAGAACGATCCGTTTGCAATGTGGAGAGTTGGTGGTGGTGGTGGTGGGGATCCTTCTGTAACATTTTGCAAGAATCAGAAAGTGCAAAAGCAATATATTAATACAAAAAAGTTCCCATTTGAACATAATCTGAGCCATAGTCTTTCCTAATATAAGTATAACATGCCAATCTGAAAACAACCCTAAATTTGATAAGGCAGGATAAATGCAAGATAATTTAATGTCATCTTGTTATGAATCAGTATAATTTATGTTTCTGTGGCAGGCACCCTTTCTGTTCAATTCTTTTCTCTCCCCCTTTTGCTTTATGAGCGTTGCCAGATGGAGAATTAGGAGTTTGTTCACAAGATCTCCCTGAATCCTGCAAAGAATGCTCTTACTCTATTGATTCCAGTTGCAAAATGGGCAGGACTGATCTGGACTCATTTCACACCAATATCATAGTTCACTGAGATATCAATTGATCATGCCTGAATGTTTTTTTAAAATTAAAAACATTGGTATACTACATAATTCAGTGGCATAAGCGGAAAAATGGGAACAAGTACAAAGTCTTAGCAAAAAAATTCATACAACATAGAAATTTGCTCATGGAATGATAGATTGTACATTAATGTTTCCATTTTTTAGTCTGCAATAAAAACAAAGACTCAGAACGTCCCTATTTTAAAATGGAAATCTCATCCCAAAATAAATAGTTATTGATTATTCATATAATTCTTTTTTCAGATCCAAAATTAGCAAGTTACAGTAAGTTACTGTTTTGTTGTGACAAAATGAGCAAAGAGAAAGATCCACATGTTTACATAAAGCTTATACAGTATGTTGATCAACAGACAGTTTGAGTGTGCGTATACATTAACCAAAGATCCCAACTACAGAAAGCATTGCTTTAAGGCAGGGGGTTGGACTAGATGACCTGCAAGGTCCCTTCCATTCTGTTAATCTGTTAAAAGCAGATAAAGAAATGCAAAGAAGAGTGCAGGGACTCTTCATGTGAAATGTGAAATCATTAAAGGCACATTCCTAAGGAAAAAAAGCACAGTATATTTGATATATGAGTTGAGCCAAGGCTCTGATTAGTATTCTAACAGGCTAGCCTTGTGTTTACTGCTGGAAGAGATAAGACACAGCAACATATATCTCTGAAGGCATGAACTTTGTAATCCATTAATCGTTACCACACACGGATTGGCAAAATAACAAAAAAATCTATTTTTTAAGATGTTAAATTACAGGCATGAGAAAGAGTATTAAAGAAAAAACATGTAGAATTTGTGGTTACCAAATATAAGCAAACATAATCAGGATGCTGAGCTGATTCAACCTGAATTCTTTTTCATATAGCGGAAATGAACATACGTATATAGAAAGTGCATCTTAGACTAATTTCTCTTAAAAAGGTGCATATAGCATGTAAATATTTACAAACCAAGCTGTAGTCAACCAAGATGAATTTTTAAAATGGAACTAAAAGAACCAGTTCATCTGCTTACCCAAAAAATGTATCATGAGATACTGGATAAAGATAACGATTTTAATGAAGTGGTTAATCTTGAATGAATTTGGGAACCTGAGGGTCAACCTGAAGATGGAAACCAATGATTTTATCTCTATTAATTTTAAATTTTGAACAATCGCACCTGGTAAACCACCAACTGGCAAACATGGCAAGACTGGGAGAAAGAGACCAATTTGTGCTATTGGACAATGTGCAGAAGTACATTTTCCATTTAACAAAACACAATCTAAGTCTTCTCTATCATCTCATCCCCCTATTTCTCAAGTCAGCCCACCCAAAGCATTCCCAGAAGTGGTGATCAGCCCAGGTAACCCAGCAGTTGTCATTGTAATAGAATAGTAATATTATAAAGTACAGTATAGAGAATACATTGTAATAATAATAGTAGATTGTATACTCATTGTTATAATAACAGTAATTATTAAAGTAGTATAAAAATAATGATAGAACAAAATATAGGATAGAGGCAATAGAAAGCACTTACATATAAATTTGTAAGTTTCACATATCACTTTTATATTTTTTTTAGAGAGATTTAAAGAAACCACGTGGTCTGGCTTCCAGTGCTTTTGCATCTTTTCTAAGTCTGGATCAATGGTTTTAAAACGAATTCTTGACAGTTACATAAACATTCAAATGTTTTCCCAATTTAGCTGTCGGTACTGTAGATACATTGAATTAAATCCACAGTATCCTTAATCAGTTTTGCTCCATCATCTAGCATTCCTGGAAGACACCATGCTGGGGAAATTATTGTAGCTAAAAGAAAAGGGATGGTCATAGTCTACTTTCTCAGAGATTTAACTGTATTCCAAATGCAGGAACACTCTGCTACTTTCATGAATAGCCCAGCAGTATAATAAAATTGACTATATCTATACTCTAGCTGTTTGGCTCCATGGATATGGAACACCAGCACTAGGTATATGTGAGTCACTGGTTAAGGAATGAATATGTTTCTCAGCCATTTCCTTGAGAAACATATCAATATTCATTGTCTCTCTTGAATATGCATTAGAAATACTTAGAGTTGTCTTCACATTCAAGCCAATACAAGTGAAACTCCCTTCATATGTCCTGACTAAATAAATGAAGATTGAGGACAGTTGGGTAGGATGCATGAAAACCCCTGTTTTCTCCCCACGTTCAATCCTTCTCATGTTCAGACAAACATCTGAAGTGTATGTGTAAGTCTACTATGCATTATTATACATTCTTCAACATTGATCTGGGTGGTAAGTTTTCATAGACAAATGCCATGGGGAGGACAGTTTGCTTTTAGTTAAGTTGATAAGGCAATGTTGTTGGCCAATTAAGTCTTATGCAAGTGACTAAAACTGACTTCCTATCAGGAATCTAGCCCAGGAGGGTGATATTTAAGAGGACAAAATCAGTCACTCCTTCTTATGCTTCTAGGCTGACAGAGTTGCTTAGCCTCAGTGCGGATATTTGCATCAGTGGCTAAATATCTAATGTTTACCCCTTCAAACTTTTTTTAATGTGTTTGTTTGTCATTCACAATTCACATGGCTAATTGCAAGAGGATAAGTATGCTTTCTGGGAGGGGCACTGAGTAGAAGGAACTTCCTTCAGAGCCGTTTAATATGAATGTGCCTCCTCCTCTGGCATTAGAACCATATACTTTTGACAAAGAGAAACATTTCCCAATTGCAAATAATTTTTTGCAGGGGAAAATAAGGGGAATAAGCTGCTCTGCCAGGATTTTGTGAAGCTTTATTTGATGCAAAGAACACTGGGAAACTTTCCAGAGCTAGCTTTCTATACTACAAAGTCATGCCTCTGCTAAGTTGAGAATGCAATTAGTCAAGTCTCTCAGGACTTTCATTGTTTATCTTGTGCAGCCTAATTCATTATTAAATAAGACAACAAAACTCCTTTTCCCCATCGACCCATGATACATGGGTGGTTTATTACTAGAGCATTTCTGTAGGCAAAATATAACTGTTCAGCTACAGAAAGGCCGATCATAGCAGAGATCTTGTATGCCTCCAGCAGATGCTGTCTTACAGTAATCTTCTTCACCATTGGATATGGTGCTGGCTTTAGTTGCTGGGAGTGATAGACAAACATTTGCAGGGACACAAGCACTCCTTGCCAAAAGCAATTAACATACCACTTGCATTTACTATAGGGCATTTAACAGACATAGATGAATTGGGTGGAATTCCTTCTTCCTTCCTTCCTTCCTTCCTTCCTTCCTTCCTTCCTTCCTTCCTTCCTTCCTTCCTTCCTTCCTTCCTTCTTTCCTTCCTTCCTTCCTTCCTTCCTTCCTTCCTTCCTTCCCTTCCCTTCCCTTCCCTTCCCTTCCCTTCCCTTCCCCTCTTCCTTCCTTCCTTCCTTCCTTCCTCCCTCCCTCTCCCTCTCCCTCTCCCCCTTCCCCTTTCCCTCCCCCTCTCCCCCTTCTCCTTTCCCTCCCCCCTCCCTCCCTCCCTCCCTTCCTTCCCTCACCAGACTGATTTATGCCAGGACCACATTATGAACCAGGTGGTTTTAAGTTGCCTCTTCATGTATGCATTAAACTCAAGCAATCAAAGCAAGTTCTTTGCCACTTCTCTATAGCAGCTGTTTGATTGCCATGTCTTAAGTTTACATCATGTCTTCTTTCTCTTTTCCTTCCTAATGATGTCTAGGCCTGAAATGAAATCTAGGTTCAAATCCTGAGAGGGCTTTGAAGCCCAATTGAGAGGACTTTCCTTTAAAGGGGAGTTGCATTTTATGGAATATTTTCAATGCAACTCTAATAAAGAATGGATGTTAGTTGTCTAGATAACTGATCAAGTTTAGCTATCTAATAAGGATTCTTTAAATTTGTTCTGAGAACTATATCAGAGCTCAGGGAAGCTTTTTTGATTGACTAAAATCCATACATGTTGCTAACAGATGTTGTAAAATTGTATTAATAGTTTGAGAATAAATACATTAAGGAAAATATCCTCTTCATATAACATTACAGTCCTAAAAGTGCTTCTTCATTACCATTTCTAGATGGCTATCTGTGAAAAGATAGCACAGGGTCCTCCAAATGAATCCTCCGAGTATCATAATTTGATCAACTATGCTTGAGGCGGATGTATAGTTACACACACTAGTCATTACCTTTAGATTAATTGCCTTCAATACTTTATCAGCAGTCCCACATGGCTTATAAAAGAGTAGGAAATATGAACAGTACAGAACAAGTAACTTTCATTACTATGCCAAAGCATATGTTTCATAAAAAGTGTGGATAGGATTTATTCTACTTGACTGTACTTCTACACAAAGAAAGCTGCTAATTAATTTACATAATCACCAGATGCATAAGTCAGGCAACAGTTGTGTGTTTTTGTCTATTGGCCAAACAAATCATAATTTCTATGATTATAATGAAGATTGTGGTTTGGTAGAAAGAGAGAATGGAGAAATCAAATGTCTTATTGCTAGTGGATTATGACTAACACTGTACAGAATGGCTGTATCACCAGATAGGGTAAGTCTGAGAAACAAGAAATTGCTAAAACTGGTTATGCCTGCCTTATGCTCTCTAAAACAGCTTCTTGTCCAAAGATGTAATGGAGAAACCTGTACTGAAAATATGGCTGAGGTTTGTACACAGTAAGATAGAAGGCATGCTGTTTGTTCTTTTCTGTTTGCGTGTCGTCCAGATGTATTTAATTGGGACATCCATATTGACCAGAGATTATAGAAATTATCAAATACAGTACATTTTAAGAACTCCAGATTGGAGAAGGATTATTTGTACCCTATGACAATCATTGTGTTGTACCTCATGATCCTTGACAAATATATCTTTTCTTTTATGTACACTCAGAGCATATGCACCAAAGACAAATTCCTTGTGTGTCCAATCATACTTGGCCAATAAAGAATTCTATTCTATTCTTGTCACGCAGTGATTTTTATTGCCTGTTATATGTATATGCAGGGAGCTGCATCGCTATTCAATATAATGGTTTATTCCTGAGCACGTGATTGATATGTTCTTGTACGCATGTGCGCATTCCATTCTCTCCTTCTGTTCCTGGCTTCCATTGAAGCAAGACCTACTTTTATATCAGAGATGTAGATTAATGAGGATTTATTGTTTTTGTACCGAAATAAATATTTTTACTTAGACTTTTAAACTGCGGTTTCTTTTCTAATGTCTGATGTCTGGGAAAATATCAAACTTCTCCTTTGTGAGATTAATTATCGCCTCTGTCAATTCTATTCTATTCTATTCTATTCTATTCTATTCTATTCTATTCTATTCTATTCTATTCTATTCTATTCTATTATTTGATTGCCCCTGAGCAGTTTCTCCTTGTTGACTGATCCTGGCTTGTTAATTGGTTTGCTGAGGTCCTAGTCTAGGAGATGAAACAGTAGAAAAGAGTCATTGGAAAAAGATGAAAAGTGAATCTTACCAGACACAGGAATTGAATCAAGTCTGAGCCTATACTGTAGCAGTAAGAGAGCTAAAGCATTGGTAGTTTTTCATTCAGTGACCTTGATTTAAGGTGGCCAATTTTATATTAGTGAAAGGGCAAGAAGTAAATATCCTACCTGATTGCTATGACCAGTTAGCACAGCATTTTGCCAATAAATTGCTCACATTTTCCAAAGTTTTGACTTTTAATGGGGTGGAGTCAACCATGGTAACTGGGGCAATGTCTGGCCGCATTTGGGACTCTGATAAAGTAAATAGAATGTTCACTTTCAGCTGTCCCTGGCCATTTGTGGATTTGATCTTTTCTCCTCTTGGTTCTTAAGTAGTTTGGAGAAAGTAGGGCAGATTGGATCTGTGAGGTCATCTACACCTCTTTGAAAGGGTTAAGGCTGGCAGCCTTGAAAAAGATTGTAATATATTCCTCCTAAGAAGCCTTTCTTGGAACTTTCTGTATCTGACAACTATTGCTATGTTTGTTTATTTATTTATTTGTGAGATTTATATACCGCCTCACAGTGCAAGCACTCTCTAAGCCAGTGATGGCGAACCTATGGCACGTGTGCCACAGGTGGCACGCAGAGCCATATCTGCCGGCACACGAGCTGTTGCCCTAGCTCAGCTCCAGTGTGCATGTGCGCACCGGCCAGCTGATTTTTGGCTCATGCGGAGGCTCTGGGAGGGCATTTTAGGCTTCCGGAGGGCCTCCAGGGGGCATTTTTGCCCTCCCCAGGCTCCAAGGAAGCCTCTGGAGCCTGGGGAGGGTGAAAAACGGGACTACAGAGCCCACTGGAAGTCGGGAAACGGGCCATTTCTGGCCTCCAGAGGACCTCTGTGGGGGCAGGGAAGGCCATTTTCACCCTCCCCAGGCATTGAATTATGGGTGTGGGCACTCACATGCGCGTGATAGTGCATGCGCACACACTTTCGGCACCCAAGGGAAAAAAGGTTCGCCATCACTGCTCTAAGCGGTTTACACCAGTAAGCAATGTATATTTATATTGCCCCCAACAATCTGGGTCCTCATTTTACCTACCTCGGAAGGATGGAAGGCTGAGTCAACCTTGAGCTGGTGAGATTTGAACCGCTGACCTGCGGATCACAGTCAGCTAAAGTGGCCTGCAGTACTGCCTCTAACCGCTGTGCCACCTCGGCTCTTTTCTGTTTCTAAGCTCTCCTTTTGGGAGAAGGTTTTGAAACTGCGAATCAGTGTATCAGTCCTGGAATACTTTAGAGCAGTGATGGCGAACCTATGGCACGCGTGCCACAGGTGGCACGCGGAGCCATATCTGTCGGCACGCGAGCCATTGCCCTAGCTTAGCTCCAACACGCATGTGCACGCCGGCCAGCTGATTTTCGGCTCACATGGAGGCTCTGGGAGGGCGTTTTCAGCTTCCGGAGAGCCTCCAGGGAGACGGGAGAGGGCATTTTTGCCCTCCCCAGGCTCCAGGGAAGCCTACTAGGCCCACCGGAAGTCAGGAAACGGGCCATTTCCAGCCTCCAAAGGGCTTCCTTGGGGGCAGGGGAGGCCATTTTCGCCCTCCCCAGAAATTGAATTATGGGTGTGGGCACTCGCGCATGTGAGATAGCGCATGCGCACGTGCTTTCGGCACCCGAGGAAAAAAAGGTTCGCCATCACTGCTTTAGAGGAAGCAGTTTATCTAAATCATTTCAGTCATGATATAGATCTAGGCACTGGTTATGCTTGTTGATGACCTATCTGGAGATATAGATGGGGCTACTACATCCTTGTTTATTTCTCATGGTGTTTTGGACCCCTCACATGATTTAACATTTGGAGGCATTGTTTTGCAACGATTTCACTATTTCTGACATTTTGGATGGTGGGGGCATAGACTGGCCAAGTGGCTGCTTCCTTATGGGTCCTTTTTCTCCTTTCTTCACTGCCTTTTTACATGAAACCACTAGGGAATCAGTTTAAGTATCTTGATATTTCTGGTGTCGCTTTGACAGGTAGAAAGAGCAGGCTTGTGGCTTGTGGTATATATCTGGACTTGTGGTAGTCACTGCTGAACAAGTGGAGCCAGTGAGCAGGGATACTTTATCCAGATTCAACTGGTATGCAGTTTTCAGTCCCACCTTGAGCAAGATAACTCTATCTTGTCTTCTCATCACCACTACAACAAATTCTACTTGGGGCTGCCTTTGAAGGCAATTCTGAGCTTCAGATGGCTTAGGACCTAGTGGTCTCATTATTGACAAGTATCTGCAAACATAAGTACAATGAATCTTCTCCTCAGACACTGCACTGGCTTTTTGTTAGCTTCTAAGCATAAATAAGGATGTTGTTTTTCAACTCTAAAGCCATACATGGTTTGGCACTAGAGTGCTTGTAGAACTGCTTTCGACCTACTGACTCATGTATCCCAGGAGAACCTGTTTGCAATTCCCCAGTTCTGTGATATGCGATGGGATAGACTGAGGTTCAGACCTATTGTAAGTAGGCTTGTTTTTCAGAACAGACTCTTCACATAATTCAGGCACTCTTACCCAATTGGCTTTCCATAAGTTACAAAAAACAGACTTAGACACATTCATTCATGAATCGATGACATCAGTTACATATTATTTTATGTGTAATTTATGATGAGTTGGTTTTTATTTTATAGTTATTTTTGTAGTTATACTGCAGACATTTTGTAGTATTTTTATGGAAGTTTGATAAATTACTAAATCTTTTTTTAATTGCAGAAAATATCAGCCAAATAAACTCTAATTTCCTCTCTCCCTGAATTCCACCCACTGGGGAAGTTACTATGCTTAGAGAGTCTTTAAGAGACCTTAGACAATCACAAGGTCATTCAAAATTAAGTCCCCTTGGTTCATCACATTGTATTTTGCTCTTAGTTATGACATAACCAATGGGTGCATATGATTATCCTGTCTTTCATTATATAATAAACTTTCCAGTTGGCTGTGGCTTCATTACTTCAAATATATCTCAAGGGAAGACACCATTCCTCCCCATGGATTTAGTAATTCTACCACTGTTAAGAAGCCATACTTTTGAGAAATTATTAGGAAAGTTCTTTGGAAAAATATCTGTTAATATCTGATGGAGTATTTTGAAAGGCGATTTGTATCTAACATTAAGAGATTTTTTCCCCCTCATTAATTATCTAAAGAAAAGACTGTGTCACAATTCATTTCTTCAAACTCAGCTGCTTCAACCCAGTTATCAGAAGGATTTGTATTTGTATTTTGTATTTGTATTTGTTTATTTGTCAAGCATATAAGATTATAAACAAAGTATAAACAGTAAACATGATTGAATATATATGTAATAGTACAAGCATGAATAAGAGTAAAAAGAGGTAAGAATATATGTGAACATTAGGACAGGAACGGTAGGCACGATTGTGCGCTTATGCATGCCCCTTAACGACCTCTTAGGAATGGGGTGAGGTTGATGGTAGATAATCTGAGGTTGAAGTTTTGGGGGTTTGGGGAAGAAACTACTGAGTCAGGTAAAGTGTTCCAGGCGTTAACAACTCTGTTGTTGAAGTCAAATTTTTTGCAATCAAGTCTGGAGCGATTTACATTAAGTTTGTATCTATTGTGAGCTCTTGTATTATTGTGGTTGAAGCTGAAGTAGTCATTAACAGGTAGGACATTGAGGCAGATAATTTTGTGAGCTACACTTAGGTCAGATCGAAGGCGGCGGAGTTCTAAATTTTGAAGTCCCAAAATTTCAAGTCTGGTTTCATAAGGAATTCTGTTGTGAACAGAGGAATGTAATGCTCTTCTTGTGAAGTATCGCTGGACATTCTCAATTGTGTTAATGTCTGATATGTAGTGTGGGTTCCAGACTGATGACCTGTATTCAAGAATCGGTCTAGCAAATGTTTTGTATGCTCTGGTTAAGATGATTCATTTACAATCCAAAACACACAGACACACACACTTCCATAAACACATTAAGAAGTCTAGCTGAACAGACAGGCCATGTTACTCCCTTTTTGTAGAATACCGTACAGATAGTGGGGCACCCCACCAAAGATTGAGAATAAGAAAGCTGCGCTCCTATGGGACTTATAGATCCAGACAGACAGGTACTGGCCAATCAACCTGTTATTGTGTTAATAGACAAGGACCAGAAGACAGCAGTAGTGATAGATGTAGCAATACCAAGTGACAGCAACATTAGGAAGAAAGAAGTATGAAAAACTGGAGAAGTACTTCCTGAAGGAGGAACTGGAGAGAAAGTGGAAAGTAAAGGCCAAAGAGGTCTCAGTGGCGAGCCTGTGACTTCTAAACTGGGAGTGTCTGATGAAGTCAGGGAGTCAGCTGATAAAGACATATCTAAGGTGTAGCTTAGCATCGTTCAATTATATATGACCGTGATATAGCAACCTTTATGATAAATTTAAAATTAATATTGCTTACAATTAGGGTGGAACATATAAAAGAAAAGTGGATTTTCTTTCCGATGAACGTAAGTTGTTGACAAAAAATTCTAGAAAGTTCCTCTTTCCATATAGATAACTGCTAGTTTAGTTCAAGAAAGAAGCACAAAAGCACAGGGACAATCTAAAGATGCAGATTTTACAAAGGATTAATGGAGAAAACAGATTACGAATAATCTCTGGATTGAAAGCCTCCTCATAACTGAAGTACTGTTTAGTGGCTGTGTTAAAATGTATGTTCTAGTTCAGTGTTTCCCAACCTTGGCAACTTGAAGATGTCTGGACTTCAACTCCCAGAATTCCCTGCTGGCTGGAATTCTTGGAGTTGAAGTCCAGACATCTTCAAGTTGCTAAGGTTGGGAAACACTGTTCTAGTTTCACGAATTATCACAGACTAATTTTAATCTGCTATAGGAGTTGAAGTCCAACACATCTGGAGAGCAAAAGATAGCATAAAATTTATGTCTTTTATTTAAGAGTTGACAAAGGATAGTGTAGAATTTACTTCTCTTATTTTAAAGCAGGAAATACATAGAGCCTTAACTGTGGTTTTCCTTTGCAAAACATCCTTGAATTCAATTGCATTGAAAGGACTTGAAACATGGAAAGAAAGAAATCTATTACCTTTGTAAATGCAAGGGCGTGTGTGGGTGTAATGGGCACACAATTTTGGAATTTGTTCTTGTTCTTTCATCTTTCTCATCAAATTATTTTTTTCTTTTCTCTTTCCTACTATTTTTTCACCTTTTTCCCTTTTCCCCTGCCCTGTTGCCCCACTCCTCCCCCACCCCCCATATTTCTTGTCCTTCAGAACTCTCCATCAGCCTTCTTGCAGTGATAGTAATTGTATGCGGACTGGCTCTAGTGGCAGTTTTTCTATTCCTTTTTTGGAAGCTGTGTTGGGTTCCCTGGAGGAACAAATCTATTTCAACCAACACCCCCACCACTCAGAATTTGGCAGAGCCCGACAAAGACAATATGGCTGACAAGCTAAAAGATACTGGGACTCTTGGATTCTTGGAAGCAGCGGTAAAAATCAGTCACACTTCACCAGATATCCCAGCAGAAGTTCAAATGTCTATGAAAGATCATCTCATGCGACGCACACGAATGCAGAGACAAACAACAGAACCTGCGTCTTCCACCAGGTAAGAGCAATTCTTGGGCTGTTATCTATTGCATTAGATCACACTTCCTTAACTTGTGGTCTCCAGATTCATCTGTCTGGGATCAAAAACCTGACTATGATCAAATTCAGACTAATTCTGCCATATCTACTATCTGAAGTAGCAACTTTTTCCTTGTAAACATATTTTTGACCCTTGAAAATCACTAAGCAAAAAAGGTGATTAAACTGAACTTTTGGCTGACATGAACCACCTAGATCTGAACTGAAGGAAACTCCTCTTATTGAATGTTGGTCTCTGTCAAAGGTTGACTTGATAGTAAACCAGCTCATGTATTACACTAAACTCCCTGAGGGCTGTTAATCTTAACTAAAAGATTCAAACCTTATTTTTGTGACTTGACCTCATTGTGTCAAGCTGTCAATATGTTTGTGGCTACTTTAATTTTGTTAGAACTTACAGAGTCAAGAAGATGTATCAGTGACATGGCATACTGTCAGATGGAATTACAGCCTTTTGCACTTTTCCTTGCTTGTGTGGCTCAAGCAAGAATAATTAGATAAACGGACTTGACATATCACTCACTGCATTGGCTTAGAGGAAGCTGCATTCTAGTGTTTAAGATGAGCTACTGCCTCAGGGTCACTCTAATCTTAAATGGAGGAATAATGCATGCATGAAGATTCATTACAAAGAAAGGCAGGGTATGTAGAAATCTGAATGCTGAGGACAATCTGGGACTTTTTTGCCCAGAGGTCACTGATACTCATATCTCACACATATAATCTTGTCAACTGAGATGTAGAATGATTGCACTCATGGGATTGTTGGATATATAGTAAAAGAGCAACTTTTACTCAGGTATCTATCAGTTTCTCCCATAGAAGAGAGAGAATTTATATCACTTCTAAGTATGATGGTTAATAGTGAAGAACAGTGGCATTTTCAGCCAGAAATATCTATAAAGAAAATATCTATTGTCTGTCTATTTTATTTTCCATTTATTTGGTTGATGTTATTCTATTCAGGCAGGAAATATCACACAGCCATACTTGTGAATCTGTGTAATATCCATAAGATATTCCTACAGTAGTTTTTGTGAATGGCTCTTCTGAGCTTCCCCAGAGTATGCAGTCTTTTACAGCCTAATGTCACAATTGGCGCTCTTTCTGGGCTTTTAGGGTTGCATTGATATGTTGTATTGGCCAGAATGTACATAAATATATTCAGACAGTTTCTTCCTCCCATATATACATCAGGGATGGGTTCTACTTACCTTCCCCACTGGTTTGCATTGTGACGGAAGTGCACGTTTTGTGCGCGTGTGCGTCACTTCCAGGAAATGACCCTCTGCGCATGCGCAGTACTATTTAAAAAAAGCTTCTGCGCATGCGCAGAAGCAAAAAACAAGATGAGAGAACCAGCTCGGGGGCATGGCAGGCCTGGGTCGCGGCTGGTTCCAGTGACCCAGGCCACCAAGTTACTACCGGTTCTATAGAACCGGTCCGAACCGGATGAAACCCACCTCTAATATACATGCATCTACCACATGAATACATTCATACCCCTATATTCCATTCATTGGACAGGCCTAATCAGGTCTGCTTATTCCACACAGTGAGGAGAAATTGGTCTGATTTTTTAAAATGCTACTTGCAACAAAAATATAATTGTTTTTATTTCCTTTTATGGGGGAGGATATACAGTACTAGAGATAATCAGAAGGCTGTCACTGGAATACATTGGAGATTTTTGGAGACAGCACATAGTTCATTTGTTATGTATTTTACCTTAATCTCAAGGCAATATCTTTGTTTCTACAAGCTCATTCTTCGATACTAATTTTATGCCTCAGCTTAGACAAGGAGCATTTTAATTGAGTGTCTACTTCTAGATATATATAACTTCACAGTACAAGTTAGTTCTGCTATTAAGAATGTATTCAAATAGGAAGTACATATATCCTCCAGCTCTGTATGTAGGGTGTAATGGTTACTAAATTGAGATTGATTCCTGAAAAACAAAAGGACTGCAGTGGGATTGTTCCATTCTACTTCCTCTGCTGCTTCCACATATTGAATTGAAATTCCTTGAGGCAGGAAGCAGTTTTTATATTCTGAAAGTACCAGGTACACTGGTGGCATAACAACCCAAATAGTAAAACTAATAAAACAAACCTTTCCCAGACTCCTTGGATTACGAATGAGGTCATAGTATCAGCAAATAATTCATAATCTCATATTAAAATATGTAGTGGCTGGCCAGAGAAAAAGTCCAAGTGATTGTAATAATAAAAATCTGACTCTCTTAGCAAAAAACAACAAGGAAGACATGGTACAATGGTCAAATCAAGCACAGACATACAAAAAGAATCTCATAAGAAATATATTGATGCTCGGTCTCGGGAATATTAACCAAGCATGTTTTCAGGGCTGTAAATTTCTAAATGTTAAATTTCTAAAATCTTGGTCAGGAAAGGGTGAATGAGGTAGTAAATATTGTCCCTTTGGTAGATTCATGCCTGCCGTTCTTAGTTTAAGATTTTCTTACTCATATCATTAAGTTAATTCACGGAAAACAGAAAGGGAAACGCATTAAGAAATTCAATTAGAAAAGTTCCCCCGGGAACCAATTGTATAAGATATAGAAAAAATATGATTAGTGCGTCCTCCCGCGTCAATGCAGTATATTGTGTGCTAGAAATACTGACTGTAGACAGAGAGAGTTTGCAACTTAGAGGTCCTCCTGGATCCAATGCTTCTGTTTAAACAAGTAAAGATAGTGACCGGAGGGCTTTTGCCCATACTTTGCCCATCACATGATTGGATTACTGCTCAGCACCCTATATGTTTTGGAGAATCTCAGATGCTGCAACTGGTCCAGAACATATTGACCAGACTGTTGACAGGTCAGCTCTGCCTCTGCAGATTAACAGTAACTCCCAGGTTGCTGCATTGGTTACTCAGATACTTCTAAACCCAATTCAAAAAACATACAATTACTTAAAAACATACAGTCACACTACCTTGCTAAACTTATGCTGACCAACCAGTCTCAATTTCTCAAGAGGCTTACTGAGAGATTTTTCTTCATGGGAAGTGAACAAGTCCTGCATCAGACAGCAGGCCTTTTCTTTTTTTGCAATTTTTTTTCTCCACAACTTCATATACAATTCAATACACATATACCTTAAAATATTATAATAGAATACATAGTTTTACATTATAATCAATCATTCAAAAATCAATATCTTATTCAACACTTGCATCATCAATCATCAGTCTGTTCTACTTTTTTCCATTACACTCCCCTCTCTCTATCTCCATCTTCTCCTCCTACTTTCTTACTCCTTCACTCCTCCTCTACCTCTCTCTACTCCTTCTCTTCCTCCCCTTCTACTTCCTCTTTCACCTTCCTAACCTTTCCCTGAGTGCTTTTCATATTTAACTCATCTTATATTTGACAGACTGATGACATAATCTCAAAATTAAACTAGTCATGTCTCTTCTATTTAATTTTTATTATTATTATTGTTATATCATTTCTTTGTATAAAATTCTAGGTATATGCTAGGCAGCAGGCCTTTTCTGTAGTGCTCTGCCACCTGGTTTCCAAAAGTATACTGTAGTGCTCTGCCACCTGGTTTCCAAAAGTATTCTGTAGTGCTCTGCCACCTGGTTTCCAAAAGTATAGAAAGAAATATGATTAGTACGTCCTCCCGCCTCAATGCAGTATATTGTGTGCTAGAAACACTGACTGTAGACAGAGAGGGTTTGCAATTTAGAGGTCCTCCTGGATCCAATGCTTCTGTTTAAACAAGTAAAGATAGTGACCGGAGGGCTTTTGCCCATACTTTGCCCATCACATGATTGGATTACTGCTCTGCACCCTATATGTTTTGGAGAATCTCAGATGCTGCACTGGTCCAGAACATATTGACCAGATTGCTGACAGGTCAGCTCTGCCTCTGCAGATTAACAGTAACTCCCAGGTTGCTGCATTGGTTACTCAGATACTTTTAAACCCAACCTCTGCCCCCTTCTTGCATTCCATAAACTATTTAATTTTTTATTCTCTTGTGCTTTTGACCTTAACTGGCTGATAGGGATGGTTATCTTTGGAAGTATGGGCTGCATGGTATACCTTGTTTTAATGACAGTTTTGATCTTGTTGTATACCAGCAAAGTTGCATGAGTGGGATGGTCAACAAGTACTGGAAATAAATAAATAGAATAGAATAAATATTTATTGGCTTTCTTCTTTTCCTTCCCTATATTTTATCATAATTTTAATAAGTTCTGATCCAATAGCTAGGAAGGATAGTGAGTACTTTCCTTAGGGTTCATTCCCACATTCTACTAATCATGACACAAAGATGCATGCGGACCATTTTTAATGAACCTGTCTCTGTGATATTTCCTTTGTCTCATCCCCAGCCCATTGTTGAGACACTTTACATTTGTCTTTAGCTGCTCTAATTTTTACTCTTCTCCTGACACAAATCTTGCTGTATAGATTTATGAAGCTTTATTGACAATATTGATGATTACAAAGTCAACGGTTTGAATTTGTGCAGCTCCCGTTGACCACTTGAGACTGCTTTGCCCCACTCCCTTTCCACCAATTGCCAGGCACTGCCTAATGACCATTTTAGCTCAGACTGCAGAAAGTGACCAGACACCTGGCTTCCCAGGAACATCTGTCCACGTAATATGTGATTGGTACTTTGAAATCAGCACAAGGTTTACTGCTAGACCTGCTAGACCAGCTTTAGCATTTTCCTGAAAGAGTGGGATTTAATTAGGAAAGAGAGCCACATTCTGCCAGCTGGGTGTTGTTGCTTTTATTTCAAATTAGGACAGAACTGTTTTTCTACTGCTTCTGCCCACAAGGGAATTCATGAAGCTGAAGTTCCTACCATTTTCATTACTTTGGAGGCAGTGCCATTTTGATTAGTTTACAGCTGTTGCTGATCACAGCCACTTGCTGGCAGCAGTATTATTATCTTGAATGAAGTGGAAAGGAAATGCCCCTGGCATTAGTATCTTCACTGCACCAATGACCTCTCACTCAGGCTACTTTTGAATAAGACTCTATTGCACTTCTGAAAATGTACTAAACCTGTATTAGAAAATAGTCGCACTGACAGGTGAATGGAGGATAGAAAAGATATGAGATGAAGCAAGAGAGGAATTTCCAAAAAACACCAGCAAAGCTCCATCATCCATGCCACTCACCTGTCACCTGGGCAAGTTGAAAGTGGCTTAAGCCTCCATCTTAGATACCACCTACAGGAACTTAAGTCTTCCCTTTCACATATTAAGTAGAGTGGTAGTTACTTTTCTTCCTGGCAGGTGGCATTAAGTGAAAGAGAAAATACAAGTAGGAGAATCCACTAATTATTGTCCTTAATTTGTCTACCTTTAAACTGCAAGGACAGCATCTGTTGCACTGAAGCAGAATAGGTATTGGATGTTGGGGTGACACAATTTATGTCACTGTATTTTTCTGTCAATTCAAGGACTGAAGGAATGTGCATGAGGAAGAGCCCTTGGATATATATAAATGATAACAATCCCTTCCCTTCCCTCCTCCCTCTTCCATGATACAACAAATTATGGCACGTTTAATAAATCATGCTGGTCTCTGGAGCATGTTTAGTGGGGAAAGTTAGGGAGCAAAAGGAACAAGTGATGACGTGCCTCATTTCCCAGGAGATTAAAGTCATAGTAGTTTTTCTTGGACATAAATCCTCTATTAAGATAAGTTGTAAAAGATTTAAAATTCTCTTTCCTGCAAATTAATAAAAAAATGTTATCTTTTAAGTACAGCAAAAGTACAGTGATTTCTCCTTTGTTTAAAAGTAAATGGGCGACATATAGCTCTCCAGAGGTTGTTCAACTGCTGAACTGAAATGTAAAACTACATAGGAAGAATGGATGAAATTAAAACTTTTTTTTCAAACATTCTGGTTCATTGTAGGCTGTTATTTGGATGATAATTATTTTAATAGTTCAAATCCATGTAAGATAAACCTGTAGGCATTTGCTAACACCAGAAGCTCATCTTTCTTTATCCAGAAGATAAAGGGGGTCATCTCAGAATTTGAGGAGGGGAGAGGGTTGGCTCCCTACTTCTGACCTGTGCATGGTCTACGTTCCATTTGATATTCTCATAGTGGGTCAGACAACGGATGTCAGTTATTTCCATGCAATATGTTCTCCTCCTTTTAACTCTTGCAGGCACATTTCTTTCAAGAGGCACCTGCCCAGACAGATGCATGTTTCCAGTGTGGACTATGGCACAGATCTACCACTTGCAGCAGAGCAGCCCACATGCATTGGCCGGATCAAGCCTGAGCTGTACAAACAGAAATCTGTGGACTCTGAGGACCCCAAGAAAGAAGCTGAAAAAACCTGTGGGAAAATAAATTTTTCTTTGAAATACGACTATGAAAATGAGACTTTGATTGTGCGGATCCTCAAGGCTTTTGACTTGCCTGCTAAGGACCTCTGTGGCAGTTCTGATCCCTATGTTAAGATCTACCTCTTACCTGACCGAAAACGCAAGTTCCAAACACGAGTGCACAGGAAAACTCTCAATCCCACATTTGATGAATGCTTTCAGTTTCCTGTGCCCTATGAAGAGCTGACCAATAGAAAGCTCCATCTTAGTGTCTTTGACTTCGACAGGTTTTCCCGGCATGACATGATTGGGGAGGTGATCCTAGAGAACCTCTTTGAAGCCTCGGATCTCTCTCGGGAGACTTCCATCTGGAAGGATATTCAGTACGCTACAACTGTGAGTATCTGTTGTTACTAGTAATGTAGAAAGCAAATGCAGACCACCATTGTGAATGGTTTGATGTATTTCTACGTTGCACAAAAGTAATAAGAATTTATTGTAATAAGAAGATGAGCAGATGTTTTTTTGGAGGTTGACATGTTATTGTCCTTTCTTCTATTAATATGTTTAAGCAGCCAGAGGGCTCGCCACTAAAGTAGCATAAGTTAGAAGGGTTTATACCTTTTATAATCTCTACTATTATTTGTGATGGAAACTGATTTCTCAAGATTTATTTCAGCATGGAGATAATGCACATATCACATTTATCTTCTGTTCCAGATTTTAGAGTTCACTGTGTATTTTACATTCTCGTAATCTTCTGGATTTAAAAGCAAATACACAAATGAGAGGCTCATTATACTTACCACCATAATTTGAGCAGTTTAGGTTTTTTAATAGAAATATTACACTCTACAATGTTACATTCTGATGCTGTGTATAAGCAGAATAATAAAACTATAACAATAAGAAGACATGAACTTCAGTTTCATTTTGAGGAAACGAAGGCATGTGGCACATAAACCAAGTCCTTTTTCTCAGAATGGAAACAATTCTGAGAACCAGTCTGAGCTCTGCTAATGTTCTCTTAACGCATAACTGACTTCTGAAGGTCCTGTTACAATGAGGGTTCAAGGAACACTCCTAAACTGACTACCTGATTTGGGACAGTGAGTGTGATCCTATTCAAATTAATCTATGATCCTGGTTCATTTTGGCTAGAACCTTTTTGGTCGGGTCGCCCAGTGTCCTGCTTTACACAGGCCATTCTCTATTTCAAGATTTCCATTCCAAGTCTAATTTAAAGAGCTTACTTTTATTTAATGGATCTTTAAATTAGACTTGAAAGACCTGACTAGAGTCTTCCCTTATTCTAGTGAAATATATTGTATTTTTATTTACTTGTTTGTTAGATTTATATCCCACCTTTTCTCTAGGCTCTCAAGTCAGTTCCCATGGGGATCTCCCTTCATAATATCCTCACAACAAACAACAACATATGAGGTAGGTTGGGCTGAGATTGAGTGATTACTGGCCCATAGTCATCCAGTAATAACCACAGATGGAAGTGAACTGAACCTAGATCTCCCAAGTGATAAAGAAATACCTACCCACCACATAACAATAGCTGTTTTAAGATATGAGTGGTCTATTCGGATATCTACTTTCTTTTGTCCTCTTTTTGGCAGTGCATTTCTTTTTCTGAGAAAGAAATATTATAGAATCCTTCCTGAGAGTCAAATTAGCTGCTAATATTAGTGAGAGTGGACTCCTCCAATTTTCATCAGGATCACAGTTCACTGGGCAGGAGTAATTGAACCCCCAGACACCTGATGATAAACACACAAATATATTCACCCCTACCAAATCCACTATCAATTTAGGGAAGAGGAAAGTTCCTATTGGAGGCCTCCTTTCTACAGCTAGTAACAGCACCGGGAGGCATATTTTTATGGACATCAAGTAGGGAAATAAAAGATGATAACGAGGGAGAAATCAATATAAAACCCCCAAACCTTTATTTAGTCTAAAATATTTATTCATTTTGCATTAGAACAGGAGATAAGACACATTCAAACTGGGGTGTCAAACTCATGTTGTCACAGCAGCGTCACATGATGTATCAGGACTTTTTTCCCCTTCGTTAAACCGGACGTGGGTGTGGCCAGTGCATGACGCATCCGGCCCGTGGCTAGGAGTTTGACAGCCCTGTTTTAGACTGATAGAGTGGTGTTGAGAAAATCCAGATTGTTGGCTTTGACCTCTAGCAGTTTATTCTTTTCTCTAACCTGGTCTTAAGAAGTTGTTGTTTTCATGTCTCCCATCTTTTTATAGTGTAACCCCAAGAAACAATCTGGAATCCTGTTACTTCTCTTGGATTTCAACTATTACAGAGAAATAAATTGTTTTCCCCAACATAATAAGTCCATTTGATTTTTTTCTGCCTTTACCCAGACTTTTCTATCTAATCTTTGCATATTGTCCTCGAAGGAAGTTGATCAACTTGCTTGAAGCCTTTTGAAAACAATTAACATTTTTTAAGTGAATGTGTCTTATCAAATCTTCTTTAAAGAGCTTAACCAAATTAGTATTAAATGAAGAGGTATAGAATTTGCCAATTGATTTTCCTCTTGAAGAGCTGCTGAGCCTAGGAAACACATTGACTTGAGCTTTAAGGCGGCTGCCTGGGAAAATTTTAATAGTTCAGGAGGAAGGAAATTATCATGCTATGGCAGCATATCCGTCCAGATTCTGAGCATGTAATTAGTCTTGGAAGAGCTATATCGCTTGAAGGCTTTTCTTACATTCCTGCCCCATGAACCCTTTCTAGTCTAAGGCTACAGAAGTAGCATGCCAATTGCTGTGCTCTAAGAGCCTCGTTATTCCTATGTAAATCTTACCATTTTTCATTCTATTAGTATAGTTGTCACACAGGTTAGCAAACAAGTGTTGTAATGTTGTAGTGATTGCTAACAGCTCAGGAAACAGAAAGTTTCAATACAGATGCAGCTAATTTTACAAGTTTGCTTGGTTTCAGAGAGTAGCCTAGCTTCTCTAATTGGCATCATAAATATGCATTATGTCTCAGCCAGACTTCACCCAAGGATGTTTGTGCTTGCCCCTAATGAAGTTCTTAATCACTCCAAGTTAGAATATTACTGTGGCTAAGAAAGTGAAAACTAATTTTTCATAATGCTGATGCAGAGATATTGTCCCCTGTGAAAAAGTTTAATAACACAAACTGAATCAGGGGTGGGTTCTGGATCCTTTTGCTGCCGGTTTGCTCAGGGTTGCACCTTGCGCGCGATCATGCTTCAGGCACGCGTGTGCCCCCGCAGCAAAAAAATAGCTTCTGCACATGCGCAGAGGCAAAAATCCAAGATGGTGGCGCCCACGGAGACAAATATTTTTCTAGGTGGAAAGAATCTGTGAAAATTTCTAGCCTTTGCATCTCCTCATTGAAATTATCTTTGATCTTTCTCGCAGATATTACCTTCCATGCATTTAGAGACCAAAAATCTCATTCTTAATTTGTATCAGTTTGATGTTGAGATTTTACATTGG
Source organism: Diadophis punctatus similis (assembly GCA_023053685.1). Taxonomy (NCBI): domain Eukaryota; kingdom Metazoa; phylum Chordata; class Lepidosauria; order Squamata; family Dipsadidae; genus Diadophis; species Diadophis punctatus. The sequence goes on from JALIGW010000003.1 coordinate 30,163,257, forward strand.
CATTGGTATACTTCATCGCTGACAATATTAAATAATCCAACATTACTAGAGTAATACTGTAGAAGAAGAGATTGAGATTGATAATTACTGATTGAAAGTATGCAATTAATATATTATTTGTGTGGCTAAACATAGGTTAGCAATTGAAGCCACATGAATGGTTTAAGCCACTTTTTTTTATACCAGTTAGAGCTCTCCTGCCAATAACTCATTCTGGCAAGAAGACAATAATTCTGTAAGGTCTTGCTAATGCATGAATATAATTTTTAAACCAAGAAACCCACTGCCAAAGAAACAAACATCCTGACCCTGCTTATTTATGTAACACAGTCCACTTGTTTGTATTGTTGCTCCAATTTCTGTTGATTCCCAGCTACAATAATGAGGCTTATTCCTGACCTAAGTATTTATATTTTGTAAAGCTTGAATCAGCTATCCCTGAAAAATTGCCTTTTCATACCATAATAACAGAAACAATACTTGAAAGTGTATATAATGAAACAGAACATATACTCTTGATATACCCAGATACAGCTATCACACAGTTCCAGAGGTGGGTTGCTCCGGGTTTGGATCGGTTCTATAGAACCGGTAGCGGGAATTCCCCCCCGCTCACTGAATTGGGAGCAATCGCCGGTTGGCCACGTCCCCGAACCGGCTCTCTCAGCGACGCCATAGGTGGCGCCATCTTGTTTTTGGCTTCTGTGCATGTGCAGAAGCTTGGTTTTTGGCACTGCGCATGTGCACACGTGCCCACATGGCGTGGGAGGAAGCGAACTGGTGGCGAGGTAAGAACCCACCTCCTGCACAATTCCTATTGTGATAAACAATATTCTGGTGCAAAGAACAGAAAATTAATAGGGAGTAAAGGGGAAAATGGATTAAAATAGGAAATAAGTGAAAAGAAAAACTAAATATAGATATGGCATTTCTTAGCCCTGTTTTCTACAACCTGGTGCCCTTTATATGTATGGAAAGTACAACTTTGAGAATTCAGAGACTTATATTTCCAACATATATGAAAGGCATTTGATTGGAAAACATGTTTTAAAGGCTTTCCGCTAGAGAGAGCTCTGATCATTGCATTTTGAATAATGTAAGGGGAATATATATTCACCTGAATATACTATATTCACCAAGTTGTCTCAATGAGCAGTCTTCTGGGATAAAAAAAAAGTTTCTGGTGGACTAAATTGACATAGTCAGTCCTTCCAGTCACTATTTACCTAGATAGGCTTGATGATAAAGGTCAGCTGTGACCATAATATTCATTTATATTGCATTTGGTGTAGTCATGTTTCCTCGGTGATTCTGGATCTATAATTAGTACTTCAAAAACTCTCTCCATTTTTAAAGTTATTTTCCCTGCCTAACCTCTGCTGCTTTTCCACAGCCTTCTATGTTATTAAAAATCTTACATTTAAAATAAAAGGCATAGTTTTGAACCCATGCTTATTTAAGAAAAAATGTTTAACAGCCTGATGTAGTTTTTCCCCAATGTCAATCTGCCCAATGAATTTGGAGAAAAATACATATCAGGCATAAGCAGCAAATTCTTGCTGGAGACTAGCCTCTTAGAGACAAAACAGAACACTAAAGGGCCTGTACTATCAGGATACATTGCCCTAAAGTCTTTTATATAGCACATGGCATCATTCCATTCTACTGGTGCTTTTATTCCATTAAAACAATGCCTACCAAGTCATTATGTTATTATGACTTTTTATATTAATACCATTTCTTGCAATGGCAATAGCAATTGCAAAAACAATTTTGGGTGCACCAAACTTGTTACATCTAATGATCTTAAAACTTTTATTAATGATGCCAGTTTCAAAACTATACAATCAGTATTGCAACATCATTTCTTTTGACCTCAGACAGGTAGAAAGAGAACTCCATTTTGTAGTTATGTAGCAACCAGGTTATACATCTTTATTATTTTATTTTATTATTTTATTTTATTATATTATATTATATTTTATTTTATTTTATTTTATTTTATTTTATTTTATTTTATTTTATTTTATTATTTTATTATTTTATTTTATTTTATTTTATTATTTTATTTTATTATTATTTTATTTTATTATTTTATTTTATTTTATTTTATTTTATTTTATTTTATTTTATTTTATTATTTTATTTTATTTTAATTTATTTTATTTTATTTTATTTTATTTTATTATTTTATTTTATTTTATTTTATTTTATTTTATTTTATTTTATTTTATTTTATTATTTTATTTTATTTTATTTTATTTTATTATTTTATTTTATTTTATTATTTTATTTTATTTTATTTTATTTTATTATTTTATTTTTTTTATTTTATTTTATTTTATTTTATTTTATTTTATTTTATTATTTTATTTTATTTTATTTTATTATTTTATTTTATTATTTTATTTTATTATTTTACTTTACTTTACTTTACTTTACTTTACTTTACTTTACTTTACTTTACTTTACTTTACTTTACTTTACTTTACTTTACTTTACTTTACTTTACTTTACTTTATTTTAAAACTACACTTCTATGCATCTTCATAGCATAGACTTTTAAAAAGGCAACAGCCTGGGATGTCAGCATGAATGATAAAGCACATGTGATTAAACTCAGCCTAGTTTTCCTGCTGTTGCAACCCTATGTATTAACATATGGCACTTGATTGTGTTATAAACACAGTAGATATTACACTCATTAATTAAGTGGTGCTCACCTAGCAACAATTGCATTTAGGAAAAAATGCCACTGTAGTGATACCTCTAAGAAGTACCAGAAATTTCTGATATTTCATACATATCATTGGGTGCAACATTTCTGGAATATGTAAAGATATAGGATAATGAATACCTTTATTAAGAGTCCCAAAGAAACAGACAAATGAACAATTAATCTTGAATCACCGATATTCATGGAGGAATATTTTAAAAAGCTCTTTCCCTTCTGTTGTCATAATTTTATCAGATAATCAGATACTGTGTGCAGGCTTTTGTTTTCTTGCAAAGTTATATCACTAGTTTTTACTATGATGAATACTTCCAGGTTATAGCAAGCAATAACCTTTCCTGAAATCTGCTGGCTTGGTTGCCAGTTTAATCAGATCTTATTCCATGTTTCTTCATTGTCAACTGGTCACTTGGATAACTTGAAATAAATTGATTATGATAAGACTATGGCAGAATGGCAAGCCAAATGGTAGTTTTTGCAAGATGTTGCCAACTTGGTAGTTTCATAAAAATACCAAAATGTTGTCTAACAATTTAGAACTATGCTGCATTTTATGGCTATTTCATAATTTGACATTCACAATTTTGGTGGTTGTTATAGTATATAATTATACTAGAGGATATGGTTTAGCAGTATATAAATACTAGTAATAGATAATGGTATCTAATCACTTGCTTTCAGGTGTAATGGAGTGACTACTAAAGCATTGACTTGCCATCAACAATGAAATCAATATTTGGTTTGCGAGGTGTAATGCTGTCCCTTCTGCTCTTGAAATTCTAGCAGAAATTCTGAACTTGCTATACTTTAAAAAAAACTATTAATGAGTCACACTTGAAAAAAAACCCGATGTTCCTTTATGTAATATCTGCATTCAGAGTTATCTGAGTGTAATATCTGCATTCAGAGTTATCCTTATACTGATCCATTAGAATCAACCCATCGGTGAAATATTCCTTTTTAAAATCTACACTCTTCCTCTCATCGTGCCTATACACTGGGAAGCTTAGGTTCAAATAAGAAATTGGTAACATTTTAGGGAAAGACGACATGTTTAGACACAACCACGGAAGATACATAAGAAAGAGCCATGGAGAGGTAGAAAAAGGATAGAGATTAATTCTGACAGCTCTTTTTCCAGCTATATATGTAGGCCAGAGGTCCCCAAACTTGGCAATTTTAAGACCTGTGGATTTCAAATTCTACAATTCTCCAGCCAGCATAGCTGGCTGGAGAATTCTAAAAATTGAGGTCCACAAGTCTTAAAGTTGCCAAGTTTGGGGACCACTGATAGGCTATTGGTCTTATTTTTTTTAAGCTGATATTTTCCAAATTTAATATCTAACTTCATTTAATCCTACACGATAGAAAAGTGAACAATTTCTGAGCAACTTTACAGTACAGGGCAATTTTTATGTTTACCAAATTAGGTCCCTAAATGTATCGGTAGCACTTTAATACTGAGCTCTGTTTTTTTTTTAGTTACATCCTATGTTTTTACAATACATGGCCTCATAGGATGACTAGCATCAATTGTGTCTCAAATTTGCAACATGCCATGACACAAACGATGTAACGAATTTGGGAAATGACTTTTAAATCAGGGCTGGAGAACTTGTGAACTACCAGATATTACAACATTACAACCGCACTTCCAATACTCTTCGTCATTGGCTGTGCTTAATGGTCAATACTGCAGTGAGTTAATTTTAAGCTCTTGATTTAATGAGCTGTACTAGAGCCTCACATTTTAGGTGGCAGTGCACATTATTTCACTTTTTTTCAAAATGTGATAAATGAGCCTTACTTCATTTAGGGCCCCTTCAGTTCATTTTGATAAGTAGAATCCACAGAGTTGATAATTTGATGCCATATTTCAATAACACCTAGACAAAATTCTGGTTTTTTATATAGTTCTTTGACAGTGAAATTCTATATGTTCATCTGCAGGATACAGACAGTCCTTGACTTATGACTGCAATTGAACCCAAAATTTATGTTGCTAAGTGAGACATTTGTTAAGTGAGTTTTATTCCATCTTACAACCTTTCTTGTCACAGTTGTTAAGTGAATCACTGCAGTTGATAAGTTAGTAACAGGCAGGGGTGAAATGCTCCCAGTTCGGGCGGGCCAGTCGGTCGTCGTAGAGCCGATAGAGCCGATAGCGATCGCAATGCGAGGCTTCCCTCACCCGCCTGGACGCTGCCATTTGGGTTCTTTTACCCTCTGTGCATGCGCAGAATGCTTTGTGCATGTGCAGAGAGTAAAAGAACCCAAATGGCGGCGTCCAGGCCGGTGGGGGAAGCGGGTGACGGAAGGCTCGCGCTGCGATCGCTATGGGCTCTATCAGCTCTACGATGACCAACTGGCCTGCCCGAACCAGGAGCATTTCACCCCTGGTAACAGGGTTGTTAAGTGAATCTGGCTTCCCCACTGACTTTGCTCTTCAGAAGGTCTCAAAAGGTGATCACATGACCCCAGGACACTGTAACCGTCATAAATATGAGACAGTTGCCAAACCGTCCACATTTTGATCATGGGGACGCCATAACAGTCGTGTGAAAAATGGTCACAAGTCACTTTTTTCAGTGCCATTGTAACTTGGAATGGTCACTAAATGAACAGTTGTAAGTCGAGGACTACCTGTACCTAACTCAGATATATTTGTGCAGCACTGATAACAAATCTGTAATAGCTAAACTCAGAGATAGAACAGATAACACTCTTAACTATTTGAATTGGTTATTTCACAATAGGTTGTCATGGAGTAGAATTAGCTTATGGGAACTGTGGCTCTCCCTTTTCTCACTATTGTTGGATGGAAGTAGGTGTTGATTTGTAATTACTGCAAAGCTGTTTTTCCAGCAACTTTGCTCTCTCGTTGTTTTGAAGTTCATCACTCAGAATTCCCACCCAGTATGTGTCAGGGTTCCAAATAGCATCCAAAATTAAATCAGAGTCCGAGTCAAAGTATTCTTCAAAGTCCCAGTTTATTATTAGAGCCATGTTGGTACATCTGGGTGAAACCCGAATCTGAAGTCCCCCGGGTTTCACCACCCAGTTGAAAGTTCAAGTTCTTGTCCCCACACCCACAAATCCATCACGTTCTCCAATCCCCAAGTGCCATGCTGGCAGAGTCCACCCATCTCCTTCAGTGCAGGTGCAGAGGCACAGAAACAAAGGATGACCTTGGCTTTCTAGAAAGGAATTTGTTATGGCTACATACTAACAACCTCATACCATCCCTCCTCCCATTTTCCCACAATAGAAAATGCGTAATAGAATAGTATAAAGTGTGACAGGCCAAAGACTCCAAATAAAATGGCTTTGGCCTGACAATATGGCTAATGTGCCACACACATTCACTGGGCTGGTAAAAGCTGATGTACAACATAATGTAATACACTGCACATCATTACAGAATACATTTCATTGCCCTCACTCTCTTGACATTGGCTGAATACTAAACAACAGAGTGATAGCTGGCATTTTTGTGTCTGTATTAGTAAGAAGAACAAGTAAACAACAAAGAGTTGCCGCAGCTGCATTTTTATTGTCATGCTACATTTGCCTTTTGTAGCTCTTTGTACTCAACTCTATGGAATTTTAACTAATCATGTTTAGGATTGGCACTGGATGATCCCTGCTGCTCCACCATACTTCTTTTTATCAGTTGCCATAGAATCGAGCCTGTAGTAAAGAATAAAAACATGATACTTATCCTCTACTCCCATTTCAGCAGTTAAGTAAGCCCAAGCTCAGCTGTGAAGCACTAGATAAAGAAGTAAATGTGTATATTCTGGTTTATTAATAATGGAACAGGAACAGCCACAAAAATGAATGTGTACAGCATCAGCTTTTTATCATCTTGTGAATCTGTGGATATTACAATAATAAGTAGTTCTTCCAAGATATAACTAATGCAGAAGTGTAACCACAGATAGCCTATTTAGCAGAGTGTTCAAAGTGCTGTTATATTGTAGTGATATAAATACTGAGGGGAAGACAGAAAGCTTAAGCCAAATGCCGGCTCAGCTGCTTCAGTATAGATAATCTTCATCTCATAAAGGATCTGGAACAGGAATGATCAACATGTTTTTGTGCTCCTAAGTGCTTATGCTGCAATATTGTACATTCAAACTCCATCTCAGAGACCTGCAGCCTGTCTCTAAAACAACTATTATTTCTAAGCTATCTGATGGCTCCATCTTGCCAAATCGGATTAGCTGGAATTCATGTAGGACCCAGAAATTGCAAAGGCTCCAAATGATATGCACAGAATCTCTCAGATACTTTAATGTGGTGTCTTATTAATATTCATTGAAACTAGGCATCACAGCTCCTTGGGGACTCATCAGCAAGAACAAAGAATGGGCACTAAAAATATTGAGCAATGCTGCTGTTTTCCCTTATCACATTACTGAATATTGGCAATGAGACTGTGGCTGTTAGGCTGAAATGTCCTGGAAAGTTTGTTATGAGCTTGTTTATGATTCATGAGGATACAGAACTGAGAGAAATAGAAGCAAGGTTAACTCCTTGCTAGTCAAGAAGTGCTTTCTTCAAGAATGCTGGTGCTGCTTTGAATACATAAATTGCTAGCAATCGTGGCGGTGTTATGGAATGGATCGGCTACGTAGAATTTTAATCTGCCTCCGCCCCCCCTTGCTGTGGTTTAATTAATAATAAATGCTAACAGTTTATATTTGCAGTGTTTCAATGAGGAAACCTCTATGCACCTTCACAAAGTATATATTTATTATAAATTTAAATATTTTATTTAAAAAAAATAAACCACCTAATTTCAATTTTCATAAATGTCTACGATGCATTTTAGCACTCATACGTAAGTTTCAGGGGAACACCTTTTGTGGATACTTTTTCTGTAGGCATGTGGACGTTTGATCAGGCAATGACACATGGTGCTGGGTTTTGTTGCATGTTTGTATTTGCCCTATTGTGAAATTGACATGTTGTTTCCAGTGAAATTCATGGCAGGTTTCCCCCCCCCCCACCTCTATTCTAAACCTTTAACATTAATAATGTATGAATTTCAATGCAGTCTTTGGGTTTCTAGGAATTTTATTTTTTTATGTGGATTACAACTGCTCTACAGTGTGAGCCACTTCCTTCTTTCTATGATTGTACCTACTAACAAATAGCAAAGCAAATGTGATTTATTTTATTTTATTTATTTATTTAAATGGATTTCTATGCCGCCCAACTCCCAGGGGACCCTGGGCGGCTCACAACGTATTAGAATCCATTATAAAATATAAAATACAATAATTAAAAAATACAATGCAAAAGTTAAAAGAGTATCTCACATTCACAATCAAGGGGGGAGACCCATATCTAATCTAGTTGGTCTCACTTTCACCCCGCCTGTCAGAAGAGCCAGGTTTTTATTGCTTTCCGGAAGGCCAGCAGGGTGGAAATGGTCCTGATCTCTGGGGAAAGCTGGTTCCATAGGGAGGGAGCTCCCACAGAGAAGGCCCTCCCCCTCGGCCCCGCCAACCGACATTGTTTGGTCGATGGGACCTGGAGGAGGCCGACTCTGTGGGCCCTGACCAGTCGTAGGGAAGTATGCGGCAGGATGCGGTCCCGAAGGTAACCTGGCCCTGAGCCATGTAGGGCTTTAAAGGTTAAAACCAACACCTTAAATTGGATCCGGAGACTAATGGGCAGCCAATGCAGCTGGCGGAAGATCGGTGTTACGTGGGTGTATCTTGGTACACCCACCACAGCTCGCGCAGCTGCATTTTGCACCAATTGCAGTCGCCGGACACTCTTCAAGGGTAGCCCCATGTAGAGCGCATTGCAGTAATCCAGCCGTGAGGTGATAAGGGCGTGAGTGACTGTGAGAAGTGCTTCCTTCTCCAAGTAAGGTCGCAATTGATCATATCTGAGCTTCCCATAATGACTGAAGCCCTTAACTGAGGAGTGGAAAAAAATGGGGGAGTGGAAAAAGGAGTAAATCCCCATTATCATGACCTTTTTTGTTTTACATGGGAATGTACATCCAAATAAATAAAAGTCATGATATCCAATAAAGGGCAGCAATATCTGCAATCGTTGGGGAAAAATCCATAGTATTAGAAATTGATACTTCTATCATTCTGAAAGCAGATAGTAGATAGAAATGGAAATTTAAGCCATTTTATCCTTGCTCAAGGCAAAAACTCAGACTGAAGCAGCCCTGCCATATGGCTATTTAGCTAGTACTAGAACACTTTCAATAAATAAAGGGACATATCTCTCAGCAATTGTATTGATTGTTCCTCTTCCTTAAAATTCAGTCCAAATCTGATGGCCTATGACCTAAATCCATTATTCCATGTCTTGCTCTCTGGTGTAATAAAGAACAAGTCTTGACCTTTTTCTGCCTGACATCCTTTCAAGTAGTTAAAGAGTGCTATCATGTGCCCCAACAGTCTTCTCTTCTCAAGGCTAAACATTCCTGGATGTTTTACTCTCTTTTCACATCATAGCTCTTAATCCTTTGATCATCTGCTCTGACTTCTCTGAGTCACATTCAGTTTGCCTTAAAGTATGTTAAAGTTAGCCTTAAAGTATGGCCAGTGAACTGGATACAGAACTGGAGATCTAATCTCACAATACAGAATAAAATGGTATTACTTACCATGATTCAGAGACCAGTCATGCACAGCTCAGCCTAACATTTAATTCAGTCTTTTTGCATCCAGATCACACTGTTGACTCATTGTTGATTTGTAATCATCTACCATTCCAAGATGATATTTTCGTTTATTTGCTTGTTATACCACCAGCTATTAACATCTCTTGGTTATGTTAGAGTAAAAAAAAACATTTTAAAAGTCGAAACATTAAAAACAGATAAAATATGAAGTGGCAGAATATTTTGATGTAGTATACAATTATACGTAAGCAAATTTCAAACAATAAAAGTACTGTCACAATATAAGCCATTCTCAACAATGACTATAATAAAGAGTGCCAGTTAATGAAGCCATTTAAGGCATCAGATAAAAACCAGAAAGTTCTAGTCCTGCTTTAGATGCAAAGCCAGTTGGGTGATCTTAGGCCAGCCATCTTCTTTCAGCCCTAGGAACCAGGCAATGGCAAATCACTGAAGGGTTTGAAAACTTAGGAACTTGTCTAGGGAGAATCAAGGCTGACTTTAAGACACCAAAATCACCATCGTCACCATCACCTAATAATAGGTGAACTTAATCTTTGCAACTGCAGGGATTTGTTCAGGCAGTCTCTAAAAATCAGATACGACTGAATGAAAAAAAATCCCAGTACTATCATAATTTAAATCCAGTACTGCTTCTGAAAAGAAACATTCTTCCAGCTTCATACGGGCCCTGAAAAAAACAACTATTTAAGAGAGTTTTCAAACTTCAGGAGATAAGCCGCAAAACATATTTCAATGGGGAATTGATTCTAAAAAGTAAGATCTAGAAGTGAGAAAGCTCTGAAGCATGAGATGGCCATACTGATATGAAGGAAATGAGTCACACACAGAAATATATATTAGAAAGCAGGTACTATATTCTAATCACTCTGGCATTCCTGTACACATAACTTGGAAGTACTACCAGATTTAAACTTCTAACATTGCCAGAGACTCAGTCACTGTAAGAACCAATGGGAAGAAGAAAAAGGGATGAATGAGGAAAGATCCAGGACCATCATAAAACACTATTCTGGACCTAAATCAAAGGGCAGAAAATAGGGTCAGGAAGACCAATCAACAAAGTGCTGTAATAATCCACTGAGACATCAGTAGGTATGAACTGCTTAGCCACCTCAATGGCAAGAAATGGACAAATTATCTAGCTATTCTGAAGGTGAAAGTTATAGATTCTTGTAGTTTTCTCAATTAAATTTTCATCAATAAGAACTCCCAAATCTCATACCACTGGAAATACCAGCAATTGGCAAACCTAAAAAAAAAGCAAAAGGATAAGAGAAAGTAGAACAGTCAGGATGAAAAACAATAAGTTCACTTTTGTCCAGATTTAATTTAAGGCAGTGGGAACACATCCAGATGGAAATCCCAGTAGATCAGTTGGAGAGAGAAAACCATACTGCATCATCTAAGACTCTGTTTGGATGATGAGGCTGAACAATAAAGTGAATTTTATTGGCAGAGATATGATAACTGAACTGAAAATAAACTAAGTAGATTTTATAATTAAGATTAATAGATAAAATACACCACTTAGAGCCTGAACAAAAATATGTAATTTAATATATCTTAAAGCTAATGAAGATGTTAGGACCCTCAAGTTTGTAGAGTCCATTCCAAAGATAAGGGCTGAGAACAGAGAAACCTTGATCCTAGAGCAAACCCGTTATTAAGTAGGTATCTCACTTCTTATATCTGTGTATCCTTTTTAATTAATTTTTATTAAAGAAGTTTTTACAAAGTAAAAATAACACAAATTTAAAGGAAAGTAAAAAAAAAGAAAAAGAAAAGAAAAGTGAACCATAAATAGAAAAAAATTGGGGGGGGGGAAATGCAACATGTCCTGACACATCCCCAAAGATTATTTCTGGAGTCCAGTATCATACTACCCCAATGCTTGCGAAAATCAAAAGCATTAAAGGTTATTCCATCCTAGATTCAATATTCTTCTATTATGACAATCTACTTGATATCCAGCAGAAGGCAGAATTATGTAATGAAATTACACATTTTAGTATATTTTTTAGTTAATTGGGTATTGATTTAATTATCATGCCCCCTCCCAAGTTCAATTAAGTAAAATATAAATTGGAATGCCATGAAATGCTTTGTCAAAGGCTTTGTTGAAATTAATGTATATATTATGTCTCAAAAACTCTTACCCTTCTTATCTTATTTGGACAAATCCAAAAAGAAAAAAGAAAAAGAAATAAGCTTAGTTGACAAGTCTTTTTCTTGACCATCTGATTTGGGGTAAGAAATATATTGTTTGCAACTTGCTTACTCACATGTGCTCTGTGATTTGTTGTAGAAGCTTCATAGTACTGTCAGTTTGGTCAGTAGTCCGCTGGAACTTCATTGTTCCTCTTTGAGAAGATGAGGACAAAATCCACCCCTCTATCCAATGGCCATCCAAAGATAATATGTACACCTTACGCTGGGCTGCCAGCATGTTCTTTCATATTCTGCAATGAAATTTGTCTTGCTCTGGAGCTTTGACTCAGGAAATAGTTTCTTAAGCCACCACATGCTCTTTTATTCTGCTCTTCACAATTTCCACAGGGAAGACATGTTCTTTTGTTAGAAAAAAATGAACCAAAATCAGAATTGAAAGCTCTTTTTTGCCTGTTTCCTTTTGCAGGAATTGTATTGTCTTTCTTTTATTTTGAACATAAAAGAAAGCCTTGATTGTCCTCCTTATCACTTATTAACCATAGTTTATTTCTGCATTTTAGCTTCTTTAACATTTGCGTGTACACACACACACACACACATGTACACACGTTTGCACTGAATGAAAAATAATGCTCTAGTTAGAAGTCATCAACAGATGGCAGTACTGACAATGTAGAAGCTCTGTTTCTTAGTATCTGCCTTTCAATTGGTGGGAAGTTGCCCTGAGAAAAGGTTGTTCATTGTTATTGGAAGCCCGCAGTGAGTATTCATCAACATGCGTTGAGAAATGCACTGTAATTGAGTTTTTTGACTGGCAAAGGACCCAACTGAAACTCAATGCCAAATTCAGATTGTTATAAGATGACAGTGTTGATGTAAGCAACATGCATAATTGGGCCAAAAATTTAAAGGTGATGAACCAAAAGAACAGATTCATATAATTAAGAATGATGTGGGCAACTTGTGACATCTACCAATCAGTTTTATATGAGAAAGGTTGATAAATTGATCAAGGACAATCAATGGATCTCTCAGAGGGAAATTGCTGTCAGCTTTAGCATTTCACAGGAATGTATGGGTCACATTATTGATGTTTTTCAATATCAGAAGGTTTGTGCAAAATAGGTTCCTCGCATGCTGATGGCAGAGATGAAAGCTTCAAGAGCTGAAATTTGCCAACAATTGTTATCATGTTATGAAAATGAAGTTAAGGGATTTCTTCATAACTTCATGATTGCTGATGAAACATGAGCTCCTTATAATACTCAGTACTTTGAAACAATAATTAGGCAAAATTGAGAAGCAAATTGAAATGTTGTACCAACATGACATTGTAAATTTTGTGTCTCTAAACCAGGGGTGTCAAACTCAAGGCCTGGGGGCCAGATCAGGCCTGAGGGGTGATTAGATCTGGCCCGTGGGACCACCCTGGAAACAGCGAAGGACAGGTTTGCGGTGCCTCTGCCAGCGAAATAGGAACCCAAGCTCCATTTTTGCTGGCAGAGAGCTGCAGGAGGCCATTGCAGCCAAAAACAGAACTCGGGAGCCAGTTTTCACTGGCAGAGCGCTTGGGCCTCCCCAGGTGCCCCCGACACAATTGACATCGAGCTGGCCATGCCCACCCTGGCCACGCCCACCCCAGCCCCCCAAGGTCAAACACAACCCTGGTGTGGCCCTCAATGAAATTGAGTTTGACACCCCTGTTCTAAACCAAGAGGTAGTCATGAACTTGAATTTCACTGTCTTACCCCATCCACTACACCAGGGGTGTCAAACTCGTGTTGTCATGTTGTCATCACGTGACATATCGCCACTTTTTCCCCTTCACTAAACCATGGTGGGCGTGGTCAGTGCGTGACTTATCCAACCCGTGGGCCGTGAGTTTGACACCCCTGCACTAAACCGTCCAGATTTGGATCTATCCTATTTCCACCTTTTCCCAAAATGGAAAGAATACATGTTTAACTCAAATGAAGTCCTGGTGGAAAGACTACCAGGACTTGGTTGAAGAGTCAAAATGTGTAGTTCTTTTATGTTGAATTTAATAAACTTGCCTGTTGTTGGCAGAAGTATAGCAAATGATAGTGATTACATGGAGAGGTCATTTCAAGGACCAGTGTCCTGTTTTGTTTATTAGAATATTCCTATTTAAGCTAAAGTTATGGAGGTGGAAGTTATGGAGGTGGAAGTATTACTTTTTTTTTAACCTTAGCTTCATATTTATATAATATTTATATGCTTTCATTCAACCCTTGTTTTTATATGCATACATAAAGAGAGAGCGAGAGAGCGAGAGCGCCATCAAGTTAGTGTTAACTCTTAGTGACCAGATTTTTTCCATGAAAATCTATCTGTCCCTAACCTGAGATTCACGCACACGCACATGCAAATATGAAATTAAATTTATATTTATAAGTTTAGATTATCAAAAGTAGAAAGAATTTGTCCTAGTTTTCAAACTGCCAATGAGTTATTTGGATTACATGAAAGCTGATGGTAAAAGCATTCCCGCTCCGGTGATTGGAAAATTGGTGATCCAATAAAACTGGACTACTAGAAACAACAAATAAGTAAAGGCAGTGGAAAAGGAAGCTCAGAAAGAGCTTGTTTTAAAATAAAACAAGTCCCTACTGCCTTTTAAAACAGCAGCATTTGGGTTACATGATAGAAGCTTTCCTGATTCCTCTATTATAGCAATGAGGATAGCAGGAGAGATGTAAAAGGTACTAGAATTACTCAGTTGAATAGATGGTCTTCCTTTGCAAAGAGATAGCCAGAGCTCTCCTGAGGCTAAGCTGAAGAAAAAAAATGAAAGGGCACTGCTCCCCCCCAGGATAATTTAAGTTGACATAGGGAGGAAAATGTACTTTTGAATTGAAGCAAGAAAATGCATTTCATGGTTGCTTTCAGAATAATAGAAGGATTGCTAGAGGATGGTGTTATCTGTTTCTATACCTCCAGCATTGGTTGCCAACCAGTTCTAATGATGAGGTAAGAGGTAAGTTAGAATTTGCTAGAGAGATCAGCCAACTGGATGCTCCAGGTACAATGGCTACAAGCTTCTCTAGCAATAGCAATAGCAATAGCAATAGCACTTAGACTTATATACCGCTTCATAGTGCTTTCCAGCCCTCTCTAAGCGGTTTACAGAGTTCAGCATATTGCCCCCAACAATCTGGGTCCTCATTTTACCCACCTCGGAAGGATGGAAGGCTGAGTCAACCTTGAGCCGGTGAGATTTGAACTGCTGAACTGCTGAACTGCAGTGCTGCTCTTTAACCACTGCGCCACCTCGGCTCTATAATCCTGCCTCATCAATTCTTGCATTTGGGAAAGTCGTAGGAATCAGTGTGCAAGTGCCATGCTAAGTAGAATGGATGGAGCCTGATTTTAATATATGTTCATTAAAATGTTAGCTAACTGAACATTTTAACTACTCACATTTTAAAGCTGTCCATTATTTGACCTATTTGGATACTTATGTTTATATAATTATAAGCACAGCTGTGCTTCTTGATTCCATTTCTGTCACTACATACTAGTCCTGTCTTGCTGCCTGCCAACTTTAAGTACAGGGCCAGGTTTTGAGCTAGGGAGAAACCTGATTATGCAAGATTTGGCCAAAACAAATTCTAACTTTATGGTTGGTATAGCTCATTTTCACCAGGGGTGGGTTCCACTTATCTTCCCTATTGGTTCATATCGCGACTCAGTCATATCACACAAAACACCCAGAAATGACACTCTGTGCATGCGCAAAAGCCTTTGCGCATGCATAGAGAGTTTTTTTGCAAGCCGCGGCAACTGGAGGACCGGTTCGGGAGCGTGGACCGCCAGTCATCGCTGCTGGTTCGGCGAGCGGCAGTAAATTTCTGCTACCGGTTCTAAAGAACCGGTCCAAACCGGCAGCAACCCACCACTGATTTTCACCTAAAATAATGATCAGGATCTACAGAGGAAGAAATTGAGGTTCAAAAGAAAAACTCTTTCTTTCCTGTATTTCCCAAGTGTAAGACAGCTGGACTTCAGAAGTTCCAAATCACCCACTTTTCATCTTTTCCATTTAATATCTCTTTCCATTTTGAATTGTGTTATATATCACAGAAAAATGTTGGGAATCTACAGATATATTGTGACCCAATCAGTGGCTCTGATTTTTTATATTCAGCTGTTGACTCATATTTTTCACTGGGGTATTCTGTTCCTATCATTGCCAATCTCTTACTGTAAATATTTTGTTAGCAAAATATTTTGCTGGTACAGGACAAGGAAAAAAAAACCACCTGTAATTTTAATGGGGAACTTTGTTGTGTACTAAGATGGTGCCCTGAGAATAAAAGTTTCTCTGCTTAGGTTTTGTTAGTGTACCAGAATGGTATACAATCAGTTTGAAAAAACTCATAACTCATAAACTCATAAGTCAGAAAGAAAAATTAAAAACACTGTGGGATAAGAAGTCAATAAATCTGTGCTGCTGATATAATAATGCATAGAATTCAAGGAGTATGACTGTGAATAATTTTCATCATCCTCAGTGTAAGGTAGATAAGTTTTCATATTTATGGTATGCAATTCATATTTTATTTTAATCTAAAATAATATTGCAAGTATCCAGTTTCTATCTAGTTCAACCTGGTAGCTGTACTAAGGAATACAAAGGAGAGTCTGTTTCTAATTTTGTATCCCTTTTACTGAGGAATTGCACATTCTGTATACTGTTCAGGTTGCATCTCGGGACTAAATCTTATGGAACCCAGTGGAGTTTTTTTTTTTATAAAAGGACAGACATAGATATAGAACTATTAGATGTCTACCACTCAAGCTTATATCGGTGTGTATTTATAAAATATAGAAATGTGCCTGTCTTTGAATCATATTTAGTGAAAAAATATACAAGTATTTCAGTCGAATTTCAACCATCTTGCTTATTTTGTTTCTACTTGAAGCTTGTTTTATTTTACACTGGCACTTTATTTTTTCCTAATTTGTACAAATTTGAGAATACTTTTATCATATTTTAATCTTTTTCCATGAGATATTCATTCTTAACCTAAATACGTAGTACAGATTTGCTTTGCCACAATAATTGGTTTCCGGCAGAGGTGGTATTCTGTCGGCCATCCTGTTTAGCGTTTTCGAGGCTGAGTGCATGCACGGAAGGTGCGCGTGTATGTAAAATGCATGCACGGAGGCCGTGCGCATGTGCGGAGGTGGCGCATGTGAGCGAAGCAAGCTCACATTTGCAAACCCGTAGGAAGGTAAGTGAATACCATCCCTGGTTTCAGGGCAGAAAGAAAATGTTACCACTTGCAATGGAGCTATGAAAATGCCATATCCACCTCTATAATCCCTAATGTCACTGATGCTTTGAGAAAAATGTCCATGGATTTGAAGAATTAATTGAAATGAATAGCTTTATCTCAGTTACAGAAGGAAGAAAGAGGCTGCATCCTTGTGAATTCTTACTTGGAATAATCCCATGCTAACCGTCTGATTAGATATGTAGAGATTGTTTAAAAAATTAGAAATTGTCTCTCTTTTGAGGGCTGTATAAATAGAACTATTATTGTATGCTTGCAGACAGATGGCAAGTCAATGAAATTTTGATAATTTCTTTATTCTTCCTTCCTTCCTTCCTTCTTTCCTTCCTTCCTTCCCTCCCTCCCTCCCTCCCTCCCTCCCTCCCTCTCTCTCTCTCTCCCAACAAGTGAACAATTATGTATGCTAAATGTTTCCCATTTATTATTAATTTAATATTCATTTTGTAGAATATATTTAAAACATTCAAATATTGTTAGTATAGTTCCGCATACAGTTAATAATTTCTACTTACATTAAAATTTAATGCTCAGCATGAACTTTTAGAGAAGCTCCGGAGGCTGTATACACATAAGACTGGCATAGAAGAATGTGCTGTGTGCTGTTGATTATAGTATAGTGATTTTCTGTACTACTTTTTTTTTTTGCTTAAGAGTCATGGTTGAATGAAAATTCATGTGGTTCATGTTTAAAATATCTGGGGAAATATATGGAAAAGTATTAGTGAACATTAAAATGAGTTATTTCTGAAAATTTGGTTGTAAGAATGCAGATATTATGCAAAATTAAATACCAAAATTCACGTTAGGAGAAATGTTCACAAAAATGAATGAATAAGTTTATTCAAACTGTTTTTAAAATGTAGAAACAAAACGTTGGAAAAATGTGAGACTGAGGAAATTTCCACACAGGGTCTCTGCACAACTCCAGAATTGCTTCCTTTCCCTCTCTTTTGTCCTCTTTATTTGCAATAATGAGAGCTTGTATATGGTCTGTTTTCCCAATCTGGCTTTTATATAGGCTCCATCTACACATGCAGCCTGCACTTTTTTGATATCAATGTGTCTCTCTATTCACACAATACCATGCCATTGGACCTGAGACATTTTCTGCATCTGAGTCATTCATTTCCAGCTCAGCTGCAGCTCCAGAGGAAAGCTTGCAAAGGCAATACTGCAGTATTTCTTCTGGAATGCCAGAAGAGAGTTTTCCATTAGCTAGAAAAGCCAGGCCATGGCTTCTCAGATTTCCCCCTTCTCCCATGTGGAAGTACCTTGCCATTGTTCTCTCATCAGTGAAACTCAGAAGTGGTTCCTTACCCTGTTTTGATGCAAAGCAAATGAAAATTGAAAGAAAGAGCAGGAGAGTGATAAGAATAGAATAGAATAGAATAGAATAGAATAGAATAGAATAGAATAGAATAGAATAGAATAGAATAGAATTCTATATTGGCCAAGTGTGATTGGACACACAAGGAATTTGTCTTTGGTGCATATGCTCTCAGTGTACATAAAAGAAAAGATACATTTGTCAAGAATCATGAGGTACAACACTTAATGATTGTCATAGGGTACAAATAAGCAATCAGGAAACGATCAATATTAATATAAATCGTAAGGATACAAGCAACAAGTTACAGTCATACAGTCATAAGTGGGAGGAGATGGGTGATAGGAACGATGAGAAGACTAATAGTAATAGTAATGCGGTCTTAGTGAATAGTTTGACAGTGGTGAGGGAATTATTTGTTTAGCAGAGTGATGGTGTTCAGGAAAAAGAATTTCACCTGAGCTCTCCCCTGGTATGCTTGATGGTAATTATTTTTTAACTTTTTAAATGTTTTAATTCTGTTTTTAACTGTGGTTTATTATTTAGTGTTCTTATACAATGCTGTACACCGCCCTGAGTCCCTCGGGAGTAAGGCGGCATAGAAGAACCAATAATAAATAAATAAATAAATAAATAAATAAATAAATAAATAAATAAATAAATAAATAAATAAATAAATAAATAAATAAATAAATAAATTTTAAAAAAATGGTTCTTGTGTCTAGTTGCCTTGGTGTGCAGTGCTCTATAGCGTGGTTTTGAGGGTAGGAGTTGAAACAATTTATGTCCAGGATGCGAGGGGTCAGTAAATATTTTCACGACCCTCTTTTTGACTCGTGCAGTATACAGGTCCTCAATGGAAGGCAGGTTGGCAGTAATTGTTTTTTCTGCTGTTCTTATTATCCTCTGAAGTCTGTGTCTGTCTTGTTGGGTTGCAGAACTGAACCAGACAATTATAGAGGGGCAGATGACAGACTCAATAATTCTTCTGTAGAACTGTATCAGCAGCTCCTTGGGCAGTTTGAGCTTCCTGAGTTGGCACAGAAAGAACATTCTTTGTTGTGCTTTTTTGATGACGTTTTTGATGTTAGGTGACCATTTTAGGTCTTGAGATATGATAGAACCTAGAAATTTGAAGGTCTCTACTGTTGATACTATATTGTCTAGTATTGTAAGAGGTGGTAGAATGGGAGGGTTTCTCCTAAAGTCTACCACCATTTCTACGGTTTTGAGTGTGTTCAGTTCCAGATTGTTCCGGTCGCACCACCAGAACAATCAACCTCAACAATCAAGGTTGTTCAACCTCCTGTCTGTATGTGGTTTCATCATTGTCTCGAATGAGACCAATCACTGTTGTATCATCTGCAAACTTCAGTAGTTTAACAGATGGATCGTTTGAGATGCAGTCATTGGCATATAGAGAGAAGAGAAGTGGTGAGAGTCCACAGCCTTAGGGGTGGGCTGTGCTAATTGTACAGGTATCTGATGTGATTTTGCCTAGCTTCACCTGCTGCTTCCTGTCTGTTAGGAAGCTTGTGATCCACTTACAAGTGTGTTCAGGTACCGCTAGCTGATTTAGTTTAGTTAGAAGAATGTCCGGTATAATGGTATTGAATGCTGAACTAAAGTCTACAAAGAGGACCCTTGCGTAGGTCTTTGGAGATTCAAGATGTTGTAGGATGTAATGCAGAGCCATATTAACAGCATCATCTGTCGATCTATTTGCTTGGTATGCAAATTGCAGGTGGTCTAACAGTGGATCCATGATGGTTTTCAAGTGGGGCATCACTAGCCTTTCAAAGGTTTTCATAACTACAGATGTTAGAGCAGCTGGTCTGTAGTCATTCAGTTCCTTGATGGAGGGCTTCTTCAGCACTGGGATGATAGTGGAGCATTTGAAGCAAGAAGGAACATGGCATATCTCTAGTGATTTGTTGAAGATTTTGGTGAAGATGGGGGCCAATTGGTCAGCACAGACTTTTAAGCAAGAATGAGTTTTATCTTGTCTGGGCCTGGTGCTTTTCCTGGCTTCTGTTTGTGAAATAGATCTTGCACTTCCTTTTCTGTGATCACCAGGAGTTGTGAATCCAATGGGATGGGGTCAGTTGTAGGAGGTTTGGCTGTTGTTGGTGGGTCTGGGATGGAGGTTGTGGAGATAGGTGGCTGTAGTTTCCTTTCAAACCTGCAGTAGAACACGTTCAGTTCATCTGCCAATTGCTGATTTCCTTCAGTTTGGGAAGGAGGTTTGCCATAACCGGTGATGTTTTTAAGAGTTTTCCACATGTTTGGTTCATTTGTTGAGAACTGATTCTTTAGCTTTTCAGAGTAGCTTCTTTTTGCTGACTGGGAGATCAATTTTTACACTTCCCAAATAGTTAGGTGGAAGGACAGCTGGTCAGTTCATGAGACTGCACAGCAGTTAGCAGCAAAGACACTCTTGGGGTGAAACAGGTGCAATTCTCAGAGTTGACAGTGATGAAAATGGTGACAATAGGGAAGTACCTGTGGCATTCCATTCATTGGTCCTAAAAATGATTCCACAGGTTTCCATTCACAGACCTCACTCAAATCTGGATTTTTGTTTTTGTTTTGCAAAAGAGGTGGAAAATTTACGCCACCTAATGAAAAGAGATAGGATGGATCTGATGAGAATTCTATTTTATTCTATTTTATCCTATTTTCTTGGAGACTAGCACATTAGCCTGTATAAAATTGTTTACATTCACTTCAGTAGAGCAAAGAAGTGACACAATTTGCCATGATGAAGCAATTCCTGTGCCTTTGAATAGCTTCATATCATTGCTGTGGGAGAAAGATCCTCTCTGCCTTTCTCCCAATGTTGGTGAAAGTACTTCTACTCTGAGATGCTTCAGTGTATGCTATGGCATTCAGTGTTCACCAAAACTGCCTAGCCTGGGAGATCTTTTGTTTGAACCTGGTCTCAGGACATCTGCCTTTAATTTTTATTGTGCCTATCTAGCAGTGTTTGCTGAAGCCTGGAAATATTTTGGGCCATTTGGCAAAAGAAGATTCCCCTCAGCATCTGAGATAAAAAGATCCAGAGAGGCTGTGAAGCAAATCAAGATGAAGCAACATGGAGGCTCCCTTTTGCCCTGCAGAGTGAAGAGGCCACACTGCTGTAAGAACTTAAATCAAAGCACAGCTCTTCTTTTCAGCTTTATATCACTTTATCAGCCTTAGTGATTGCTTTGTTAACTGTGGGAATTCCTTTTTTTGTGGGGTGAGAGTGTGAGGAGATTTCTAATCTTTTCTCCTCATAGATATCCTTCATCATCCCTATTCAGGATTCCTGTTTGTAAACATTGTTTAGAATGCCTCATCTTAAGTCCAGACACTGACAATCTATTTAAATCTATTTACAAAATTATTAGTTTGCTTTCTTTCTTATAGCATGAAGCAACAGGTTTTTAAATGTAACAATATAGCAATTGTAATAGCACTTAAAATTACATACCACTCTATAGTGCTTTATAGCATTATCTGAGAGGTTTACAATGTTCATCATATTGCCCCCAACAGACTGGGTCCTCATTTTAATGATCTCAGAGGGATGGAAGATGGAAGACTGAGTCAGCCTTGAGCCGATCAGGATCGAACTCCTGGCTGTAGGCAGAGTTAGCTGCAAAACTGATTTCTAATTACTGCGTCACCACGGCTCCTGGTGGCTGTAATGGTGGCTTAGCACATTTATAGGTGCTCTTATAATAATTACTCATATTTTTAATGACTAAACAAAATTGTTCAAAAGGATTGAAGAATGAAAATAGTAGCTTGCAGAAAAATCCTCAGAAATAATCTAAAATTGACAGCTCCATCCTTCCCTACAAATAATGCACATTAAGTGAAACAATATTTATTTATTTATTTATTTATTTTGGAATTCTTATATGCCGCCCAACTCCCTAAGGACTCAGGGCGGCGTACAACAGTGAGAAAATACAAGAATAACCAAAATCTAAAAAGTTAATTAAAAGCAAATATAAAAATTAAAACACACTATAAAAAGAATCATCACCAACCATTCAACATCATACATACTTGGGGGGTGGGTTCGAATGAATTAAGCTCTACCCCCCGCCTGCAGGAAAAGCCATGTCTTAACAGCTTTCCGGAAGGCCAGCAGAGTGGGGATAGTTCGGGTCTCTGGTGGAAGTTGGTTCCAGAGCACAGGGCCAGCCACAGAGAAGGCTCTCCCCCTTGGGCCCGCCAGCCGGCATTGTTTGGCCGACGGGACCTGGAGGAGGCCCACTCTGTGGGCCCTAACCGGTCGAAGGGAAGTATGAGGCAGAATGCGGTCCCGTAGATAACCTGGTCCCAAGCCATGAAGGGCTTTAAAGATGGTGATCAACACCTTGAATTGGACCCAGAGACCGATGGGCAACCAATGCAGCTATAAGACCATTCAACCATTTAAAATGCTTTTGTGTTCAGCTTAACCAATACTTTATTATTTGCTAAAAGTGCTGCATCTAATAGCTGATTAAAATCTCTCTTCCAGGGAATACGATGAGTCTGGTTCAGCACCTCGTGGAAAAAAGGGTGCTATTACTGAACTACATAATTACTAGTGTGGCAGAGAACTACTATCACCTGGGCAATTGTTCTCTACTCTTCTGAATTGGTGTGACAAATGCGATTCCTTAATTTCATTCTTAACTACAGGAAAACAATATAAGTGTGAAAGGAGTTATTTGCAAGGAATCGAAATGAATGGAGGATTTTATCTCCGCTTCAAGAAAAAGTTCTTCCCATTAGAAATAAATGGAAAGATTGTCTTTCACATATATTTAGAAGAAATATGCAGCCATTGTTGAATTGGGGCACAGATGATTAGTAGTACAAGTATTTGCCTAGCTAACCCTTCTTTCCCATTTAGCTAGCTGAACTCTATGCCTAAATATTGTCAATTTAAATCCCATCAGAAAATAAGAATGTTAAAAGAAGACTAAACTTAAAAAAGAATGTTCTCCTATGTCTCCCTTATCATAAATTATTAAGAGATCTTCATAGAACTTTTTGTACTTTAATTGGTATTTTTCTATCCTGAAAAATATGATGTATTCTAACCTTGGCTATTTCATTATTCATTTCTTGTCTGCAAGCAATTTAGGAATGAGTACACTGATGGCAAGTGTTGAAGAATTGGCAATGTAGGTGTTCTCCTCATTGTTATTACATCCTTGTTTCACTAACTTCTTGAGCTGTTGAGTCCTGACTCCAATTATGCTGCATTTCCAGTTGCATCATTAGCCTTTCTTATTCCATTACAATCTTGATGCTTCTGTTCTGTTTTGTCCTTCTTATAGCCTTACCTAAATATATTTTTGAATTTTCTTATATATACATATTATAATACTGAACTGTTATCATTATTGTTTTTGTGAACAAATACATTTCTGTTCTACTTGCAGAACTTAGTTATAATCTGACACTTCAACCACTTGCCACATTAAGCCACATACTGTATTTAAATGTATTAAGCCACATACTGTATTTAAATATGGTACCATATCAAAGCAGACAATCTTTTTGCAGGCAAAATCTGCACTTTTAATCTCTTTTTTAAAGGCCACCAAGGGGCATAAACATAGGGAAGGTAAGAGTACATTTGAGGGGAAATAATTTAAAATATTAAATGCAACACAAGCATAACACACTATTCTTGTCAATATTTTGTCCCAAACTGTGAAAAAAGGGATAGCAGTATATATAAAATGCTGTTTTTCTGCTAATTTTCAGTGGCACAATCTTATACAGTAGGCCTTCAGAGCTGCTAATAACAGGCTGGGAGGTACATATGGGCAGTAGATTGTATATCCCGTTTTACATAATCATTTCTTAAAATGAGAGCTGAAGATGAATGGTGTCTTTGTGCATTTGTATTTGTGTATTTACTCAAGGAACTTTTGAATCACACTTACAGGTAATTTCAAACTTCTTCCCAGATTGCTCATAAATAGCTTACAGTAGAAACTTATAGCAAGAAGTGAATGAGATAAGGCAGGATACAAGAACAGATGGAAACACAATGAATTCAGAATTTCTATCTAACTTTCTATTAATAAAGTAAATAAGAGGATTCTGAATTAGATCTCTGCCAATGACTGTTATGGATCTGGCCAAATTCAATAGCTGCTTGAATAACAGCCCATTGCTGAAATTGCAAATATGTGCATATACTTTCATGATTTTATACTTTCCAGGAGACCATATTCCTCAGAAGCAGACCTGTAAATGTCATTATTGGCTAGCAATTTTATGTTGTTGAGAAATGTAGTTTGGTAGTGTCCAGAGGTCACAGGGTCCTCAACCCTGCCATACATTAGGATTAATGATGCCTTCCAGATGTGCCAGATTCAAGTTCAAAAATCCCCAGTCATATACTTATTAGATGTGTATAGTTCTACACAACTGGGAGCAGAAATCCTTGCTTTCAGGCTTTATCAAATGTTTTAGAGCTTATACTGCAGTCTTTAAACATTCAATAGTTTTATCACATTTTAATCCACATTTTATTGCATTCTGCAGAGCTTTACCTTATTAAGATAGCCTTAAGAACTGTTATGCCCCTCCCTTCTTTCAATATGAACTATATTGAGATCTAAGATTTATTTCAGGATTGTATCTAGAGGGTAAATCTGTATGTTTAATATTCTTAGATAAACAGGCAGTTTTATTTCTATTAAAAATTCTGTCTATTGACTTGCTGTTGTCTGCTTATAAAAGCTGTTGCTACAGTACATGTCAGCTAGCCTCAGGATTCCTTAAATAGAAAGGAAGCTCCAAGTGGGAAGATATGAGATCCAGGCCACAAAAACTGTTCTTTGAAGGACTTTATGACAAATTTACTTTTTTCTCTTTGCTGTGAATTTATTTAAAGAATCAATTTTATATATTTCTTCCAGTTGAATGAATCTTTTAATATTTATCATAGCTATTTACATTTTAAAACATTCTATTCCAGATGTAAGACCATAGATTGGATTAAAGTTTTTTCTCTGTGGAGCAGATGTTAGTTGTCTAAGTAGGCAGATGAGAAAAAGCATGGGAAAACCATCAAACTGAGGGCTGATAGCTCATATCCCTTGAGCCATTATCTTGGAATATGTGAACAGATGAATGTATATTGTTCACAATGGGATGAAATCAAAGGTTCATGCTGGAAGTTAAGCACTTATAGAGTTTTCGCATAAACCATATATAAATCATATAAATTCCTGTAAGATTTGGAAAAAAGAAGAAAGCAAAGATGATAGGTGACTCATGTCTTTTTAATTTCTATCTTATAAGGATTAGGAACTCACATTAGGCATCTCTTAGCTAACTTGGTCTAAAAAATAAATAAATAAAGGGAAATTAAATCTATTTGGAATGGGAAACCAGGTAATCCCAGAAGTGTAAAATGGACTAGGAAACTGAAAAAAGTCTTATGGCGAAAAGGGGCAAATGGCAAACCTGCTATTATTTATTATGTATTAATTGTATATGTTGCCCAACTCCTAAGGCTCAAGTCAGTTTTCAGTAATAAAATTAAAACATGAATATCTCTTAGCAAATTCAAAAGAAGGGGGAAAAATCAATCAGAATCAATTCCTTTTGGGCCAAAACACCAACACAGAACTTCAAATTTTTAAAAACGCTTTTTATCTTTTTAAAAAGCTTTTTTTTAAAGCCACAAAGGACTTTACAAATTAAAAAATCACACATTGAATTGGAACTAAAATTCTAGTGGTAATCCATGCACTGGTTGTTAAATTAGTGTTATCTTATACTGTATTTTGTACCAACACAATATTTTTCAGGTTGTTTGGAAATATTAACAGTGCTCTTCAATTTGTATTTGCAGGGAACCTGTGAGCCTGCTGCCAATTCTTATTTTTCCAAAGGAAGCTCTCGCATTGCTGCTTTGCCTAGCAAGCTTTTATAAAACTTTCCAGTTTACACAGCACCAGTATAATTAATTTGCAGCCACACCAGTCTTTTATAAGTATTCTTTGTTAAGTTTTGCTTTTTAAGAGTTCTCCCATGAGTACTCTTTAAGCCTGCCTTAGAGCCCTACTGGAAATCCTTTTGTTTTAAGACTTTAGGACAAATTACATTTGCCTCTTTGTACTCATTGTTGAATATGCATTGGAGTATTTTCCTTTATTACTTTACATATTCTGTAACTCAGCTCTAGCAATGAAAACATTACAGACGTTAATATCTGA
This sequence comes from Diadophis punctatus similis, assembly GCA_023053685.1. NCBI lineage: Eukaryota > Metazoa > Chordata > Lepidosauria > Squamata > Dipsadidae > Diadophis > Diadophis punctatus. Next base: position 30,189,724 of record JALIGW010000003.1, read on the forward strand.
CCCCGGGGGGCATGCATTTTTTATTTATATTGTAACAGCAGCTTGAAAATGTGCTGATTGTTTTACAAATATTAGCTAACATTTTTCACACTTACCAGAATGTGTTTACTTTCCGTTGTTAAATGTGTTTCAGGAAAAGAAAGACCATGAAAAGATGTTCAGGTGAAACAGCTGCCCAAGAATCCTCTCTTCTTGTTACTTAACTCCATGTACATATTTCAACCAGTCATCCAGTAGCTGAGATTATAGTATTCTGGCTGCTACAAAGACGACAGGAAAGCAAACATTTTTCTCTCTTCTTCCTGTAGAATTGCTTGCTTGCATGTTTGACTACAGGGAATAGAAAGAACAGAAACAAGTTCACTGAGGTGAACACAGACAAGTCAGGGGACCATATTTTATTTTTGACACTTTTCCATGCTGTGCGTATTTGAAGAGACAAAAACAAAAATGGCCACAGTTATGGAGTTCTTCAAGTGGCCATGCAAAACCTGGCCCTTTTGAGGATCTGGGCTTTTTTTGTAGATGGGGAGGGTTATTTACTTTGGAATCATCTTCTTCTCCAAGTAGAATACAGTGATCCCTCGTTTTTCGCTGGGGTTACGTTCCAAAAAGAACCCGTGATAGGCGAAATCCGTGAAGTAGTAACTTCAGCTTTGCGCATGCGCAGAGGGCAAAAGAACGCAGATGCTGACATCCAGGTGGGCGGGGAAAGTGGGTGGGGGAAGCCCCGCGCCGCGAACGCCACCAGGTTGTTGATCTGTGCGAACCGGGAGGATTTTACCCCTGGCCTCATGTGTATTTCACTGCTCTTGGCAAGCTGTTTTACCAATCAGCCAATCAGAATGCAGAACACAATGCACGATGCAAATCCGTGAAGCAGCGAGACCGTGAAAGGTGAACCGTGATATAGCGAGGGATTACTGTACACCCATCCAACATGGTCTAGCTGGGGACTGGATCCTCCAGATGTCCATGCTTTTTAACTGTCTTAATTGTATATACTGTAAGACACCCAGAGTCTTTTGGAATGGGTGGTCATAATAGCTTTAATAGATAAAATAAATAAATAAATATACAAGTAATCAGGGAGAATAATTTTCTCAAAGGTAGACCCCTTACTTTGGAACAGGTACAGTAGCCTCCTGAGATTATGTTGATCCCACCTTTCTGTAAGTCACTTAGAACCCTTAGAGTAAGCAGTATTCAAATACTTGCTATATACAAATAAGCAAACCCTCCAGTTAGAAGCTCAGACAACATAGACTTTGTTTAACCTGGGGCTAATTTTAATCACTTTAGGGGTAATTAAATGGTCCAATTAACCTGGGTTTTCTCTATACACAACATGTTAATGCTTCCCCATGATCCAATTAAAAGTGTCCTGGAAATAAGGTCAGCATTAACTACATAATACCCTCTTTTCATTTCAAATGTTGTCTTCCATGTGTATTCCATGTGTTGTCTTCCATGTGTATTCCATGTGTATTCTGTCATTGACATCAAAGTGGATATGACGTGCTTAGCAAAGGAAGATACACTATTATTATTATTATTATTATTATTATTATTATTATTATTATTATTATTATTATTATTATTATTATTATTATTATTATTATTATTATTATTATTATTATTATTATTATTTGTATGCCGCCCACTCCACAGAGACTGTTGCATGGATAGGCAGCATATAATTTCATAACCACTTTCATTTAGGATTTCATTTTTTTCCCCTTGGAAGTGAAATGAAAGTGCATGAAAGAACATAGAATGGCTGAGAATAAAATAACAACATGGGAACATTTTTTGAATGTTTAATGGAAAGTTTGTACTATCTTATATGGAAGGAATAATCCTATATGTGTTAGAATTTAGGCAAAGTTTGTTAGCGAATTCCAATTAATTATGTCAAATTTCAAAGTTGTATACCAATGTCAGCTCAGTAGAAAACTTTAGGTGGGTAATAGCAATAGCAATAGCACTTAGACTTGTATACCGCTTCATAGTGCTTTACAGCCCTCTCTAAGAGGTTTACAGAGTTCAGCATATTGCCCCCAACAATCTGGGTCCTCATTTTACCGACCTCAGAAGGATGGAAGGCTGAGTCAACCTTGAGCCTGGTGAGATTTGAACAGCTGAACTGCTGAACTAGTAGTCAGCTGGAGTAGTCTGCAGTAGCTGCATTTAACCAACTTGCACCTGTATTTTGAATTCAGATTGAGCTTTAAATTTATTAATGTAAACTAGCAGTACCGGATGTTGCTCCATTCCTGTAGGCAGCTTCAATCCTTGGAAAAAGGATTAAGAATACCATAGAATTAAAATAACAGCACTATCTACAAAGAACAGGTCAACTCTTACCTCTCCCAGATGCTGTGTCAAAAAGAGTTGTTTTACCAGCTCTGCAGAAACTCAGCAGAGAGATGGTGGTCCATTTGTGCAAGGGCAACTTGTTCCCTCCATTGAGAAGGATCGGTTAGAATTGCCTCAGGGACAGTTAATTTATTAACAAGCTTTTCCTGATTTCACTGAATGGACAAATTCACTTCTAAGAAGGTGGTGTTGAAGATATTCAGGCTGTCAATCCTGTAGGGTTTTGCTGATAATCAGCACCTTAAATTGTATCTGGTAATTGGCTGTTCAGTATTGCAGCTCCTGAAGCAGAGGTATTGCTTGGGCAAATTTAGATGCACTTGCATAACCAGTCAGAAAGCTGAAGGATGTGACAATGAACTGTCTTCAGGGACAGCCTTGTATAGAGTGATAGTCCATCTATTACTGTGTGCAATGCCTTCTGATCCAGAAAAAGGAAGTAATTGGCACACTAGATGTAGTTATGCAAAGGCTCTCTTGCTTGGCCTCCACCTAGTATCCAAGCAGGAGCCACAAGTCCTCCAAGATTGTGAACCAGTTCCAGATAGGGGAGCATAACTCAAGCCAAGATATAGATGAAACATCTAGAGTCAGAAGACTTTTCATCATCAGAAACTAGCTATTTCCAAGCACCTGGTCAAGACTTTTACCACATCATCTGTCCAGCCCAGGACAGAGACGAAAAACATCAGCTCATTGATGATTCCTCACCCAGTATCAATCAATTATTTCACTGAGTGGCTTCCTATAGATGTGGAAAAGTAGGGCGAAATGGACAAGCCCTTTGGCAACTCAGAACATTTGAGAGCTTGACCTCTTGATGCTCAGGAAGGAAGAAAAACACTACAACATAATGTCCCATTCCCAACCCTAGTTACATATCCCCAAAGGAAACCATGGCCAATGGTATAAAAGGCTCATGTCAAATCCAGAAAATCCAGAATTATTTAAAATAGCTGGGTCAAATGATGGTTTCTTGAAGAAGTGATGTACTACCATTGTTTCCAAGGCTGAGAATAAATGCCCCATTTTCAGGGATGTATTGACCTACACTCTCATTTTTCCTATTTTAACCAGCCAGGAGAGACAATGATGCAATATACAGGTAACCAGTTTATAGGATTCACTTCCTCTGGACTCATAAAATGAAACTGATCATAGCTAATTTTGCATGATGGTACCTCTGTCACCTCACTTGGCCAGATTGGCTGGCATCCAATTCTGATGGTGATCTACACTCTTTCTTTCCAAGCATCTGTAAAGTTACTGTGTCTTACTTATTTAAGCTATGCTTTTTGCAAATAATGACATATTAGTCATGCTCATACAATATTCATAACATACTCATACATTAATATGGAGATAGATCCCTGCAAGTGGTTCTGGCAGCACAAAATTACTTTAACTGGTCATAAACCATGATTTTGAGGAACGCAAAGAGAAATCTCACATGAGCCCATTTTTCTGAGAATACTGACAAGACGGTAATGGGCATGGTTGGTTATTGCAGGCGATCAATGTTAGGGAGGTTTATTCTTGGCTGTCAAAACTTGCCACTGGTTCTGTAATAGAGGACTTTAGTTTTTGCTTTAGAAGTAGCCTGTTCAGGCTGAAAGATGAGGCTAACTTAACAGAAAATAAAGGGGAGGTGGGAGGCAGACAGCATTTTGTCATGCAGACTTCAGAACAAAATTGTAACATGATGGTTTTACCATCTAATTCATTGTGGCACAATCAATTTATCTCAGTCAATTATTTTCCGGTAAACAGCGTCTATTCCTAGAGCAATATAAAAAACAGCTCTTTGTGAAGTTTTATCGTGAAGTTTTTGGCCAGCGTCAGTGCTAAGGCAATTCACTACAAATCACTTTTTGCATATCAAATTAAGTGAGGATCACGTTCTGATTTATGTGAAATTTGCAGCAGAGTCAAATTTTCTATCTCTCTGTGTGTTCTTATTCATCTAAGATAACAATATATGGGCTGTAAAAGTCAGAATTAACTCTAGATGAGACCAAAAGGTGAGTTTTCTACTTATCTGTATTTTTGCAACCACATAAGGCTAGTGGCACAGGAACAGTTTTCTGTGATTCTGCATTTACAGGATCCAGATATGGCACTCTTAACTTAATTAAAGGTGATACATTTATCTATTTATCTTCTATCATACACTTGGGGTTTCACATCCTCGCACTTCTTAACCATAGTTTAATCTATTAATCCCATTTTCTGGATTCAGCAACACACTGAACAATATATTACACAAGCTAGGTTTGCTCAATGTATTGGACTAAATGTGGCCGGCTTGTTTGTGGTTCAATGAACTGTACAAATGGCATTCATTTGTTCTGTGAGCCTCAGACCAATGCAGGTTAGTGTGCATCATTTAAAACAAAAAATAAAAAACTATGGTGCTCTCTCTTAGATATATTTTAATTTTAATCCTCTTTCAGATAATTTGTGAAGAGATAAAACAGTACTCTAAACCTTTTATGAAAGATAGAGAGCCAATGAGTGATTTGAATAATCTCCTTGAGTTTAAGCCTTCAATAAAATTTCCAATTAATACTTACATAAGTGTTAAATGGCAATTAGTAGGTGCTCTCATCACAAATAAAGTTTATTTTTAGTCTTTCATTTACCAATTCCATTTCTCATAATAGATGAAATTGGACAAACCACAGTGTTTTCTGCATTTGCTCATATGGGGGTCAGCCCTAATGAACTAATGGATAAGCCTATAAGAATCTAAAGGTATCAGTAAAATAAATTGTTCAGGATCTAGAGAATTATTAGTTCACACCTAGCTGTTTGAAAGATGGAATAGCTACCCGAAAAGCTACCTTAAAATGAAAGCTAATATTGGAAAGTTAATCAGGATTAGTCAAATTCATTACAGAATGAGATGCTGATAAGGTTAAAATGTATTTATTTACTTTGTCATCCACAGCCATCAAGGGATTTTTAGCAACTTACAACATCCTCCAGGACCTTATATTAATGTAATTTTGTATATTCCTGACTTTAGCATTATGGATCACTTAATATCTTTAACTGAAATACTATCTTTAACTTGATAGTAGATGTCTAAAAGAAAAAAAATTAAAGAAAAGAGAATGGAGCAGCAAGTTCAAGCAGAGCACAAGTATAACAAAGGAGAGTTAGAAAATGAAAGAAAACAATATTGTGTGAATGAAAAAGAAATGAAATCACAAGAAGAATGAACTATATAAACTTCAAGCATATAAATTTAAAAAAACTTGCATATTGTTCTTCAGCCAAGGCTAGAATAATTCTAAAACATTGTTTTATACATCAAACCATGATTTATTGAGTAAGCCTAAAATGTAAACGAGATGGCTTGGACTACAAAGGTCAGTGCAGCAGGAATGAGGGCAGAACTATATTATAATATGGGTGGGGTCATGGAATAGTCTTCATTTTCTTGTGTTTTTCAAGAGGCATTTTTTTCATCTTTAAAACTATATTAATCCAATGTTCTAACACCACTTACATGAGAGCCACATCAACTTTTGCATAGCACATCAAGAACCACACTGCAAAAATGATTTGTCTAACTTTAGGATCCATTTGGCAGAAGTTTTAGGATTTAAGGAAAAACTATGTAGTCTAAGCCTTAACTTCCTCCTTACCAAAATGCTGAAATGGCTTAAATGTGGGGCTCTTTCCAGTCTAGGGTGTACTTAGGGATGTACTTAGGGCAGGGGTGGCCAAACCGTGGCGCATGCGCCAAACGTGGCGCATTCCACGATTTCAAGTGGCGCATCCACCGTCGCGTTCCTCAGTATTGTGTCCAGGGCAGCCCGTTCTAAAAGAGATCGTCTCGCGAGTTTGAGAAGTTTGAACTCGCGAGACTTTCTCTTTTAGAATGGGCTGCCCTGGACATACTACCGAGGAACGCGACGGAACAAGTCCCAGGTAGGACATGGGTCACGCAGCTCTCCCCGCCGCGCGCAGAGCCGAAGGGGTGGTGGGAGGCGAGGAAAGGAAGCGGCCGGCAGAGCCGAAGGGGAGGCTCTGCCAGCCGCCTCCTTTCCTCGCCTCCCACCGCTTCTCGGCTCTGCCGCCGCCACTGCCTCCTCCTTTCCTCGCCTCCCGCGTGCGGAACTTGGCCCCAGCCAGCCGCTCCCCAAAGCCCAGCACCGCAGGTGCCTTCAGGAGCCCTGAAGCTCTGCCGGCAGAGCCGAAGGGGAGGCGGGAGGTGAGGAAAGGAGGCGGCTGGCAGAGCTTCAGGGCTCCTGAAGGCACCTGCAGCGCTGGGCTTTGGGGAGCGGTGGGCTGGGGCCAAGTTCCGCAGGCGGAGGCGCAGGCCTTCCTCCTCTGCGACCGTCCCTCGCCCAGGCCGGAGTGCCTCGCCTTTGCCGCTCCTCCATGCCCGCCTCCCCAGGCGCACTTTCTGCCAGGTGGCTTCAGCAACCGTAAGTAGTGCTTCCTTCGGCGCCCTTCCCCCGCCTGCAGCTTTCCAAGATGTCCATTCGCCTCCTTTGTGTCCCCGGAGCTGCTCTGGGAGGGCTGGCGGGGGGAGCGAGGGAGCGCTTGGCCGGATGCGGCCGCTGCCTGCCCGCCGCCTGTCACCCAAAGCCTCGCTCGCCCCGCCGCCCGCCGCCTCACTCGCCCCGCCGCCCGCCACCTCGCTCGCCCCGCCGCCCGAAGCCTCGCTCGCCTCGCCGCCCGCCGCCTCACTCGCCCTGCCGCCCGCCGCCCGCCGCCTCGCTCGCCCCGCCGCCCGAAGCCTCGCTCGCCCCGCCGCCCGCCGCCTCGCTCGCCCCGCCGCCCGCCGCCTCGCTCGCCCCGCCGCCCGAAGCCTCGCTCGCCTTGCCGCCTGCCGCCTGAAGCCTCGCTCGCCCTGCCGCCCGCCGCCCGAAGCCTCACTCGCCCCGCCGCCCGAAGCCTCGCTCACCCTGCCGCCTGCCGCCCGAAGCCTTGCTCGCCCCGCCGCCCGAAGCCTCGCTCGCCCCGCCGCCCGCCGCCTCGCTCGCCCCGCCGCCTGCCACCTCGCTCGCCCCGCCGCCCGAAGCCTCGCTCGCCTCGCCGCCCGCCGCCTCGCTCGCCCGCCGCCCGAAGCCTCGCTCGCCTCGCCACCTGCCGCCCGAAGCCTCGCTCGCCCCGCCACCCGCCGCCTCACTCGCCCTGCCGCCCGCCGCCCGAAGCCTCGCTCGCCTCGCCACCTGCCGCCCGAAGCCTCGCTCGCCCCGCCACCCGCCGCCTCACTCGCCCTGCCGCCCGCCGCCCGAAGCCTCGCTCGCCTCGCCACCCGCCGCCTCGCTCGCCCTGCTGCCCGCCGCCCGAAGCCTCGCTCGCCTCGCCACCCGTCGTCCGAAGCCTCGCTCGCCCCGCCGCACGAAGCCTCGCTCGCCCAGCCGCCCGGCGCCCGGTCGCCCGGCGCCCAAAGACTCGCCCGCCCACCCGCCCTCCGATGGAGGGAGCCAAGCTTGGGAACGGAGCCCTGCCTCCCTCCCGCCTCCCCCCCACCTGGATGCTGCCATTTGCGTTCTTTTGCCCTCTGCGCATGCACACAGCGTTCTGCGCATGCGCAGAGGGCAAAACTCAAATGGCGACATCCAGGCGGGCCCGCCCACCCAGGACGCCTGGGCCAATTGGCGCATGGGACGCTTCAGGTTGGCCACCACTGACTTCGGGAAAACAGATGTAGATGTACTGCATGCTTTCTTGGGCATGTTGCTTTGGAGAAAAATAGGTTGCATTAGAACTACAGAAAATGATTAAAAAGGGATATGAAACTTTAGGTAGAATAGAATTGTAAAATGGGGGAAAGAAGGATCAGGGATGGCAAAACTTGAGAAGACTGATGTTGCCAACTAAAAAAAAATTGGTAAAGTGAATTTCTTTTCCAGCAAGTTGAATTTATATGATGATTTGACATCCAAGGAGAAGAGTGAAGACAATAAAAAATATTAATAGAGGCAGAGAGGAAGGAAACAGAGCTATCCCATTACACCCATGGTTCAAGTTTCTGCAGCCACTGTTGTGGTGGTGTTTTAAGATTGGCCAATTTATAGTTACATCTTTTGAAAGAAATATGTATCCATTGAACATGTGTTCAACAGACAATCTAGAACGAGAGTCTGATCTTTCTATTTTTTCTATTTACAAATGTCAGATTTACATAAAACATTTCATTTGTAATGTAAACACTTGAGCTAACAGAAGTGATAAATGCTAATTTAATGTCAGTTAGGGAGCCATAAATAAACATATGAAACAAGCCCGGGATTTGATAGCTGAGTTCATACCTGAAGAGGATTGCAGAGATGTAATTTCTGATTACTGTATATACTGTAGATAATGCTTTGGAGAGCAGTTTTATATCCATATACTAGACAACCCGTGAACTATGGTCATCATTTCAGAGATATTTCCCTCCCTAAAATGAAAAACAGAATGATCTTGGGCAGACAAAATATCAGTAGGAGCGAGAGTAACTTCTGACATCCTATTGTTATCCGCATTGACTTTCTTTGTGGGAAGCTGGCAGTCCCTTCTTTCCTTCCTTCCTTCCTTCCTTCCTTCCTTCCTTCCTTCCTTCCTTCCTTCCTTCCTTCCTTCCTCCCTCCCTCCCTCCCTCCCTCCCTCTTTACCTCCCTCCCCATCCCCCCTTCCCAAGTTCTCAGGGTCCGTTGAAAGTGAAGATCATATGACTGCAACTGACTATGGCAGTGCCATAGTAGCATTGAAAGCAGCAGCACGATGGTGCTGAAGTGGTTAAAAAAACCCTCCAAATATCATTTCCTCAGGAGTAATGTATCCTGGCATTCTGTAAGTTAGCCACTTGAGGTACCATTGTTGCCCTATGATGTGGTGTTTCACCGAATTTAAGGTTACAATATATCACACACAAAAGTGTTAGTCCTATATAGAAATGAACATATTTTCCCATTTGTGCTCATTTCACAAATATAGGTAAAAGATATTTTATATACAAATAGTAATTTCAAATTTAATTGTTCTTTTGAGTATCCCACAAAGACAGATCTTTTAGATAAAATCTCAAGTAGCAAACACCTTTTCTGTAGACATGTAGGTTCTGCTTAAGCTGTACATGAGATTGCGTGATAAAATAAAATTTTCCATTTAAATTATACTCATTGTTAAAAATAGGCATATCAGTGCTTTAGATAGGATGATATTAGTTAACACTAATATGTAAGTTAAATTGCATTTGACAGTGGAACATTGAATATTTCAGGTTTTATAGAAGTATTATAGGAGCCATGGTGGTGCAGTGGTTACAATGCAGTACTGCAGGCTACTTCAGCTGACTGCTAGCTGCAATTCAGCAGTTCAAATCTCACCGGCTCAAGGTTAATGAGCCTTCCATCCTTCCGAGGTGGGTAAATGAGGACCCAGATTGTTGGGGGCAATATGCTGACTCTGTAAACCACTTAGAGAGGGCTGTAAAGCACTGTGAAGCAGTATATAAGTCTAAGTCTAGAGAGCCGAGGTGGCGCAGAGTTAGAGTGCAGTACTGCAGGCTACTTTAGCTGACTGTGATCAGCAGTTCAGCAGTTCAAATCTCACCTGCTCAGGGTTGACTCAGCCTTCCATCCTTCCGAGGTAGGTAAAATGAGGACCCAGATTGTTGGGGGCAATGTAAATATACATTGCTTAATGGTGTAAACCGCTTAGAGAGTGCTTGCACTATGAGGCGGTATATAAGTCTCACAAATAAATAAATAAATAAATAAATAAATAAATAAATAAATAAATAAATAAATAAATAAATAAATAAATAAATAAATAAATAAATAAATAAATAGTGCTATTGCTATTTCTTTATTTCATAAAAGCCGAAGTATTTTCTTCTGCACTATTCATTTGCTTCAATATTAAGCCTCCCAGCAGTATGCATGTCTGCAAGTGTCATGCACACAGACTCTAAAGCAACTCAAGACCTTCCGAGTTGGTAGCTCCCAGAGCATTTCCAACAGTTTCTATTGGGTTTTAATTTTTAATATACTGAAAGGGGAGCATAGTAAAAATGTGGGGAACAATCATACTGCATATGATTTTAATAAAATTACATATAGTTTTTATATGGTTCCCACCAGAATGTTGGCTCTGGTAAATCACTCAAAAGCCAGGTAAAACTTTCAGCCCAAAAAATGCCGCACATGCATAACTTAAATATAGGTAGGCACAGTTTCTCAGAAGTACTATATAGGATCAAACATTTTATATTTGTGATACCTTTGTGATATACTGTATTAGGGATATCATCTAAAATCTTGCAAATCTCCAAGACTCAATTTCAAATATCAGCAGGTCAGAAAACTCCTTTAAAATAATTTATTCTTTCTTTTACAGTGCCAATCACCAAACCTTATTATTACGTTAAACCTATTGAAATGCATTTGACTAAATTAATCTTTTTCATTCCCTTTCCTGGCAATATATTATTTCTTTTCTTTCTATTCATGATATTGTCTTTTATTCATGCACTAAATAGAACCAGTATCTCCCTAAAAGTGTTCTCATTTCCAAATGATGTGCTTGTGTCAGTGCAAGGCAAAGCTATGCTGCCACCACTTCAAGTTCTACCGTGTTCTGTGATTTGTTCTGGCTCCTGTTGAGTAAGGGAGTCATTTATCAGTATGCCTGGCAGGCGCTCACCATTAAAGCCAACCTAGACAAAACACAGATAAATGTATTGAACACATTCTTTGTTGTTGTTCAAGGAGGCACGTTATTTCCAAGGTGTTCCCAGAATCAAGTTGAAATGCTGGTTTTGACTTACAAAGCCATACAGCCTGGGATCAATGTATCTGAAGCATCTCCTTTGCCAGGATAGATCATTCTATGACTTCAAATATGCCCCTGCCCAGGGGTGAGTTGCTCATTTACTGAGACCGGTGCGCTGCTCTGCGTTTCTTCATGCTTCATGTGTGTGCGCATGCACTATGCGCACGCGCCCCCTCATGCAATTTTGCTTCTGTGCATGCGTGGAAGCAAAATCTCACCAAAATCTCGCGAGGGGATGTGCGCGTTCACAAGATTTCGGTGCGATTTTGCTTCCACACATGCGCAGAAGCAAAATGTCACCAAAATATCTCTCTCTCGCGCGTCCCCTCGCAAGATTTCAGCGCGATTTTGCTTCCACGCATGCACAGAAGCAAAATCGCCCAAAAATTTGGGAAAAAAAGATGGCGACACGTTCGACTGCCCGGTGGAGTCGGTACTGGAGCAGTCGCGCGCAAATTGGGTTATTGGCAGGTCCCTACCGGAGCTACACACTGGACCGCACCGGTAGGAACCCACCCCTGCCCCTGCCTTCAGAGCTTAGAATAGATGGGAAGAGAACTGCATACAAATGCTTGAAGTAAAAAGGTTGTCTTGTTTTAGGATGTGAGAATAAGTTAAAGCAAAATTTAGCAATGTAGTATAGTGTCCAATATTACTGTGCATAATAGTGTTTAGATCTGTTGGCACTTTAACAATGTTTTTAATAAATTGGATAATAGCATTTATTATAGAAATCCCTTTATTTTAATAGCTTTATACACATATATTTTAAAGCTTATATACATACCTTATGTTAAAATGATAGTTTCCCTCCCTCCCTCCCTCCCTCCCTCCCTTCCTGAAGCTTTTAAAAGAAATAACTGTGAAGAAGCAAAAATGCATAATCCTCAACCTATCTTCTTTGCTAAATTTCTTGTTGATTTACCTACACCAGAGTTCCTCAACCTTTTCAGCTTTGTGAACTAATGGGGGAGGGGGAGGGATGGTTCTGGTGATGAACATGCATGTGTGTGCGAGCGCATGCAAGGTTTCATTTGCGTGAGTGGAAGGCACACACACTCACTGTTTGCGCAAATGGAGCCACACACCCACACGCTCATCAGCTGCTCACCAAGTGGGGATGCACATGCGCTCGCTTGCCACTTCCGTGGCCCAGTTCCAAACAGCTCAAGGCCCAGTAGTGGGCCACAGCTCAGGGTTGGGGACCCCTGACCTATACAATGAAGTTTTGTCATCAAATCCTTTTGTAAGCTAATACTAATGCTGATGTTTGAAGCTCTGGCAGCAGGTTGGCCTTTTGACAGCTTCCAATAGCATAATATGTCTTGATTAACTAATAGTTAATAAAGGAAGGTAATGTGTGTCAAGATTCTTGAAAGTCCTGTCAGGTCTTCATCAGCTTTGCAGATGTGCTTTCAAACCTAACCTTTTCTTCAGATTACAATGAACATTCAATTTCACTGCTTAAATTACATTTTGTCACACTTGGGAGAAACTGCTCTATTCATTTAGAATCCCCCTCCCCTCAAAAAGTCACCTTTCCACCTTTCTGAAATTTTACAAGGCCCAGATTCACTTAAGCCTTTCAGAATTGGAAAACAAACCAGTTCCAGTAATTTATTTTATTTATTTATTTATTTTGTTATTCTTATATGCCGCCCAACTCCCGAAGGACTCAGGCGTAATTTCAAGTCAATTAATAGATCTAGGTAGAACAAATATATTTTGAATGCAGGTGACTAAAGAAAAACGATGTTACTGTGGATGCATATTTTTGTTATGTTTTAAAATAAAGATTTTCAGGTTTCTTTTTTTTAACACTAGTTTAAAAGTCCCAGGAAACCAAGCACTCACTAAAGAAGAGTATCATTCACAGTAGCCTTCTTCTTAGCTCTTTGCTCCCCCCCACCCTAAAAATAATGTGAACCAACGACATTTATTTCTTAGAGTTGCAAATAACAGGCTTGGCAACAACTCACAGCAGCTCTATTTGCTGCCAAGCTACCTTCTGAGCTATGGCCTTTCTTTTCTAAAGGGCAGGTTTGTTGAAAGCAAAACAAGGATATTATTGCAAGTATTCTCTTGGCTTTCATTCTGATTATGTCCTTTGTTGTTGTTTGTTGCTGTTGTCAACATAGGATTAACTAATTCAGCATTTTATCCATGTTGTACAGCCAAATCTTGCCAAATCAAGTCTACTTACCAGTTTTACTAATATTTTCTGGCTCTATTTGTACAACATGCTTAACTGTTGGGAGAGTTAAATATGTCATGCAAACAACAAAATTAATTTGTTTGCCAATCAACCCAGAGGGGTTTAGATTCAGATTCAAACAGATCCAGTCCTCTTTGGAATTAAGCAAACTTATCTGGGTTAACCAGCTACTCCTGCTCCACATAACCTACTTAAGAGCTGACTATCGCTTCCAGGTTTATGGTTGAAATGAACTCCAGTCTGTAGTTTTGATTTGCAACCCCTCTCTGGAGGTAGAAAAATAAAACAGAGGGTGGGATGAGTATGTCACATTAGTTCTATCTATCGTAGCTAAGGTGACCAGACGTCCCGATTTTGGCGGGACAGACCCGCTTTTTCATGATTTGTCCCGCGTCCCGCCCGTCCTCTAAAAAGTCCCGATTTTTTGAAAGAATGCACGACTAGGGCATTCTTTCAAAAAATCGGCCTGAAAGGGCGGCGTGCGAGATTGGGGGGAGGAGTTAAACTTTCGGCAGGCACTGGAGGGCGGTGAAGAGGCGCCTGATGCAGGCCCGCCCTCTCGAAACGGCCGGCGTCGCAGTGGGCGGGGCGGCCCGAGGGAAGGAATTGCATCCAAGATGGCCCTCGGGCCGGCGCTGGCTCAGCCGGCCGGGGCCGCCGCCGCAGCCTTCCCGCCGCCGGGGCAGCCGGGACTGGGGGCCCAGCCGCAGGGGCAGCAGCAGCAGCAGAAGGCCTCTCAGCTCGGCCCGGCCGTGGGCGGCGTTGGCGGCGGACGTGCGTCCCGCGTTGACTCCTCCGGCGGCGGCTGGAAGCTGGCGGAAGAGCCGGTGTCAAAATTCACACCGGCTCTTCTGCCAGCTTCCAGCCGCCGCCAGAGGAGTCAATGCGGGACGCCCGCCCGCCGCCAACGCCGCCCACGGCCGGCCCGAGCTGAGAGGCCTGCTGCTGCTGCTGCTGCTGCTGCCCCTGCGACTGGGCCCAACCTGGCCGTCCTCGAGTGCCTGCAGGACATGCCGAGGTCAGCGGGCGGCGTGGGACCCCCGGGTGGGCGGGGGGAGGGAGGAGGAGAGCCAAGAGACGCTGGGGGCTGCTCCCCTTCCCAAGCCAGCCCAAGCCACTGCCGGCTCCCGAAGGGGAGGTGGGAGGCGAGGAAAGGCCTCCCCCCCCCACCTGGATGCCGACATTAGCCGTCTTTTGCCCTCTGCGCATGCGTAGCGTTCTGCGCATGCGCAGAGGGCAAAACTCAAATTGCGCCCCCCCCATGTCCCGCTTAAAAAAAAAATCTGGTCACTTTAATCGTAGCACTAATTCCAAATATGCCACCAATATTCCCTTCTTTTAAGAAATCAGAAAGTGAAAAGGATAATGACGGCATCCCCACTCTCTTGTAGCAGAGAGCAAGTAATGGTTCTCATAAATGGAGGTAGATTTACAATAGAGAAAAAATGGTGAGGAATTCCTTGTTAGTCCCCAACAATGCTTCCTATCACATCACAAGCTTACATTTGTTTTTTTTCTGGACTAGTGGACTAGGACTGGGATTGCAGGCTATAAGAATATTTTCTATTTATTTACTTTTTAAATTAAAAGAATATTCATTTAAAAAAAAGAAATCCCAGGCACCAAATCTATGAGCACATTGCTTCTGGCAAATAATACATTTTATAATGCTGACATAAATATTATCAATATATGGTTTCCCCTTAGCTGTACTAACAAGTTAGATGACTCTTTCCTTCCAGAGAACAGAAATTTAAATGCTTTCTTATTTAAAATTGCCACAGCATTGAATTCTGCACTTTTAAAAAACTCAACCAACCGAACAGCTAACCAACCTAACAAGTAGTCCTATTCAGAGGTAGCTTTTTAACTAATTATTTCTCAATTTTCACTAATCCTTTACTTGCTTGAAAAACTGTTGGCTATAAAAACATGGTTCTTCATAAACCCATTTGGGGACAAATAAGACCATGCTATTTCTAAATGCTTCATTATCTCTCCTCAGTTTCTACACTGAAAACCATGATCATAAATGTATTTATTGAGTTTTGTTTTTAATCTTATTGTATTAACAATGTAAAGTTTTCAGAGTCTCTGGAAAAAGAACATAAGTTGTAGTAATAAACATACAATAGACACTTTACTACTGATCACTCCTACTGATTATGTTGAGGGGCCCTTGGTGCTCTCTGAGCTTGGTTGTTTTTCTTGCAGACATTTCATTACCCACATTAGATAATATCATCAGTGCTAGATGTACTAGAACATCATCAGACTAATATTTATTGGTCTTTTATTGGTGTCAGAGTTACGCAATAAATCAGAAGCTTCAGAAGATAACTGCATTTTGCTGATTCAAATAACTTCTTTATAAGTAGAATAAAACATTAACAATACCACACTTTGTTTCAGATCACATGTTGAGATGTTTTCATACTGGAGTATAATGGTGGACAGAGTAAACCACGCCCTTCTTCTTGCTAAGTTTCTGGACATGCTCAATTAACACTTCAGCCCGATTGGCTGACTCAATCACATGGCTCTCCCAGTCATGAATATTCCAACACTCCTCCCTTCATTACTGGGAGAGACATCAGACCTATTGGATTTAAACATTTCCTGTAATGGACACCACCCAATGGTTTGGTCATCATGTCTGCTAAATTATCCTCTGAAGAACAATGATGTAAACTTATTAATTTTTCTTTTACAGCTTCCCTGACATTACAATACTTAATGTCCACATGTTTACTTCTGTTCTTCACTCTGTCACCTGTTGCCATTTTTATACAGGCAGCATTATCTTCATAAACAGTAACAGCTTCATTTACATTTACATTTAAATCTTGTAACAACTGTACATACCAAACTACTTCAGAACATAACTCAGACAATGCAATAAACTCTGCTTCTGCAGTTGAAATAGCAACCGTTGTTTGTTTTCTGGACTTCCAACCAATTAAAGCCCCTCCAAACATTATTACAATTCCAGAATTAGACTTTCTGGTTTTTACATCATTTGCATAATCACTATCAACATAACATTTCAATTTTAATTCTTCAGTGACCTTTATTTGAAGACCCAAATTCACAGTTCCCTTCAAATACCTGAGAATTCTTTTCACACCCATCCAATGCAACTTTGTAGGTGTAGCAGTAAAGCGACTTAAGATGCTCACTGCACAAGCTATGTCTGGTCTGGACCACTGTGACAGATATAACAGACTCCCTATTGCAGAGTGATATATCTCCTGATCACAGGCTTCACTTTTGTCCTCACCCAAACTATTGTAAAAATCTGTGCTCATAGGTGTAGGAGCAATATTACAATCTTTCATGTTATACTTCTCTAATAATTGTTCAATTTTTCTCCTTTGACTGAGAATATAACCTTTTTCAGTTTTTTGTATCTCTACACCGAGATAATTCTTTATTTCTCCCAAATTCTTTAATTCAAATTTCTTTTCTAACTTATTAGCAAATTCTTTAACTTGTGATGCATCCTTTGCAATGAAACAAAGATCATCCACAAATGCTAATAGTAGACAATTCCCACCTTGTAACTTTCCAGTGTATATGCAACCATCAGCTTTGCAACTCTTGAACCCAAGACCTTTCAATGCAGTATCTAAACAGATATTCCAATTTCTGGCTGACTGCTTCAGCCCATAAATAGCCTTGTTCAATTTATACACCATGTTAGGCTTTTTATTTTCATACCCTGGCGCTTGAACCATATAAATTTCTTCCTCTAATTCAGCATTGAGAAATGCAGTGGTTATATCAAAATGCCAAATTCTATGCCTGTATGCTGATGCTAATGCCAGTGCTAGTCTTATGCTCTCAGCTTTTACAGTTGGCGCGAACACCTCATCATAGTGCACATTCTTTAATTGAGAAAAACCTTGTGCCACCAACCTTGCCTTATACTGTACTTCATTATTGGGTAATACCTTTTTCTTATATACCCACTTACATCCTACAGCTTTCGTACCCTGTGGCAAACTCACAGATGTGAACACTTCATGATCGCCCATGGATTTCATCTCTTTATCCATGGCTTCCTTCCACTTTTCTTGTTCAACTTTTGGTAATGCCAATACTTCCTTATAGTTTCTTGGCTCATACGACACATTATACACTTTAACTTTACTGGCAGAATACCTGTCTGGCGGTACCCCTCTGTTCCTACGCTCTGACCTACGTGGCATTGCCTGTTCTTGTGTTTCAAGCTTTTCTGGCTTCATATCTTGTTCAGACTCTCCTCCCTGAACATAGACACCTTCAGTAAATGATTCACCATCATTACATAAGTTATTGTCACTAAGTGGATCACCGTCGCTAAGTGGATCACCGTCACTAAGTGAGACATTTTCAGAATTTGCATCAATTCTGTTCCAATTTTGTTCTGCAAAACTAGCAGACCTTGAAATCACTATCCTTTTACTTCCATCGCTAAAGCGATACCCTTTTGAGCCTGGCTCATAGCCCACAAATCTGAGCTTTCTAGCCTTTTGTTGTCCCTTTCTTCTGATTGCCTTTGGAATATGTACCCAAGCAGTACTTCCAAATATTTTTAAATGTGCTAGAGAAGGCTTTCTCCCATATAGCATTGCATATGGAGTATTATTGATGGATGAACTCCACAGCCTATTTACTAAATAATTGGCAGTCAGTATGGCTTCACCCCAATATGACCTGCTCATACCAGAATCCTCCAGTAATGAGTCTTTCATTGTTTGCAAAACACCATTCCTCCTTTCAGCCACTCCGTTCTCCCCCGGTGTGTAAGGATTTGTGCGCCTGTGTCTCATTCCCAATTGTCTCAACCATTGTTGAAAATTTGTTGACATAAATTCAGAACCTCTGTCAGTTTGCAACTGACATACCTGTTGTTTGTACCTTCTCTCTACAAAACTTAACCATTGCTTAAATTGCTGTAGCACCTCTGTTTTACTCTTAAGTAAGTAGCAAAACCCAAACCTGCTGTAGTCATCCACAATGACCAGCGCATACTTTGCTCCTCCCAAACTGGCTTGCATAGGCCCAATTAAATCAGCATGCACCAGTTCTAGAGCTCTTGTGGTTTGTCTTGTGCTAAACTTGCTAACTGGGAATGCTTTGGATTTCGATGCTTTGCATACTGCACAATCCAAATATGCCTTACATCCCTTCAAATCTAATCCTTCTGCAAATTCTTTCATTTGTTGAACAACCTTAAAATTAGCATGACCAAGTCGTCTGTGCAGAAGATGAACACACGAATTGTGTTCTGCTACATTTTTAAATATCTGGGAACAATGTGGGACCTTTTGTCCCTGCAATACATAAAGATTATCCTCTTTTATGCCCTGTGCACAAACATTCCCATTTCTTTGGATGATACACTTCCCATTAACAAATATGGTTTCATAACCTTGCTTGTCTAAACTAGACACACTTAACAAATTATGCTCCATTTCAGGTACACATAACACATCAGTAAACCTGGATTCCAAATATGGAATTTGCACATCGCCTCTTCCAATGATTTTAGCCTTTTGACCATTGGCTAAGGCCACTTCTTCATGGTTTCCTGGGAAAAATCTGGAAAATAAGTCAGAATTATTAACAATTGTTTGACTAGCCCCACTGTCAATCAACCATTTGTCTCTATTGTTATTATAACAAACTTTTGCAACTGCAATCTGTCCTTGCAAATAATGTCTCTTGTCTTGCATATTTCTTCTCTGTGCACAGCTTTTCTGCAGATGATTGGTTTCTCCACAAATGAAACATGCTTTTTTAACTTGCTTGCAGAATTGTTGCTGTGTAACTTGATCTCTCCTGCCTCTGCTCTCCTCTTGTCTGCAGACACCTTGGCTGTTGCTAGAGATAGGCAGCCTGTGGAAAATTTTGCTGGAGACTTGCTGTAAGTTTCCACTGTACTCCTTGTTGGGCCCCCGCCTGTGGAATTTTCCATCAGCATGGCTGAAAAGCCTTTTCTCATATTCATTCAATAAACACGATTTCAAAGCCTCCAAATTCAAATCTGCTTCTGGCTTACTTTCAAAAATAGCTGATACAGTCTCCCAGCTTTGATCCAAACTATTTAACACTAATAAAACCTTTTGGGACTCTGGAAACTTTACTCCACGTTGCTCCAATTCTAGAAAATTAGACTGCATTTTCATTAAATGATCTTCCATAGAATCTCCTGTCTGCAAACTCATTCTGAAAAGCTTTCTTGAAAGTTGGACCACATTACACGCAGAAACATTGACATGTACTGCTTTCAATTTCTGCCATATTTCTTTTGCAGACTTTAATTCAGCTACATTTAAGAATTGATCATCCCCCAGACTTAACAGAAGATAAGCCATAGCTTTGTCATGAGCCTTTTGATCTGCTGCTCCAAGCACTTGCGGGGGGTCTGCTACTATGTCCCATAATTCTTTTGCTTTCAAAAAACATTCCATTTTTGCAGCCCAAATTAAATAATTTTTCTTCCCCAATTTAGGTATTGGACTGTCTTTAAATTCCATAGCAGCAGCCATCCTGCTTTATTTTTCTTGTCTGCCTGTTCCTTTAACAACACAGACAGCTTCTTATCAGCTTTAAATTACAATGCAGTTTTAACTTTACTTCTTGAGCGATTTCTGGGCCCATAACCTGTCAGAGTTACGCAATAAATCAGAAGCTTCAGAAGATAACTGCATTTTGCTGATTCAAATAACTTCTTTATAAGTAGAATAAAACATTAACAATACCACACTTTGTTTCAGATCACATGTTGAGATGTTTTCATACTGGAGTATAATGGTGGACAGAGTAAACCACGCCCTTCTTCTTGCTAAGTTTCTGGACATGCTCAATTAACACTTCAGCCCGATTGGCTGACTCAATCACATGGCTCTCCCAGTCATGAATATTCCAACAATTGGTACTGATGATGCTATCCAGCATACAATTGTAGGAGAGAGAGAACAATGAGATCCACATATTGATGGAAGGAAGCTTCAATATAGGGCAATTTTCAAAGGAGAAAAGAGATGGGAGAATGAACTTAACTCTTTTTAGTTTGCTGGTAGAAATTAAAGCTGATGATCCAGATAGTATAGTACAAACATTTTCTTTACATTGCACACTGCACAATGCTAGCACTTGCTGTGGTAGGAATGTTCACACTGTGCGACTCGGCTGTCAACCTGCCACTTTGCCATTGTAAATGTTGTCAAATATGGATTGTGTAGGTTAGAATTAAATTGCATCGTGAAGTTTTCATATTTTTTGAAATGTACAAATCTTTCCTGAGATTATTTCAAGGGGTTCAGGGAAAATTATTTCAAGGGTTCTTTCAGGGCAAAATGTTTGAGAAAGGCTGCTCCATAAAACCAACATACAGGTTACATTCAGAAATACCATGCAGGAAACATTTAGACTATATACTGTATTTCCAATACATTATGATTTTAGGAGTTATTTTGAAATCAGCTTTCTTGATCTTGGGGTAGGCCTCTTTCTCGTTCTTTTAAAAGCAAGAGTAAAGAAAAAGCAAGAATACGATAGCATTATGCGTCTCTATAACTGCCATTGTAAAATAAAAAGGAATTGCATTTAATTGCAATTAGATTTCTGAATATTTAGGATCAGGTTATGAAGACCTTTATTGGAAGAATTCTTTTAAATCTCCTCTGAACCAGAGTGATTTAACACAATTACATCTGACTGGATCACACCCATTTTCTTCAAAAATCATTATCTCACCTCAGTTTCTACACTGAAAACCATGATCATTAAGTGTTGAAAGCAGGGCTTCTCTTCAACAGTAGCGAAGGCTGCAAGAAAATGTCCGTACATGTTCTCAGCAAGGTCTGCTATGGATTTATACTCCATGCTTTTTTCTGGGATGCCCAATATGAAACATGAAATATAATGCTCTTCCCTGGGGGGGGGGGAGAGTATTTTCTTTCTCCCCTTTCTCTTTCTTTTTACTATCAATGCCAGTGGGAATTAGCTGCTGGAAACTCCAGATAAGCAGCTCATTAATAGTTCATTGGGTCCAAGGTGCAGCCCAGGAACTACTGGTAGTCTGTGAGGCTAATATGGATGGTCTGTACTGAATGCCACAATAAATAGACCTTTAAAACATGCAGAAATCTTGTGAGGTAATCAAACCACAAGATGCTTGAGACTCATTAAAATTTTGGTATTCTTGCACCAAAACATTTCATGTTTGCTAGATGTGTAAGAAGGATCGAACATAGAAATGTAACTTAAAATGATGAGCAACTATGATAATTCTATTAACTAATAGGCTATCAAGTTGCCATTTTTAGAAGTGTATGAGAAGTTAGTGGACATAAAATGTCATGAATGAACTGAGAATAATCTTTGAAAAGTGTGAAGTATAATAACCTTTTCAGTTCAGCCATGGCCTTTGTTCACCAAGCCTGAGATGAACTAACTTATCATTTCATCTGAACTATTGTTGCATTCTATAGTTTCATCACTTCTGCATAATGATGTGACAAAAATAGTTAGTTCAAAATTTGTTTTCACTGACATCCAATGTATAATGCTTTACAGACTCCCCAGCAATATTTTCTTTTCTATTGTTAAATTAACTGAATCTCCCTGGGCTTAGAGGTAGGAAAAGAAGATGAAGTAGTATGAACATAGGTCAAATGATGAGTCAACCACATTGTGTAGGCTTCCAAAAGTTTATCTGGAAGTAAGTATATAATGTTCAGTGATTGCAGCCCAGATTAGAGTTGAACTCCTTTGGCAGCTATCACCACTGAGTAATGGGAAGGGATTCAGTTCTTCTAAAGTAAAATTTTTATTTTGTTAACCTCAATTAAGCTCAAACATTTCTTATTAAAATATACTAGAAATATATAATGGTTCTCTCAGTCCAGCCGCACACTGGGCAGCCAGGCTCATTATATCTGATGCTGTAAATGAAAGCCATCTGAGTATGTTCTAACTAGTATGTCCGCACAATATAGTTACTCTGGAAAGACCACTCCCTCTAGGTCAGGGGTGCCAAACTTGCCATGTCACGTTGCCATCATGTGACATATCACAACATTTCCCCCCCTTCACGGAGCTGGGGTGGGCATGGCCTGCACGTGACGCATCCAGTTTGACACCTCTGCGTGAAGTACAACTTTCTGCCAATAATACTGTATAACCATATGGCTCCAAATGAAGAGCAACATGAAGTGATTTCTGCACACAGAAATCTGTATATATAAAGCTTCTGTAAAACTACTTTTGAAGTAATAGTATTTGGTAGCTGCTAATGCAGCAAATGAAAGCCTAAATAACTTTCTAGGCAATGCAGGATTTTAGATATGCATTATGAATTGACTGATTAAAAACTGGTTTTAATCTCATGTGTGGAAAATATCCTGTTATTAATTGCTTCAGCTGTATATCAAGAATTGGACGGCACTGGGATATATGATGCTACAGCTTTACTCTAATAAGCCCTTTCCTAAAAGATCATCTTAAGAATCAGCCATGACTGATCACCTTATCTTTGCGTGCTGTGCTTGTGGGGAATTATATCTTTTCAGTTGAATTAATGATTTTCTATGATACAGTCAATATTTATTCTGAATTCTAAGAGCAAGATTCAAGTTAATGAGCTGGTAGCATTGAAATATCATGGCACATCCCAAGGACAGGTTTTTTTTCCTTCTTTTGCATCCTACCTTTGATGTTTTAAAACTGTGAAGAAAATAATTTTGCTTATTAATTCAATGTCACAGGAACATATTGCAATCTAAATGTGAATATACTATAAATAAAGGATTTAATGCACTGAACATAAATTTTATATAAATAATCATGCTGGACAACTGAAATCCTTGCTAGATTAGAGTTGGTACTGTCATTATAAAATGAAAAAAGTAAAGTATCTTTATGAAATTTCTCTGTGATCCTTGATAAATCTTATTTGTGAAGCAATCAATGTGAGATATTGGTAGTAAAATAAATGAATTTATCAAGTTAACACTTAATCAGATAGCAATCAACAGGCCTCCATCCAGTCACAATTTTAAATTATCTGTAGAGATGCCGCATATCTCAGCAAGGTTACAGGGCACCACACAAAAGACCTTGATTCCCCCCCCCCTTTCAGGGGTTAGATTTAAATTTTAAGGATTAATATGAATACAATAGATAGTTCTAGTGTAATGCCTTGTCTTCAGAAAAAGGTTTGATGAGATAATGAAAGGTTTGAAGAAACAAATTGTTTTGCCAGGTGTCAGATTCTGGCCAGATACCAGGCAGTGGGTTCTGATCTATAAGCATTGGGAGATTGGGAGCCTCTCAGCACAGGCTTTGGTGCTCAGCAGCAATTTGCACACAGAGCCTTGGAGTATCTCCATTGCTTGAAATCTCCTTACTCACTGGTGCGTTTATTGTCTCTGTATCCTAAAAGGACCAGTTGTATGGCACCTAGCATTGGCTGACCCTTGGCAAAACAGAAATATATGTATAATAGGTCTTTTGATTGTTTCTACGGTATGTTATAGCATAGTTACCTTAAATACTTTTATTTGATCAAAAGAAAAGCAACCTCTTAAAATTAAGATGTCACAAAGGGGAGTTTTGCAAGAAATCACAGGAAAAACGATTCAAATGATCATGGAAATCTTGTCAGTCCCTGGAAAGCTTGTTAAGTCAGGTCACAACACAATTTAGCAATTTTAAACTTGTCAGTATTTTCTAAAAGGTTTCCCCCCAAAAGTCATGTTGGTTAGTAAGTGTTGACACTGAAGTACATTAATTAACCCTACTTAGTTTAAACCTCATTTCAGCAGACATTTTCTACTGTTCCATTGCTAGAAAATGAAGAGATAAAATAAGACATTTGAGGAGGCCAAAACACCTGTAAAGGTCTTTGTTGCCGTGGAGGTTGATCTAGCAGAGGCTTGACAGGTTAATAGGTGAGCAAGAAGAAGACAAGGGAGATTGTCCATTGCTGATTGCAAAATACACAGGGTATACCCTCTAATCATGCACTGCATTGAGTTTCTTCTAAAACAAGCAAAGATAAGTAGGGAAAATGGGATACTTATTAGCTCAGGTCTATGTTTTCTATAGTTCATATGTTTCTTGAATGACCTTGTTGACCTGTAACTTGAATTGTCTGATATGTAGCAGGATTTCCGTTGCTCTCTATCTACCTAGAGCTCCTTAAATTCCTTTCATTTGTTATCTAAACTCACATGAGAATTGTGCTGCTCTCATGTTTAACAAGAGTAAAAACTGCTGTACAACCAACTGCTGTTTGTTTACTCAACAATAAATCCTATCAAATTCAGTGAAACATACTCCCATGCGCCTGTCTTTCAGCCTAAGGTTCTGAGGCTAAGTCTTCATGTACCTGGCTGAGACTCAGAAAAGTCTCATTAAATGCAGTGGAACACACTCCTGAACAAAAATACAGTACATAGTGCTGCTAACCTACAGCTAAATATTCAGATCCTTATTAACAAATTCTTCAAATTTTAATGTTCTATTAGTGGAAAGCAACAAATAGCACAGAAACGTCTGATTCCTAACTCTGCAGCTCCTTATATTGTTATTCATTTGGTGAATCTCCTGAACATTGTGGGCTGTGTCTTATAGAGCTATACAATACATGATCTTCTGCTTCTGCATCCTTCTCAGTGCATGGCATGAGGATCAAAGTTTGTTCTCTCTAGTTTCCCAGTTAGCATCCTATTCCTATTTTCCCAATTATTTAAGATCATGCTCTTCCATGCTTTCATTGGCTTCTGGCTACATTTCCAGCTAGCACCACAGGGTCAGACAGCTCTGAAGGCTGCAAGTTTCATATATTGAATATTTATATACCATATACAAGCTGATTTTCTTTATCTGGGACTCTTATAATCCTATAATTATAATTATAATTATAATCCATCATTTATCTCATTTTACAAATAGGGGATCAAAGGTCTCAAAGGCCAGCTTTCCTGATTCACCTGATGAATCAATGGTTCAGTTTTGATATGACTCCAAAAATCTATATTTAATGAAACCAAACTCCAATGTGTATGAATTAGGAGGCTGTCTATCGTTGAAGGACTTCTGCAAGGTGATCTGAATAGTGCAGAAATCTGATGCACACTTTACATATGTATTTTCTGAGAGATAAATAGTTATCTCAGCGTATGAAACGTTTTCAAAGGTTATTAAATAACAAAGTCTTGGTGTTGCCTCGAGAAGGTAGGACGTAAAGAAAACCAAGGAGCTGTAGAAAGTGTAGGCAAGTGTAGGAAACTGTAGGTAAAAAAAAAACACAAGTGAGAATAAATTCTTTTTTATTTTTTCTGATGCTTTATGTTCTCTCTTTTATTAAAGGAAAGTGTGGACCTGGGAGAGATCATGTTTTCCCTTTGTTACCTGCCAACTGCAGGTCGCCTCACTCTAACAGTCATTAAATGCAGGAATCTCAAAGCAATGGATATAACAGGATACTCAGGTAGGTGTTTCCTTTCTCTGAACAAGGTAGTCGTATTTGATTTCTGCGATGTTTCTGTGACACTGTTACTCCGTTAAGAGTCAAGGGAATTTCCTATACATTATTAAATGGATTGATTTGTTTGATACTGATGAAGTTATTTATGGGTTAATATAAATATTTTCCAGAAACATGCAGAAAATAGTGGCATGCATAAATAGGCTACTTAGTGTTGTTTGATTGGAGATCAAGTGTTTTCCATGAAAGTCTGAAACTGTCACAAGATCTATGCAACTTAGAAGGACTTAATTCATTTTTTCCTTTCCTTTCCTTTTTTATATTAAAGTGGAACGATAGATAGATAGATAGATAGATAGATAGATAGATAGATAGATAGATAGATAGATAGATAGATAGATAGATAGATAGATAGATAGATAGATAGATAGAATGGACATACAGACAGACAGACATTTCTAGTTTGGCTAACTTCTCTTTAAGTCTTTCCTTAGAAAAAAAAGTCCTGATTTAAATTTTATCATACACACATATATGTACATGGCGTGTGTGTGCGTGCGCGCACGAGTGCGCGTGCACACACACACACACACACACACACACACACACACACACACACACACACCTATTAAACCGATATCCTTAGGACTCAAATTTGCCTAATGTTTGTTATATGTGCACACACTACTTCTGTGCTTTCCCATTAAGGTGCATGGCCAACATGAAAAAGATATTGGTTTGGTCTCAGTTTCTGTTAGCCTTTCAAGGTAGTCCAGACAAATTTGTCTCCTCCCTTCATTTTACTTTTCTGAAAACTGGGGAGGGTCCCCACTTCCCATGCGTCCTCTCCTTCTGTGGACTGAGATTTTTTTTTTACTTGCCTATTGTACAGTCTGTGGCTCTTCCTTCTGTTTCCCAAGAGCATTTCCACATGTCATTATAGTTTTAGATTAGATTCAGCAATCATTATGAGGCTGTTCCATAAATTTTCAAACCGATTTCTCTTCTCAATCGTAATGGTGAGAGGTTGAGAGAATTGGTGCCAAAAGAACTGCAAAGGACAAAGCCAGGCTCCCATTAGGCAGAGAAGATAGATGGGCCTGATGGACTGTGGTGGTGTTCTCTCTCTTGTTTTAAGGCAGGCCTAGCATTCCTGATATAGTTTCACCACTTCACAAAAAAAGTGGACGGAGAGAATTTTGGATACAGTAGGTCCAAAGTCTCTCTGACTTGCATGATACACTTTTGTTCTAGCTGAAAGCCTGATAGCAAAGAAGCAATGACTGGCTAATGGTTTCAAACTGTGAACAACCTATATTGTCCTGCAGAACCTACAGTTTTATAGTGTCTGTGGAGTGTATAATTATACTTATTTTTAAAATATTTTCCTGTTCTTTGCTGAAACAATTTTTTTTTAAAACAATGAATACTACAGTAGAAGCTCTGGTCTGTAAATATAACCCATGAATGAAAGGGAAATGATATAATTTAATTCCCTTTGAGAAATTTCCATGTGTAAATACCTGATTCAGTGTCATAACCATTTTTAATGGCCTCAGCTTCCAGATGTCAGTGTTTGCATTTTCCTGACAAATATATAATCTATGACTGCAATAACCATGAAGCTGTTTGAGCAGACAAATATTTCTTCTCAGCTGGCATTTGATACATTAGAATCACAGAGAATTGATGTCTCAAAGTGAGAAAATTGTTCACTAGTTCTGCAGAGGCATACCTTATTTATTTATTTATTTATTCATTTGCTGATTTAAAACATTTATATGGCCACTCGCCATATACTAAAGATTGGTAGCTCTCAATAACAGCCAAATCTGAAATGCTTTTTGAAAGTCTAGGAAAGGAGGGCCTGCCAAATTTCCATAGGGCAGGGGCTGCCACAGAAAAGCATAGAACTCATACAATGGCAGTGTTTAGGGAAAGGAGCTAATCGGGTAAAATGGGTAGATGTCCTTAGAGAAAAATATTTCCTCTCATAACCTGGCTCTGTGCCATATAGGGCTTAAAACCTAATAACCAGCACCTTGAATTGCACCTGGAAGGAAACCAGAAGACAATCCAGTTTTGCATAACAAGGTGTAACATGGGTAAACTTAGGGTACCCACCATTGCCCATGCTACCACATTCTGGACTAGTGATAGCTTTCAGGTGTCTTCAAGGGCAGACCCATGAGAAGCATGTTGCGCCATCTTGACTTCTGGTCAAAATGGCGACTGCTAGTACACGCTGCGAGGACCTCCGCTAGGAGAAATTCAACTTTAATTCAAACTTTAAACTTCTGGCTCGAAAACTCTTGAGAGCTATGAGCCATGAGGATTTCTGGGAGCAACTGGCATACTCAGGTTTATTGTGGGGACGGCTAGGACAGTTGGAGCCGTGGGTGGCTCTGGAGACCCGTGAGTGGCCTTGGAAAGATTGGTGTGGAGAGAGAGAGAGAGAGAGCCGGGAGGACACCGTGGTTCTCGGCTGTTTGCCGCTCGCTGCTCACCGCCTGCTGCCTGTTCGAAGGAGCTGAAAGCTGAGAGAACAGAGGAGGGAGACGACTGTGGTTTACCACTCTTCGCCCACTTCTCACCTCCTCTCGGCTTGGTGAGAGAAAGCAAGAGAGTGGAGAGAGAGAGAGAGATGCTGCAACCCGTGGTTGCCCCCACCACCACCCACCGCCCGCTACCTACCGCCCGCTGCCTGTTTGTAAGAACTGAGAGCTGAGAGCTTCCCATTTGAGAACTGAGAATTGAGACTGCGGTTTACCATCCGTCGCCCGCCTCTCACCTCCTCCTGACTTGTGAGAGAAACCAAGAGAGTGGAGAGAGAGAGATGCCACGACTCTTTGTTGCTGCCGCCCCACTGCTTGCTGCCTTCACTTGGTGAGAGAGAGCTGGGGAGATCAAGAGGGAGACGCTGCGGTCCTCCGCGGTTTATTGCCCCCCCTGCTGTCCGCTGTCCTGCTGGAGCCATCCCTCATTGCTGAGAGAACTGAGGGGGGTGGAATCCACTGTTCACTACCTGGTTGGAACCCCCGCCTCTTGCTGTTTGCCGCTTGTCGCCTTCTTGGCTTGGTGAGAGAGAGCCAGGAGAGTGTGGCTTGTTCAACTTCGTGTAAAGGCACAGAAAGAGAGATGCTGCGGTTTTTCGTGATCTACGGCCCACCACCCACTGCCCGCCACTTTATAGGAGCCCACCTATCATTTTTGTGGAGGTTTTTTGTAATAAGTTGAGATGCTTCTGGTTGTGGCCGTGAACTGAAACCCGGGTGTGGTGTTGTATCCCTCCCCCTGCAAGTGGTAAGCTTGGATGGATTGGACTGTCGTGCATTGTTACATTCTGTGGCTGTTTGGCCACCTAAGTGGGAATTGTGGGGGGCCCCTCACCTTGGGTTGCTGTGATATTATTACTATTTTAGCGTATTGACACTGTGCTTGGCAGAAGTCATCTTTCATAAATTTCATCTATGATTACTGAACCGGACTTTTTAGCTTAAAGGAATGATAGGTTTCATATGAATGTTTTTAGCTATTTATTCATAGTGAAGGGTGAATGGGGGAGCCAGGGAAAAGGGATGGTCCCCCCCTCTGCTGAGTGTTTATACAGAAGCAGAGGGGCCCCCGGACTGGACCCCTGGCTTGGTATGAATGGTATGACCTGCCAGAAGGAGGGAGGGCTGGTGGGGTGGGGGGTGGGATCTCAGGGATGCAGGTCGGTCGGAGTATTCCGGTGGTTGTTGGGAGAGGTAGATATGGTGCGAACCAAAGGGTAGGCCATCTTTGGAGAACTAGGACTCGCTGCATTAAAGCGGTTCCTTGTTCTGACCCTTCTGGTGACTTGGGTTCTCAGGGCCCTGGCCTCAGACTGCTGCTGCTCAATGCCAGATCTGTTGTTAACAAGGCTCCCCTCATCCGAGATTTAATCTTAGATGAGAGGGAAGATCTGGCTTGTATAACCGAAACCTGGCTGGGACAGGAGGGGGGTGTTCCCCTCTTGGAAATGTGCCCAGACGGGTTTCGGGTCCTGCATCAGTCTCGACTCCAGGGAAGGGGTGGGGGAGTGGTGATTATCGTCCATAATAATTTCTGTCCTCGCAGAGACTTCCGGTTTGGAGCGCTTCATCGCGGACGTCCCTCGTTGGACGCCTTTCCGATCTTTGTTAAAAGCCGCCAGAACAGCTGTCTGGCGGCTTTGAAATCTCTTCCCCGGGCAAAGGGGAGAGATGAGAGCCTGACAGGTGGGGTAGAGCCCCCCCAGCGCCCTAGGAGCCATCTGGTAGGGCGCGAAGGGAGAGCTCCCCATGCAGCCTGTCTCCAGCTCCGAAGATCAGGAAACCTCTGCTTTTGCAGAGCTAGATGTCGTGACCAGCCGCTGCTTCAAGAATGGGATTTATAATTATATTTAAACTACAGAAGCAGACAGAGAGAAACAGGCGTGAGATGGGCAAGTACTGAAACCTCTTTTTTCCTTTTTTTTTCAACTCCTGGGCAAGCTTTCACTTCGGCAAGGGAACAAAGGAAACAGAGTAACAATATGGCGATTGAGAAGTGAAAGTGACTTTCGTTTTCCCAGAGGCTTTTTTTTTTCCCTCTCTCTCTCTTATGGAAACTTTTAACTTGGAAAAATGGTTTTTTCTCTCTCTGTCTCCTAACTCTGGATTAAAGTTATAATAGAAATATTTCCAATAATAAAAGACTATCTGATTTTTAAACTGGAAAGAACTTTAATCAGGCATCTGGCTTTCTTTCTTTTTTGTACTCTTTTGAAACACCAATGGCTTCAAAGTCTGGAAAGATTGTTTTGACTAAAAGAAATGACTATTCATCTGGATATATTTCTAAAATGCAACTTAACACTGAGCTAACACCTCCACAGCTTTTGACACCTGAAAATTTATTAAATAATTTAAAGATTATGAAACATGAACTTACTTTGGAATTTAACCAGAAAATAAGTGAGATAGACAAAAAAATGCAGGCTGCTTTGAAGAATATGAATCAACAACTAAGATTTGATGTGTTAGAGGTTTGCAAAGGCTTAGCAACAAATATTGAAGTTTTGGCAGAACGTATTGAAACAAATAAACAAGCTTTGGCAACTTCGGTGAATTACATAGATAAAATCCAAAATGACATTGCAAATTTTGAAAAAGAGGTCTTAATGACTCAGTTCAGATCCATGGAAGTTGCTATAAGGATTAGAGGTTTGAAAGAAGGATTATATGAAAATTTAAAAGGCAGGATGGTTGACATATTGGATCAGGTGTCTGGAATTTCTAAAGCGGAATTGGCTACACAAATCGACAAAATATACAGAATCAATTCGTGGTACGCTAAACAAAAGCATTTACCAAGGGATATTGTCATATATTTTACCACAAGAGCTCTACGGAACAGAATTATACAAGCAACGTTTAACAATAATCTTATGGTGAATGGTCAGGAACTAAAGATTTGGAAAGAAATCCCCTCTAAAATGCTTAAAGCCAGAAAAAGCTATACTTTTTTGATTGATGAATTTAAGAGATTAAATTTACAATATAAATGGGAAGCGCCAGTTGGAGTAGCAGTGAAATTTTCTGGAAAAAGATACCGGCTCAACACGATAAAAAAAGCTACTGAATTTTATGTCAATGTTCTAAAGGCTGATATATCCAAGATTCCAGAGGAAGGATGTATGAAAATAAAAGAGGAGGAGGAGGGGAAGCCACCTTTGATGGATCAAAAGGAAATAGATTCAAAAATCCAAAAGGAGTGCCTGAATCAGATAGCTGGGGAAAAGGAGATGGAGGTTTGGGATTAGACGGGAGACGACTCGACAAATTTGAATTTATTGAACTATTAAAAGATGAACTATCAAGATACAAAACGATGTGATGTTGAAATATATTGGACGGATAGAGACTAATATGATTGTATTTTATCTTTTCCCTATCTAATGATTACTTATGCAATATTTAGTTAAGTTTTATATAATTTTGAGGTTATTTTTAATGTTGATAATATTAGATATATATAGTTTGTTGAAGATTTGTTTATTCTTCTTTCATTTTCTTTTTTTTGTTTATTGAAGTTAGTGAATTAATCTAGAATAATATTATCTTATTAATATCATGATGAAATTTAATATTTGATGATCACTTATGTAACATTTAGTTAAGTTTTATCTTAGAGGTTATTTTTAATGTCAATAATATTAGTTTAAGATTTGTGTATTTTATATTTAGTTATTACTTATGTAACATTTACCTTGTATAAGATAGAGGACTGAAGGGAGGAGGTAGGAGGTTTGTTTGTTTGTATTGTTAAAGAGTTTTCTCTTTCTTTCTTTCTTTTTTTTCTCTTTTTTGTATCTTTACTATTGTATACAAATATATATTAGCAGTGTATAATTTGGAGTTGAAGTTTTTTAAAAATAGTGTTCTTTTTTTCCTTTTTTCTTTCTCTTTTTATTAACAATTTAAATTTATTATTATGCCCTGTATTATCTCTGGGAAGTCCGGGGGGGGAGGTGGGGAGGGAAGGGGGTGGGTTTGGGGGGGGGGAGAAAAAAACAAAAATGTTTGTACTTTATATTTAATATTTTGCTACTACTTATGTAAGTTTGTACTAATAAAACTTTTTTGAATAAAAAAATAATAATAATTTCTGTCCTCGCAGGATCCCTGCCCCGGAGATTGTTGGGTGTGAGTCTCTCCTCGTGAATTTGGGCTTAGGGGTTCAGGTGGGCTTGTTGTTGACGTACCTATCTCCCAGCTACGTTAAAATAGCCCTGCCTGATTTGCTAGAGGCAGTAGCCAGGTTGGTGGTGGAGGTCCCCAGGCTTATGGTCCTGGGGGACTTTAATCTACCGTGTCTCGGTGACTCCGCGGAGGCAGGTCAGGAGTTCATGGCTTCCATGACAACCATGGACATGGCCCAAGTAGTTCAGGGTCCAACACACGGGGGGGGAACACACTTGACCTAGTATTTCTCTCGGGGCAGTGGAGAGATTATCTGAATTTGAGGGGCATAGTCACATCTCCCTTGTCGTGGTCAGATCATTTTCTGCTGAGGTTGGACTTTAAGGCACCACTCCCCCACCGTAGGGAGGTGGAACCGATTAAGTGGTTCTGCCCTAGATGCCTGATGGACCCTGAGGGGTTCCAGAAGGAGCTTGGGGAGATACCTGAATCCCTTGTCCACAATTCGTCTGAGGACCTGGTAGCTGCCTGGAACAGGGCGGCATCTGGGGCTTTGGATCGGATTGCGCCTTTGCGACCTCTCTGTGGCAGTGGATCTCGGAAAGCTCCTTGGTTTACCGAGGAGCTCCGGGAGATGAAATGCGATAAGAGACGTCTAGAGCGACGGTGGAGATCCAGTAAGTCTGAATCCAATCGAACACTTCTAAGAGCCTTTATTAGGACTTACTTAGTGGCGATACGGGCGGCAAAATGTCTTCATTTTTCCGCTCTTATTGCATCTGCGGATTCACGCCCGGCTGCCCTGTTTAAGGTGACCCGCTCCCTACTTAACACCAAGGGAAAAGAGGAACCTTTGCAGGGCAGAGCTGAGGAATTTGCACAGTTTCTGTCGGATAAAGTCGCTCAGATTCGGATGGGTCTGGACTCTGATTGGGCAATTCAAGCCGAGATGACTGGAGCAGATCTTAGTCCTATTATTTGGGATGAATTTGAGCCTGCGACTCCTGAGGAAGTGGACAAGGCTATTGGAGCGATGAGCTCCTCCACTTGTTTACTGGACTCGTGTCCCTCTTGGCTGGTTTCATCCAGCAGGGAGGTGACACGAGGCTGGCTCCAGGTTTTGACCAATGCTTCTCTGAGAGAGGGATCGGTCCCGCAGCCCTTGAAAGTTGCGGAGGTCAGGCCCCTCCTCAAGAAGCCTTCCCTGGATCCAGCAGAATTGAAGAACTTTCGTCCAGTCTCCAACCTGCCCTTTGTGGGTAAGGTTGTTGAGAAAGTAGTGGCGCTTCAGCTCCAATGGCTGTTGAATGAAACGGATTATCTTGACCCTTTCCAATTGGGTTTCAGGCCCAGCTACAGCATGGAAACTGCTTTGGTCGCGCTGATAGATGATCTCTGGCAGGCCCGAGATGGGGTTTTTTCCTCCATCTTGGTACTGCTTGACCTCTCAGCGGCTTTTGATACCATTGACCATGGTATCCTTCTGTGCTGGCTAAGGGAGCTGGGAGTGGGTGGCACCGTTTTATGGTGGTTCTCCTCCTATCTCTCTGGTCGGTCACAGTTGGTGTTGGCAGGGGGTCAGAGGTCGACCCCTAGGCCCCTCATTTGTGGGGTGCCTCAGGGTTCAGTACTCTCCCCCTCCTATTTAACATTTACATGAAACCGCTGGGTGAGATCATCCGATGACATGGGGTGAGGTTCCAGCAGTATGCTGATGACACTCAGTTATACATCTCCACGCCTCGTCAATTCAGTGAAGCGGTGGAAGTGATGGGCGGGTGCCTGAACGATGTAAGGGTCTGGATGGGAGTCAACAGGCTCAAATTAAACCCAGACAAGACCAAGTGGATGTGGATGTTGCCTCCTAAGGACTATATCAATCGTCCTATCCTGGTTTTGGGGGGCGAAAATTTAACCCCCTCAGAACAGGTTCGCAATTTGGGTGTCCTCCTAGACTCACAGCTGAAATTAGACCACCATCTGACAGCTGTAGCTAGGGGGACCTTTGCACAGGTTCACCTAGTGCACCAATTGTGACCCTATCTAGATTGAGAGGCTCTTCTCACAGTCACTCATGCCCTCATCACCTCACAGCTTGATTATTGCAATGCGCTCTACATGGGGCTACCCTTAAAAAGTGTTCGGAGACTACAAATGGTCCAGAATGCAGCTGTGCACGCTGTTGTGGGCGCCCCTAGGTATACCCACACAATTCCCATCTTACGCGAGCTGCACTGGTTACCGATCGGTCTCCAGACGCAATTCAAGGTGTTGGTCATCACCTTTAAAGCCCTACATGGCTCAGGACCAGTTTATCTACATGACCGCCTTCTACAGCATTCCTCCCAACCAGCATTCCTCCCAACCAGTGAGATCGCACAGGGAGGGCCTTCTCCGGGTCCCGTCAGCCAGACAATGTCGGCTGGCGGGTACGAGGGCGAGGTCCTTCTCTGTTGCGGCTCCGACCCTATGGAACGAACTACCTACCAAGATCCGTAATTCCCCCACCTTGCTGGCCTTCTGGAAGGCCCTTAAGACCTGGCTTTTTTTGGCAGGTCTGGGGCTAATTGAGATCACCCCATGTATGTATGTGTTGCAATGTACTAGTTTTGAAAGGTATGCTTGAATTGTTGTGTTAATTGTCTTTTTAACTTGTTATTGTATTTTTATAGTTGTAAGCTGCCCATAATAAAATCCAAACAGGAAGTGACCAAGGCATGACTGACTGGTGAGCAAGGTCTCCCAATCCAGTAAATTATTATAATTATTAGGACTGCCAAATCTACAGCAAATTTCTCTTGCATTCATATTGCAATGGCTGTTTGTTTGTTTGTTTGTTTGTTTGTTTATTTGTTTGTGTATCACGTTTATATGGCCACTCATCTCACACAAAGTGACTCCAGTTGGCCTACAACAATTAAATAAAACAAAAATACATGAAAACAATTATTAAAAATAATCAATATTAAAAATGCAACCATCAGGTACAGGAGAGAGCAAATTAAACAGAATGATAGAGCCATCTTAGAATATCTTTGGTATCTTGAGCCCCCAATGACAAAGCCTTGAGGGGCTTAGGTCTTGAGGGGCTTAGGGAACATTATCAAGAATGAAGCTAAATTCAGAAAGAATTTACCAGAGTCAGTTTAATAATCTCTTGTTGTCCTATTTTCTCTTTTCTTCTTTGTTTCTTTCCCCTGCTGAAAAATAAAACATTTAAATTACTTTTCATGAAAACAGTTCATTTACATATAGCTTTATAACAAAAGAGATGTTGAAAAGATGCACACAGCAAAGGAGCTAAAGGATGCCTATAAATCAAAGATGTTGACATCCTTGTATAGAAGTATATAGTGTGAAGATGAGCAAAACATAAATAAGTACATGGAAAAGAAGGGTCTTTTGGATCTGGATTTATGGTCACCAAGTCACTCCTTCTAAATAAAAAAGGGGGATATACTTAAAAACACACGGTATCTAGACTTTAAATTCTTCTAGAAAAAATAATGTCTTGGCTAATTTTTCCTATTTTCTGAAATACTTTAAGTATACAGCCTCCACTGGTTTTTTTTTTTTAAAGAGGAGGACTGGGATTGCATTTCAAAGCTAACAAACCAAACTTTCCCTGTCACATAGATTGAAGCTAATAATTGTGACTGAGCTACAGTATATTCTTAATGAATTTTAAAAATCTAGCTAAGAAAACATTACCAAGTGAAAATTACAAGCAGAATCTGAACCACATTCTTGAAGTGTTTGATGCTGTTATCCAAGCTCCAACTAATTTTCAGCTCTGCTTTCTCTTTAGAACAATTTTCATTCCTTTCAACAATCAGCTAGCATGCCATGATCACTAAGCTTACCCATTTTTCAGAGAAACGTTTTCCGGATTTTCCCTCATTTTTAAATTTTCTATTAAATTGACATTCTGCCATAATTCTTAGTTACAGAGAAGGCCTCTTTCTTTTTCATTTTAATTAACTGTACCATATTTGAAAAAAGAATCCTAATTTATGAAAAGGGGTCCATATTGTCAAGCTTTAATTCCTGACCATTTTTCACCTTTTCTTCCCAGATCTTACATATATGGGAATTATATACTTGTAAGGAATTTTTTTTTTGGAGGGCCCTGGAAGGCATTTAAATAATCTTAACTGATCTCATTTCCAGGGTGTTACCAAAAAATGGTGAAATGAACATGGTGATGAAATTACACAGAGTTGAGCTTGACTTAGAAGAGCAGGCTGAAAGTGCAAGTTTGCCACTACAATTCTGCTTTCTTCTGTCCATTTGTTTATTATCCAGTTTTAGGTATGTGCAGAGAACTTCCTTAATTATTGGGAGACTAGAAAGTGTTCTCTCATCTCTTTGCTTTTCCCCTGTTCACTAGATCCGTACGTCAAAGTATCTTTGCTCTGTGATGGAAGGAGACTGAAAAAGAAAAAAACCACTATAAAAAGAAATACACTTAATCCTATCTATAACGAGGCAATAATTTTTGATATCCCTCCTGAGAACATGGATCAAGTCAGTCTGCTTATATCAGTTATGGATTATGACCGGTAAGTGAGAGTCTTTGCAATCTCTAAATCCCATCTGAGTCATTTTCCCCCATTCACATTTCATGGTATGATTCATTTGATTACATGTACTTTGTACTCAGAAAAATTGTATACTGTATATTCTTGTTTCTCTGTTATTGAGCAGGTGAACATAGTTCTGGATTTCCATTGTTTCTGATAAGAACATGTTTAGTTTTCTCCATAGAGATAAATTATATTGATCACCAGAACAAAATTGTCATTCTGCCATAATTCTTAGTTACAGAGAAGGCCTTTCAAAATTGACATGCAGGCAAATCTCAGAGAAAGGATAAGTTCCACCTAGAAAGTCTACTTATAAAAACAGTCCACATCTTGATTGCAAGTAGAACAAAGTCCCTGTCCCTGTTTTACCTAAGGTTTTGACTTTGGGGGTGGCGTGTTGGAATTCTTTTTGTTACATTTTTTTTATTTGTCAGAGTTAATTTCTTCCACAGAATCTCTAATACTATGAAAAAATTGGACACCTACTTCTGTTTGGATTCTGAATTTCAGTTTACAGAAATAGGGTCTTCAACAGTGGCAAGGAAGAGGACTCAGAAACTGATTCTTTATGGGAGACTTGGAATCTCTGTTTTACAACTGAATATATAATAGCTGGAATATGTGTACTACACTGCTGCTTATTTGTCTAACATGATTCCATTGCTTTCCGATAAATCAACCAGATTTAGATTGTAGAAATCTAGACAACCACTACAATATT
This sequence comes from Diadophis punctatus similis, assembly GCA_023053685.1. Classification (NCBI taxonomy): domain Eukaryota; kingdom Metazoa; phylum Chordata; class Lepidosauria; order Squamata; family Dipsadidae; genus Diadophis; species Diadophis punctatus. Next base: position 30,227,576 of record JALIGW010000003.1, read on the forward strand.
GAACATATTCTTGCTGCTATTTATTTGTTGTCCATATTTTTATAGCCCAGATTTTATAAGCTCTATACACAAATCTTGTTTGGCTTCTCCATATTATTTTTGAACTGAGGTCCATAGTTCATTCTTTTGCTAACAACGAAGTCTGAGAACAAAGACTGGTTTATACTTCTATGGCTTTTAAGAAGGAAGAGGTCAAGGATCTGGTCTAGAATTAATGCTGAGCAATTATGGATAAAGTTTCCCTTATTTGTTTAATATTCAGTGTTTTTGTTTAGTGTAGTATCTCAATCAGATTAATCTGTGATAAGATATCATTTTTCTTGAGTTTCTCTGTCTCACTTAGCTGCTACGTGAAGAGAGAAACTCATGTACATGAAGAAAATCAACTGGTATGGATTCTTTTAAAATGGATATATTTGGGGATATCTGCGAGAGATTTAAAATATACATTTTTGCTAGTTGTACTTGGGGAATATATGAAGAAATGTTAGGATAGAAAATCAACAGTGGGAAAAGTTACACTACCTACTCACAAAATATATTGAGCCAAGAAAGAGAAATAAAGCAATAATAAAATGTGGAAGAACCAGAAAGACTAATCCTAATGAATAAGAGAAATTCCATAGGGTTGTTTATTCATGGACAACCAAGAAGTAGAGGGAAACAGGGTTAATGAGCCAATTGCCAAAAGAGAATAAAAGTATTAAAATATCCTACATGTGATTATTGTTTTCAGGGTTGGCCACAATGAGATTATTGGGGTTTGTCGTGTGGCAAACAATGCTGAGGGACTAGGCCGAGACCATTGGAATGAAATGTTGGCTTATCCACGTAAACCAATTGCACATTGGCATCCACTTGTAGAAGTGAAGAAATCCTTTAAGGAGGTATGTAAAGATTTATAATTTTCTTCAATACATGTCCAATAGATACTCTAGAAGCATAGAAACAATCTGCAACTTCTAAAGCGTTTCCTTTATTAATGAGCTCAAGCCACAAGACAGGAATACCACAAAAGTTATATGGTTTGGTGGGAAATTTATAGAAGCAAAAAGAACTCTTGGACAGTTCCTGCTATGTTTAAGGTCTACTGCATTTAAGCAAAAATTTGACTAGATGATTTTTTTTCTAAATAAACTATTGCAAACAGAAACAGTAGCATGATGAGTAATCCAGCTGCAATTAATACTTAAAGATTGCTTTGTCACAGATAGATATGACATGCTAAAACTCATGGGATAAACTAAAAAGAAGAAGAGGAAGTTCATTGCAATGAGTCAGTTGATAATAGAAAAAGCCACTAAAGTAGAAAATATATTTTGCTGTATAAAAGATATACAGTGCAATATTTAATGACAGAGCTTTAATGATTATTTTTCAATGCAGTAAAATCTTGATTTTACAGGCCCTGCAGACAGAATGACTATTTAATCCAAATTTCATTCACATCAATTTCTGTCATCATGTCCACCAGTTTATAATATTAATCCATTAAACGGGTGTCAAATCTAAACTGTTAAAAACTAAAATGTTTTATAATGTCTGATAAATCAAGGTCCATTAAAAGAGTTTGTTCCTTTTTATACCCAATAAAACATATTTTGAGGAAAAGAACGTCTGGACAGAATTAGCCCTATGCTCTTGACTGAATATTAGGTAATCCTAAATTTAGTTTGAGAAGGTTCAAGAACTTCAGGGAAGAAATTGCTTGCCAATTCAGCAAGAATTGGTTTAAGCAACCTATTCAAAGCAAGAAGAACTTTATTAAAAACCTGTCCTGGTCAGACAATCAGCAACATTATAAAATTATCAAGCCATCTTATTACATTAAAAAACTTATTACCTTAAAACGCTTTGAACATACAGTATCTGCTGTATGTTCCTTTTCCAATAACATCTAACTCAAAGCAGTTCCTCATAACAAAGAATTTAGAAAAATATGTCTCAATATAATATCATACTAAATATATTGCATATCAGCAATACAGAATTAAACATTTAATAAACAGTAAGTGGAGTTAAAACACATAATGTTTACTCCAATATAATAGCATAATACTAAATATTAAAAAAAACCAAATAGCCTTAAGTTACAAAGCAAACTGATTTGCATGGTAACGCAGTAAGTGGAGAGTGTCCTTTGGCTGCTTACAAAAGAAGCTTTGTGCTTGGAAGCAATCTCAGTTTATATAAATCATCTTAAAATTCGGGAAACAAACTGGGAGGCCTTTTCCATCACTCTCACCCCCCTCCAGTTTTCCATCTCTTCCTGTGAATCTGAGGCTGTTGAAGATCCAACAGGGATAAGAAACCATTGTACTTCTAAAATAAGCACTTCAAATGCATGTATGTGATGTATCCCACCATTATAGTTAGACCCCCCCCAAAAAATGTTGTTCTTTTCTTTTAGAAGTAGATCAAGCAAAGCAAAAAGAATTGATGTGAATATTTTCTGAAGGAGGGGTTGGAATCTCCACTGAAGCAGAAACTCATTTAAACAAGATCTAGTTTGCTCATTAAAATGAATACATAAATAGTTGAATTACCTTGCTGCCCCAGGGAACCAAAGATATTTTCCAGATGCAAATTAAAAAAAAACTTGGCTTCCATGGGCTTTTGTTTTCTTTTATTGAAGTCCAGCTCTGTAGACTAGAAGCAACATTTCCAAAATTGCAGCTGCTGTTCATTGCAATACACTATAGCCATTTTCTATAAAAAAAAATTCCCTTCCTCCTTCTGTTCACCTTCTACTACATAGTTCCCTAAAAGTATAATATTTGTAATACAACACATCTGAAGAATCCCAAACTAAAGATTAGGGCAGACTGAAGAATTAAATTTAGAGGCCAGAGAAGGAGTTGAATAAGTGTTTCTGATTAGATTAGAAAGAGAGGTTCCTTTGATTTATTTTTCTTTTTTCTTCCTTATTTTATTAGTTTGTGTTAGCTTTTACCTTCATATTTAAAAGTTTTAATTATATGTATCTGTATATGCATATGTACATTTATGTAGTATATATAAATTATCAATCAGAATAGAACTGGAAGGGACCTTGTTCAACCCCCTACTCAAGCAAGAGACCCTATAGTATACCATTTTAGACAGGTGGTTTGTCCAGTCTTTTCTTAAAAATTCCAGTGATGAAGCACCTACAATTTCTGAAGGCAAGCTGTTCCACAGGTTAATTGTACTCACTGTTAGAAAGTTTCTCCTTAATTCCAGGTTGCTTCTCTCCTTGATCAGTTTCCATCCATTGTTTCTTGTCTTGGTTTCTGGTGCTTTGGAAAATAACTAGACCACCTCTTCTTTGTGGGCAGCCCCTCAAATACTGGAATACTGCTGTCATGTCACCCCTAGCCCTTCTTTTCTCCAGACTGGCCATACCCAATTCCTGCAACCATTCTTCATATGTTTTTGTCTCCAGGTCTTTAATCATCTTAGTTGCTCTTTGCATTTTTTCCAAAGTCTCAACATCTTTTTTGTAATGTAGTGACCAAAACTGAATGCAGTATTCCAGGTGTGGTCTTACTAAGGATTTATAAAGCTGTAATAATACTTCACATGATTTTGATTCTATGCCTCTGTTTATACAACCAAGGATTGTATTAGTTGCTGGGTCATGTTTAAGTGATCATCCTCTAAGACTCCAAGGTCCCTCTTACAATCACTGTTTTTGAGTCAGGTTTCACCTAATCTGTACTTGTACCTTTGGTTTTTCCTGCTTAGGTGTAAAATCTTGCTTTTCTCCACATTAAATTTCATGTTGTTGGATAGGGCCCATTGTTCAAGTCTTTCAAGTTCTTTTGGATCCTGAGCTTATCTTCTGGGGTATTGGCTATTCCTGCCAGCTTAGTGTCATCTGCAAATTTGATGAAGTCCCCTTCTATTCCCTCACCTAAGTCATTTATGAAGATTTGAAGAATACTGGGCCTAAAACAGAACCTTGGGGTGTCCCTCTGCTTACTTCCCTCCAAGTAGAAGTAGTACCATTAGGACTACTCACTGAGTATGGTTTGTCAACCAGTTACAAATCTATCTGGTGGTGATGCTGTCTATCCCACATTTTTCTAGTTTACCAAGAAGTAGATTGTACTCTACTTTGTTGAGTGCTTTGCTAAAGTCTAAGTATACTGTGTCCATAACATTTCGCTGGTCTACTAATTTAGTCACTTTATCAAATAATGAAATAAGATTGGTTTGGCATGATTTATTTTTAACAAACCCATGCTGGCTACTAGTTCTTATCCATGAGAAAGAAAATGTCTTCATGGAAGGACAAGAAAGTCCAGTTGCCTCTTGAAAAAGCATCTTTGGGACAACCATGACATGGATGACTGAGAATCTCCAAAAGCAATTTATCCTAACTTCTCTTGGAAGGAATCAGACTTTATATTTTTGTTCCACATACTAAAGGTCAAGCACATTGTATGCTGCTCAATTTCTCCTGTGCTTGCTCTAAATCTTGTGGTGCTCCACTCTGGATTGGCACCTGAAAAAGGATGCTTCCATCTTTTGGTCTCCAACTAAAACACTTCCAGTGGCAACATTTTGTCTGGAAAAGAGGTTGGAAGTGGGTACTAGAAAGCTCAGTTCTTTGTCCTCCTCTTCCTCCCACCCCATCAATGATACTGTGGGCTTCAGTTTATATAGATGTAAATTTCTATTTTGGGAAAAAAATGCATAATTGCACCTATAATATTTTATATTGAGTCCTCATGTGATAAAATTATGGTCCCCACATTATTTAAAGAGGCTCAGGAATAATTGTAACCTAAAATTGAGTGCTGAAATATCACTTGAAATATCCATAAATTGTAACATGATGATACTTGACAACTTCCTGTGCAGCAATATTAAATGCCACGTACAGTATTAAAACAATGCATTTTAAATTATATTCATAGAATATTTTATGCATACCTAAAGTGTGTCAGAAGTAAGGACTAATTGAGTTTCTATTACATGACGAAAATTCTTTCTTTTATTGTGTTTTTTCAAATATAAATCCCCCCCAAGTGTAACCAAGTTTACTCTCAAGTAAATATACATAGGATTGTTGCCATAATCAATAAGCATTGATCTGCTAGCAAGAAGGATGCACATTCTAGCAGTATAAGACATCTGAAAATCATTAACCAGATAAAGCTTTGATCATACCTAAGGACTAGATTCAATATTATCCTTCATTTTTATGTTTTCCTTTATTCTTTGATCCATTAGAATTTTCATTGAATGTAGGGGGAAGGATTTTACAAAATCCTTCTTTTCTTCTAAAGCACCTTCGATCATCATCATCAGCTGCTGTGGCCTAGAGGTGGAGCTCTTGCCTCACAATCAGGAGGTTGTGAGTTCAATCCTAGGTAGAGGCAGATGTAGCAGGGGGTTGGACTAGATGACCTGCAAGGTCCCTTCCAACTCTGTTAAATATATCACTTGTAATTTTTAAAGGATTACTCAATTCTTCACTATAGAATTTGGTACCCATCAAAAGCATTAGAAAGAATGGAATATTTGTTTTTAAAAAATCCAAGATTGAATTCTAAACAATTAATTGGTCATATTTATATATATTTTATTTTGAAGACAAGAAATAGAAGAGACTCAAGTGAACTAGACCATTAAAAAGGATAGTTGTAGGACAGAATTTACAGCCGTCACATAGCAAATTGTGTCTGGAAATTCTACATTAAAAAAAATACAGGACTTTGTTCCCCTCATTGAGATGTAAGCTTTCACGAGTGCTAATTACTATCACAAGACACTACCTTTAGATTCAAGTACAGCATGTACTCCTTTGATCTCCTTCTGCTAAGAAAAATTCTGAGCAATATGCAGGGTTGGGAAGTATTCATAAATAAATGAATGAATAAAAATCCCAAACCGCCAAACCAAACATAACACAATATGCTGTTCCTTTGTGGATGTGAAAAAAAATATGAACCAGATATAACAACTGAGATCCAGTCTGCAAGCCTTTATGTTGTTGAAAACACCACTTCACATCTGCCAAAAATAAACCTATTTAACATCTGGCAATTTAATGACTATTTACAATGTAACTGTTGATTGGATTTACCATAATTTTCAGTAATATGGAAGGAGGACTCTGGAATGTGAACTGAAAATCTTAGTGTTTTTTATTTAGGGCTACCAAATTTGAACTGCAAAAATTTGTACGATGACTAGATAGCAGGAAAGAAAGTTATATGTTTCTCTTTTCTTTTCTACAGTCATGTGGTCCCCTGTATTTTTGCAAAGCAGATCTGATACTCCTACTTATCTTCATGAAATTAGAAATTATTATTAATCTGGTACATGTTAGATTGTTGTTTTGCTTAGCATTTGTCCTGCATGGTTACAGGGTTGGCTTCTTATTGCACTGCTCTCTCCTAGTTCTCCCAGCAAAACTTACCACTGCATAACACAATGCATTGGCTTCAATTGGCTTGTCACAGAACCTGATCAAAGTTGAGAGTGAAGGTCACTCAGCTGGTTTCTGTACTTAACGAGAGTTAGGAAACCCAGCTCTGGTCACTTCTAATCTAGTACCTTAACCCTTACACCATGCTGGCTCTCTGGTACCGTATATATTGGTTTAACAGGAGTACATCAAATTATCATAGTAAGAGTTTATTTCTATTATCTCTTTTTTCTTATATTACATATGAACCGTAGCAGAAAGAAAGAAAATCCTCAAGATGTGGCCAGATTGAAATTGCTCATGTATAGTATTTCATATGTTCTCTTATTATTATAACTAGTCAGTATTCAAAAAAGATATTTATACCTGCTTTTGATTAAAGTTTCATGGGTATTTTTTGATCTTGCAAGTGCATAGGATATGATCCAAGAAAAATGGGGAGGGGAGTTAGCATGGGAAAAAGTAACAGCTGGATTGCAGTGGCATGACTATGAATTTCATTAGAACTATGGTAGCAGTCTCTAGTAATCTCCTTCCCTAAGCTGGTACCTTCTGCTGCATTGTAGTTGTAATTCTCAAACTTTCCACTAACATGGCCAAAGGAATTTTAGAAGTTGCACTTCTAACGTATTTGCAAGATACCAGATGAGGAAGTCTATAATGAGTATGATTTAACCCAACCAAGCTGAAACAACTCCTTAGTGCTAATCACTAATGCCCTATTGAAATCTGCAAATGACCCTTTATGTATTTCTGCCAACAGCAATGTCCAGTAACTGGGTTGAATGTCCCCAAGGCAGTGATGCCCGTAGCAGAACCGTCCCATTCCCTTCCTACTATGATGCTGCCTTCCTCCAAATATTCCAAGGTATCAGACAAGGGTCATTCTTTATACAAGAGATCTATTTAAAAGTATAATAACAATTTCTAAAAATAATTAAACAAACCTTGATGGGCAAAGGGCTAGCAAAGATTTCTGTAGAAAGAGCTTGGCTATATCTGACATTGCCACAGATGATCATCAACTTAACACTATAAAACATTTATAATTTGATAAGGCAATTTCAAACTTTTGGGACCATGACACTGATTTATTTTTAAAAAAAATACATCAAGTACTTAAGTACGGGATTGAACTAGAAGGCCTCCAAGATCCCTTCCAACTCTGTTATTCTATTATTCTATTGTGTTATTCTGAGACCAAGTGATAACCTAGATACTTGATCAAATGTAATTTCTTTTATGTATTTAGAACAATGAAAACATCTAAAAAAAGAAATCATCATACATGGAATCAGTCTCAAACTGTTCTAAACAAAAACAGTTTACAATTACTTCTTAGATTTTTTAAAAAAAATGTTTACTCTATAAGTCGATGGTTTGTATAAGAGAAATTCATTTTATTAACAGAAGATCAATATGAAACTGATTTTGTACACTGCACAGATTCATCTACTTGTACAGATCATCTCCTCTGTTACCTCTTGCATTCTTGAAATGAAAGACATTGAAGGAGAGAAAACTGTATCTCTTTCTAGGGACCTTGTGGTATAGTGACTAGAATGTTGAATTAGGATTGGGGACAGATGGCTTGAAATTCCCATTCATTCATGAAGATAATCATGAACATGACTTTATATTGGGGCTTCTCTCTCAGTCTGATTCTCCTCACAGGATACATGTGAAGGTGAAATGCTGAAGGAAAACCAAATTCACCTCTTTTTTTGGATGAAAGATAAGATATACAATATGCAATCATGTTTATATGGCCACAAATCCACACTAGTACTTTCATATTCTACATTTTAATATAGAATTGTACAAATATATCTCTTATATGCAGTGGTCCCCAATCTCTGGGCCACGGCCCACTATCGGGCCATGGCCTATTCGCAACCAAGCCACGTGAACAGCACACAACTCGACTCGTGCGAGCGGCGGGCTGACACACACACATATACATGGGCACAGGAAGCTAAATTTTGAAAGTTGAGCTGCACGTGCATGCGTGTGTGCGCCAGCCCACTGCTTGTGTGAGTCGAGCTGCATGCCAGCCCAACGTTCCACTGCCAGGTTCCCCTTTCCCTCCCCCAGCCAAGCTGCCAAGTCACAAAAGTAAGGGACTGCTGTCTTAATAGTCCTTTACATAATTTGTGTGATGATGCAATGACATTGTCATCCTTGCCTCTTGCTGGTGCCCTGTACATATCAATGTAACACATAGTAAATAGTCATTAGCTTTCTTGTTTTTCAATCCAAACTGTCCAGTTCAGCTTGTGTCTAGTTAATAATGCCAGCAGTAAATTGCTATTATTATAATTTATTGTCATTGTTATATACTACTGAAACTTAAGTTTATCTGTTTGTACCCTCAAATTATCCCAAACAATACATTATACCACAACAACTTTTTAATCAAAGTACCTAAAATCTGCTAAGGTAAAGGATGTGTAAAAATCTGAGACCCATTACTCCTGTGGAATTAAAATTACCACAATGTTCAGTCCAGTTATATTTGCAAAGCTGTGTCTGTCATGTGATCCTGATTTCAGATACTCCTAGCTAGCTTCCCACATGCAAAGTCAATGGGAAAGTTGTAATTATGACCCCAATGGGTCATAATTAGCCAGTTATTATTATATTTATTTATTTGCTGCTGGAGCTTCCAGATTCAGAGGATTGTACAACTTATAGTTTACAATAAATATCTAGAGTGGAATAGTTAACATTTTAAAAAATAAATATAGTAAAAGCAAAACACAAATAACATTAAACAAAATATAAATAATTAATATTATAATAATACTATAAAAAATGTAAAACACCAAAGGAAAAAAAATCATATCCCAAAATCTCTCAATAAAAGCTTGCCTTTTTTGAAGGCTGTCAGTGATGAGGACAGTCTAGAGCAGGAGTGTCAAACTCGCATCATCATGGTGTTGTCGCGACTTGTTCCCCTTCGCTAAACCAGGCATGGGCGTGGCCAGTGCGTGACGCATCCGGCCCGTGGCCTGCAAGTTTGACAACCCTGGTCTCTAGAGAAAAGCCCTTCCAAGTGCCATGATTGAAAAGTAATTCTGTTGAGAAACTTGCATAACATTTACTTGAAGCTGCTTTATATAACTATAAAACAGATTGCCAGTAATGTATAACTGAACATGCCTGTAAGTCTGCTTATGCCATATGCCATACAATGCTATTTACTTCCACACTTGATCTGATTTTCAGCTTCAACAATAACTTTATGTCTAGGAAATGGAGCCTACTAAATTGTATTATCTAAGATAATTTAAAATCAAATTTAGATTTGATATAGGTCAATATTTTTTTAAAAATATATATTGCCACATCAGTATAGTAAAATGAGAAATAACTCAAGGGCAAACTAAGGGCAAACATCTTCTGAGTAAGATAAGGAAACTTGTTGAAGTGCACTGAAATTTCATGATGTATCTAATGATCACAGTTTGCTTTTTAAAAAGTACAGTTACGTTGGTAATCTGTCCCTTTTATAATCTGTCCCAATCTGTACCACTCTTAGCACTCTGTATTATGAACCAGCTACACTATTCCAGAATAGTTCCAGTATTAGGTTTTAACCAAGTCATGGATAACAATTGCCAGATCAAATCAGTTCAGGAATAATCACATCTGATGTAGCAGATATATTTGTACAAATATATCTTGATTATTGCCGCTATTTGAGAATCTAAAATCAGTTGAGGGTCAGGAAGTACTCCATGATTCTGGTTCTGGTCTGTCAGGGAGAGCATAATTCCATGGAATATCATGAAAAGACATGGAATATCCGCATAAATGTTTGGGTCCCTATTTATGAAGAGCATCTTCATCTTGTCTAGTTTTACTTTCATCTTGTCTACTTTTAGCCTGTTATCAAACTTAGATAATTTTTGAAATATTTACTTACTTGAAGTTAAATGGTAAGAATCGATAAAGATAATTGCTATCACTATATTACCAGAAGTTCTACTCAAAGACTCAGATGGCTTCCCCCCAGTGGTTTCATATAGATGTTGAGCAGCATGAGGAACATGATGGCTTAATCAGAAAAGGTGTATTTGTTACTTCCAGGTCAACTGAAGGTTTCTTTAATAGCCTTCTTTAAAAGTGGATAAACATTTTGCCATCAATCAAGCAATTATTTCCCTTAACCATGGGGCCAGTTTTTCTGACTGATTTAATTATCCAGGAGAGGCAAAGGTTGAGCAGACATTTTTCCAGGCGATGCTAAAAAGTTTAGAAGAAGCACCTGCTATGCATATACCTTTTATTTCAAGCCATATGAATAACGGGATTCTGGGAGTATGGTCCCAATACACGCAGAGACACCAGCTTAGAGAATTGTGAAATGACAGAAACTGTGTATGTATGTGTGTAATTTCAAATTAATTTTTAAAATTAAGTGAAGCCTTTTAATCTTTTGTAATTATATTATCTCCTTACCAACACTGTAAAAACTTAAATAAAATTAGTTTTAACACTAATATAGCAATTATTGCCAATGTTTGCACAGATATTTCAATTACATTTTAATGCTTTTGTGCAGGAACAGACTTACTTATTATTCATATATTATGGATTGAGAAGGAATGGACTGAGGCTCAGAGACTTAAGATTTATCATCCAGGTTAAACTAAAATATGAAGCAAAGGTAGCAGCGCTTATGAATGCAGCCATCATTGGGAATGTAATTTCTAAATTATGGTCTCATACAAAAGTGGGTTCCTGCCGGTACGCTCTGTGGTTGGTTGCCGCAGAACCGAAGAAGCCGGTGGCGTTTGTGGCGCGGGGCTTCCCCCGCCCGCTTTCCCCCGCCCGCCTAGACGCCGCCATTTGCGTTCTTTTGCCCTCTGCGCATGTGCAAAGCGTTCTGCTTGTGCGGAGGGCAAAAGAACGCAAATGGCGGCATCCAGGGGAAAGCGGGCGGGGGAAGCCCCGCGCCACAAACGCCACCGGCTTCTTCGGCTCTGCGGCGACCAACAGGTAAGAGCGTACCGGCAGAAACCCACCTCTGGTCTCATAGGAATGTCTAATCTACAGTATTATGGATAGATTATGGATACCTCAGGGTTTTTTTTTAGATAATCAAGCCTACAGGGATAGACCTTTTTAACCCCTATAGTCATCATATTGTATTGTTTTCCAATTCGTATTGCTTGAGGGTGGAGTTGTTTGTTTTTTAATAATATTGTAGACAAATTGAGGCCTTCCCTGTTTCATTTTAATTCTTTTCTAAATCCTTACTAATTTGTCAACTGTTTTTAGCACAAATCTTATCTTTACTCATACTACATTCCTCTCATTCAACTGCACACCTTTCTGCTAAGTAATCTTAGTTTGCTGATCATTCATCCATCATTTTGCTTACCCTTGCATAGAATTTAGTTCTCCATCTTCTCTCCCCCCCTACTTTCTAATAACTTTTTCCTAATATATTTGCAGAGTACTTTGTTGGTAAGGTCTCTGTGGGACCTTGTTCTGCCTTATTAATATGCATTGATTTCTCTACATTGGCTTTGTTTGCCCTTTCTACTAATGTTCTCTTATCATTAAAATCCCCCCCACCCTTTCTCTGCTTATGTCCTTTCTGTGCTGCTGTATCATTGCTCGCTCCCTCAGTTCGTCCTCTTTCCCCCCACTTTGTTTAGAAGACTTTTAAAAAGTATCTTTGGTTTTCTTGTTTTTTCAGTATGAGGTCCTTCTGTTATAGGAAAGTCTTCTGTAATTTGAAGCTTTTTTGATATATACTGCTCAAAAAAATAAAGGGATCACAAAAATAAGACATCCTAGATCTGAATGAATGAAATATTCGTATCAATTACTTTGTTCATTACATAGTTGAATGTGCTGACAACAAAATCACACAAAAATTAGCAATGGAAATCAAATGCAGCAACCCATGGAGGTCTGGATTTGGAGTTACACTCAAAATTAAAGTGGAAAAAAAGCACTACAGGCTGATCCAACGTTGATGTAATGTCCTTAAAACAAGTCAAAATGAGGCTCAGTAGTGTGTGTGGCCTCCACGTGCCTGTATGACCTCCCTACAATGCCTGGGCATGCGCCTGATGAGGTGGCAGATGGTCTCCTGAGGGATCTCCTCCCACACCTGGACTAAAGCATCCCCCAACTCCTGGACAGTCTGTGGTGCAATGTGGCGTTGGTGGATGGAGCGAGACATGATGTCCCAGATGTGCTCAATTGGATTCAGGTCTGGGGAACGGGCGGGCCAGTCCATAGCATCAATGCCTTCATCTTGCAAGAACTGCTGACACACTCCAGCCACATGAGGTCTAGCATTGTCTTGCATTAGGAGGAACCCAGGGCCAACTGCACCAGCATATGGTCTCACAAGGGGTCTGAGGATCCCATCTCGGTACCTAATGGCAGTCAGGCTACCTCTGGTGAGCACATGGAGGGCTGTGCGGCCCCCTAAAGAAATGCCACCCCACACCATTACTGACCCACTGCCAAACCAGATTGGTCATGCTGGAGGATGTTGCAGGCAGCAGAATGTTCTCCACGGCGTTTCCAGACCCTGTCACGTCTGTCACATGTGCTCAGTGTGAACCTGCTTTCATCTGTGAAGAGCACAGGGCGCCAGTGGCGAAGTTGCCAATCTTGGTGTTCTCTGGCAAATGCCAAACATCCTGCACGGTGTTGGGCTGTCAGCACAACCCCCACCTGTGGACGTCGGGCCCTCATACCATCCTCATGGAGTCTGTTTCTGACCATTTGAGCAGACACACACACATTTGTGGCCTCCTGGAGGTCATTTTGCAGGGCTCTGGCGGTGCTCCTCCTGTCCCTCCTTGCACAAAGGCGGAGGTAGCGGTCCTGATGCTGGGTTGTTGCCCTCCTACAGTCTCCTCCACATCTCCTGATGTACTGACCTGTCTCCTGGTAGCACCTCAATGCTCTGGACACTACGCTGACAGACACAGCAAACCTTCTTGCCACAGCTCGCATTGATGTGTCATCCTGCACTACCTGTGCCACTTGTGTGGGTTGTAGACTCCGTCTCATGCTACCACTAGAGTGGAAGCACCGCCAGCATTCAAAAGTGATCAAACCATCAGCCAGAAAGCATAGAAACTGAGAAGTGGTCTGTGGTCACCACTTGCAGATCCACTCCTTTATTGGGGATGTCTTGCTAACTGCCTATGCTTTCCACCTGTTGTCTATTCCATGTGCACAACAGCATGTGAACTTGATTGTCAATCAGTGTTGCTACCTAAGTGGACAGTTTGATTTCACAGAAGTGTGACTGACTTGGACTTACATTGTGTTGTTTCAGTGGTCCCTTTATTTTTTTGAGCAAGAGTTTCAACTCTTTGACTATGTTAGCTGGGGATTATGAGTGATGACATCAATGTTTGTAAAGAGCACGAAATTGGGAAAGAATAGGGATAAAGTAGGATAGGATAGGATAGGATAGGATAGGATAGGACAGGACAGGACAGGACAGGACAGAACAAAAAGACAAAACAAGATAAGATGATACAAGATAAGGCAAGGCGAGATGGGATGAGATGAGGGGAGGGGAGAGAAGGGGAGGAGAGGAGAGGAGAGGAGAGGAGAGGAGAGAACATTTATTGTCATTTTTTCTGTATACACAATGGCACACATTAAAATGAAATTCCGATACTGCTCTCAAAAGAAAAAACACCACGCACCAAACAATGTCACCATCCCAAGGATAATAATAATAATAATAATAATAATAATAATAATAATAATAATAATAATAATAATAATAATAATAATAATAATAATAATAATAATAATAATAATAATAATAATAATAATAATAATAATAATAATAATAATAATAATAACAGCATCCAAAAGTGCCAAGTTATACAAAATGACACCAAAACGTACATACATACATACATACATGCAGAAGAATATAGAAGAATATAAAGAATATTTTAATATATCTGTTTTTACATTTACAGAGACCTCCTTATTCCATCATCTCTCTCTATACCTTCGTCTTGATAACAAAAAACCCGTGGATAAGAATTTCTACTGTTTTTTTCAATTATAAACATTAAATTTGGGGGAAATGATACATAACAGTAATTACGATTTTGTAAATTGTGTTAGGCATGCTCATTAGCATATTGAAATTTTTCCTAGATTACTTAAATTCAGTTTGTTATCCAGTATAAACCTTATCTTTCTCAAAGCCTGTAACAATAATCTCCATCCTATGATTCAATCTGTGAATCTTTCCCTCTATCTTTACTAAAGCCTCCTCCAGAGACATCATCTTCTTAATTCCATCTATAGCTTTCAGAAGCTGTATTTTTTTAATAATGAGGAGCTGGGCAAGAAACATAATCCCTCTTGGCCTACATCATGTCTTTCCCCCATTTTACACATTCTATTATAGTTTTTAAATTCAGCAAAGTGTAGACATTACTGATTTATTCTCATAGTGCAAAAAAAGAGTAAAAGTAAAAAAAATTCCCAGAAATGCTAATCTCCATTTAGGAAAGCAATATATTTTAAATCCAGACTTAATCATCCCTAGTGTAGAACATTTAAACCAGTAGTTCTTTTTTATTTTTCTCCACTTATTTATTAGTTTCACTATAAGCATGATTAAGCCTGAATCCAATCCAAACTTACTTTCCAATGTGTACACTCCTGCAGGCATATTAATGGAGATTGCCACTAGGTCCATGGAAATAAATGCATGAATGTAATTGGGTCCTCTCTTAAATTTAAACTAATGAGACTACATGTTAAGTCCTCGGACTTACCATGACACCAAAATACCCAAGCCAGCTGCAGATCTAAGCCTGATTGGCTAAGATGCGAGCAGCCGGCTAGTGGGAAATTGGGGTGTCCTGATTGGTTGCCAGTTTGACAGCTCGACTATAAAAGGAGCTGTCAAATGCTGAGTTGCTGTTCTGTTCACTCGTGTTGCCTGTGGTGCTGAAGTTAGAAATAAAGCATTCCTGTTCAGAATTCCGTCTTGCCTCCGTTCCTGTCAGCCCGCTAACCTCCTATTTAACACTGGTGATGAAGGAGTGGGATTACTGACAAGAACGGCTGGCCGAAAGCCAGAGGGAGCTCGATCATGTAGGGCAGCCCTCACAGCGAAGTTCTGAGCTGGTCACTAGCCAGAGTGACGAGAGATCGCTGGGCACCTACCACTCAAATCTGTACTTCTCAGGATGGCCGCTTTACCGGCTTTCTCTCCCTTCGAGCCTGCTACAGAAACGTGGGATGCCAACGACTTTGCGGAGCTCTCCAGCAGCAGGAAGCTCAGCTATTTTTTCAGCTCTTGCGGCAGAGAAATGTTTGCCACTGTGCGAGCTTTGACAGCTCCTCAACCTGTCTATGAGGTGCATTGGGAGACGCTCCTGGAGAAGCTTTGCAACCACTATGCTCCAACACCATCCCGCATCGCTCGATGGCATGCCTTTCACCATCGGTTCCAGAAAGAAGGCGAATCCAATAATGACTATGTGGCTGCTCTTTGCACAGCCTCCCTAAACTGTCAATTTTCAGACCTGGATGATCTCTTGCTACATCAACTGATCTGTGAGACCTCAGGCTCCAATGTCAACATTTAGCCCGCCCTGAACTGACCCTACAGACTGTGTTAGATGAAGCCAGGGCTTCTGAGCTCTCTGAGCAATCAGCCTCTGAATTGCAGAGATATGCTCCTCCCAGCTTGCAGCCCAGCAGAAGCCTCCCTGTCCATCATGAGGACTCCGACCTCAAGGACTTTTCTGAGGGGGAGGAGGAGGACTTCTGCCACCTCAAGGCAAGAAACAAAAGAGCTCCTATAGCAGTGATGGCAAACCTTTTTTTCCTTGGGTGCCGAAATAGTGTGTGTGCGCACTATCGCACGCGCGTGCATGCCCACACCCATAATTCAAAGCCCCTCACTTGCCCCACCCCACTGTGCATGCTTGCGCGACCCCCCCCACTCCCCATTTTCTGACTTCCAGTGGGCCCGGTAGGCCCGTTTTTCGCCCTCCCCAGGCTCCAGAAGCTTTCTTGGAGCTTGGGGAGGGCGAAAACGCTCCCCTGCCACCCTGGAGGCCCTATGGAGGCCGAAATCACCCTCCCAGAGCCTCCGCGTGAGCCAAAAATCAGCCGGTGGGCACGCATATGCACACTGGAGCTCAGCTAGGGCAACAGCTCGCGTGCTGGCAGATATGGCTCCGCGTGCCACCTGTGGCACCCGTGCCATAGGTTCGCCATCACTGTCCTATAGCGAACTCACACCAGCCGTCCTGCCTGGGATGTGGAGGGAACCACAACAGGGCTGAATGTAGGTTCCGCTCTACCACCTGCCAGCATTGTGGCAAGAAGGGTCAGCTGTCCAAGGTCTGCCAGGCTGTTTTGCCACCCTTGGAAGCGCCCCCAGACCTCACCAACCAACGCAGACCTATCGCAGACCGCCTAACTATCGGGAGGACTATTTGTCTGTCACCAGAGTTCACAGTCCTCCAGCTGAGGACATCGGCCACGTCTCTGCAGCAACATCCTCCTCCAAATTGTACCTCTCGATCCTGCTGGAGGGCAAGCCTTGCAAGATGGAGGTAGACACCAGCTCCTCCAGGTCCCTCATCTTGTGGGCAACAATAACCAGATTGTTGCCCCATTTCACCAAACAGCGTCTTCAACCTTGCCCTATCGCTCTCAGGGATTACCAGGGCAAGTTGATCCCGACTGTTGGCTGCGGCTCCTTCAAAGTCACTCACAAGGCCTTTTCAGGCCTACTGCCACTCATTGTGGTGAATGGACAATTGCCATTTATTTATTTATTTATTTATTTATTTATTTATTTATTTATTTATTTATTTATTTATTTATTTATTTATTTATTTATTTATTTATTTATTTATTTATTTATATTTCTATTTCTATGCCGCCCAACTCCCGGGGGACTCTGGGCGGCTCACAGCAGGTATAGAAACATATAATCAGTAAAAACAATTTTAAAAAACATGTTAAAATACTATCCATAATTTTAAAAGAACTTTCACTCATACCCCGCCTGCCAGATGAGCAAAGTTTTTATTGCTTTACGGAAGGCCAGCAGGGTGGGGATAATCCTGATCTCTGGAGGGAGTTGGTTCCAAAGGGAGGGAGCTCCCACAGAGAAGGCTCTCCCCCTTGGCCCTGCCAACCGGCATTGCTTGGTCGATGGGACCTGGAGGAGACCAACTCTGTGGGACCTAACCGGTTGTAGGGAGGTATGCGGCAGGATGCGGTCCCGAAGGTAACCTGGCCCTGAGCCATGTAGGGCTTTAAAGGTAACGACCAACACCTTGAATTGGATCCAGAGACTAATGGGCAGCCAATGCAGCTGGCGGAGGATCGGTGTTACGTGGGTGCATCTGGGTACACCCACCACAGCTCGCGCAGCTGCATTTTGCACCAATTGCAGTCGCCAGACACTCTTCAAGGGTAGCCCCATGTAGAGCGCATTGCAGTAATCCAGCCGTGAGGTGATAAGGGCATGAGTGACTGTGAGAAGTGCCTCCTTCTCCAAGTAGGGTCGCAATTGGTGCACAAGACGTACTTGTGCAAAGGTCCCCCTAGCCACAGCTGAAAGATGTTGCTCCAATTTTAGCTGTGGATCTAGAAGGACACCCAAATTGCGAACCCGTTCTGAGGGAGCTAATTTCTCCCCCCCAAGAACCAAGGAGGGACAATTGGTCAAGTCCTTAGGAGGCAATATCCACAGCCACTCAGTCTTGTCAGGGTTAAGTTTTAGCCGGTTCTTCCCCATCCAGACCCTAACATCGTCCAGGCAGCGGCCCATTACGTCTACAGCTTCCCCGAATTGAGACGGGGTGGAGATGTACAACTGGGTATCATCAGCATATTGCTGATACCTCACCCCGTGTCGTCGGATGATCTCACCCAGTGGCTTCATGTAGATGTTAAACAGGATGGGCAAGAGGACCGAGCCCTGCGGCACCCCACATAGTAGGGGCCTAGGGCTCAACCTCTGCCCCCCTGTCAACACCAACTGCGTCCTGTCAGAGAGGAAGGAGGAGAACCACTGCAAAACAGTGCCGCCCACCCCCACCTCTCCGAGACGACGCAGAAGGATACCATGGTCAATGGTATCGAAGGCCGCTGAGAGGTCAAGTAGCACCAGGATAGAGGAGTAACCCCCATCCCGGGCTCGCCATCCCTCCTGGGCCTCAATTGGTTCTCCGCCCTAGGGCTCATGGTGTCAGGCGTCCACTCAATGACTCCAGACGTGCTTACCAACATCACCGCTGAATTTGCAGACGTATTCAACAGCGGCCTGGGTAAATATATGGGGAGCCCCATTTCATTTAATTTGGACCCCCAGGTGACCCCCATCCATTTAAAGCCTAGGAGGGTGCCCCATGCCCTATGCCCCAAAGTAGATTTAGAGTTGGATAAGTTGATAGTCCAGGGGGTGTTGGAAGCAGTAGACCATTCCAAATGGGAGACCCCCATTGTTATTCCCCTAAAGCATGATGGATCCATTAGGATCTGTGCAGACTATAGGGCTATCCTTAAGAAGGCCCTTCAGGCTAATCCTTACCCTATGCCAGTAGTGCAGCACCTCCTGCATTTCTTGGGACAGGGATCTATATTCACCAAACTGGATCTCACCCAAGCTTATCAGCAGCTCCCGGTGGATGAGGCCACTGCCTTTGCTCAAACCATTGTTACCCACCGGGGCGCTTTTAAGTGCAAACGGCTCCAGTTTGGGATTAGTGTGGCCCCTGGCATCTTTCAAAGCCTCATGGAATGGCTTCTCCAAGGTCTGCAGGGGGTGGTGCCATATTTTGATGATGTTCTCATCTCGGCATCATCTCTGCCAGACCTGCTCTCTAAACTCAGGGCTGTTCTCCTCCGCTTCAGGCAGGTTGGCCTTAAGCTTAGAAAAGACAAATGTATGATTGGGGTGCCTCAAATGGAGTTTTTAGGATTTCTTATTGATGCCACCAGCATCTATCCGGCCTCATCCAAACTAGAAGCTATCAAGAATGCTCCTGCTCCTGTGTCTAGGGCTCAGCTACAGGCTTTCTTGGGCCGCTTAACTTTTATGTCATATTTTTGCCTCACTAGGCTTCTGTGGCTAAGCCGTTACACAGGCTTCTAGACACTAAGGCTGTTTGGCGCTGGGGGCCAGCCGAGGCCAAGACTTTCCAGGCTGTTAAGGACCTGTTAACCTCACAGATTGTCCTTGTCCAATACAGTGACTGCTTGCCACTGCTTTTGGTGTGCGATGCCTCTCCCAATGGTGTAGGGGTAGTGCTTAGCTACATCTTGCCCAACAGATCTGAGGCCCCCATAGCATATTACTCCAGAACCCTGTCTCAAACCGAATGCAACTACAGCCAACTAGATAGGGAGGCACTTGCGTGTATGGCTGGAGTACGCCGCTTCCATGATTACCTTTATGGTTGCCACTTTCATTTAGTGACTGACCATAAGCCTCTCCTAGGCTTACTCGTGGGGGACCGACAAAGCCCCCAGATGCTGTCCCCCTGCATGTCTCGGTGGTCAGAGTTCTTAGCTGGGTAAAACTACCAACTTCAATATAGGCCTGGCAAGCTATTAGGGCACACTGATGCCCAAAGCCGCTGCCCATTGCCCAAAATCATATTGGACCCAGTTCCTGCTACCTCTGTCCTTCTTGTTGAAGAACTACTAAGCCCCGTTTCTGCTAGACAGATAGCTTCCCTCATGAGCACTGACCCTATTTTGTCCCAAGTCGTTGATTGGGCATGCAGGGGGTGGCCCCAAGGGCCTGTCCCTTCCCCATTGCAACCCTTCGTGGCTAGGCAACATGAGATCTCTATTCAGCAGGGATGCCTACTGTGGGGACATAGGGTTATAATACAGTACCTCCAGGGGTTAGATAAGCCATACTTACGTGCCTGCACTCCGCCCACCCTGGCATTGTGCGGATGAAAGCACTGGGCCACAGCTATGTCTGGTGACCCAGGATGGACCAGGAGATAGAGGCCTAGGTATCCAAATGCCACACGTGCCAGCAATCCAGGCCTGCACCATCTTCTGCCCTGATTCATGAGTGGGAATCCCCTAGGGCACCCTAGGCCAGGTTCCACATGGACTTAGCTGGGCCAGTCCATGGACGCACATTCCTTGTGGTCATGGATGCATATTCAAAGTGGGTCGAGCAGGCATCACTGGCTATCACCACTTCTGAGGCTATTATTAAAATTTTAGACAAACTGTTTGCCATGCATGGGCTCCCTGATACAGTGGTAACAGATAATGGGCCCCAATTCACTGCAGCCTCATTCCAAGTGTTTCTGGCCAAACTGGGGATCCGCCATGCCCCCAAGCACCCGCTCATCCTGCAGCCAATGGCCTATCTGAAAAAGCAGTTAGGTCAGCAAAAGAGGCTTTAGGGAGCCTGGGGTATGATAACTGTCATCACAGCATGTGCACCTATCTGACAGCCCAGCACACTACCTCTTGCCAGGCCACTGGGGTTAGCCCTGCTGAGTTACTCATGGGCCGCCATCTCCGAACCACCTTGGACCGTCTGCACCCCAGCTTTGACTATGGACAACCTCCAGTTCCTGACCAACGGCCCAGGGAATTCTCGGTGGGGGATCCCATATTCACCCTTAATTTTGGTGCTGGCCAAAAATGGCTGCTGGGACATGTGACTCATCTAACTGGACCCTGCTCTTATAGGGTCCAGCTCCCTGATGGCCAGCTGTGGCGCCGGCACATCAACCAACTATGATGACGGGTTCCCTGTTTAGAGCCTGCTCAGCCAGAAAGGCCCAAGCCTTCCCGGCAGTTTCCACCCGCTCCCAGACCCTGGTCTACCATCCCGACCTTCTACCATCTCCAAACTGCGAGTGTTGTTCATCGCCTACCAGGCCTGCCGAGTGCCCTACTCCGCGGCCAGGTCGCAGGGAGTTCTGGAGGACCCACAACCAGCTCCTCACTCTTCAGCCGCCAGCCCTGAACTAAGGTGATCAGGGTGGAGCCGACATCGCCCGGCATACCTCGCCGACTATGCCTGCACGATCTGGGGGGGTGAGGGGACTTACGACGACGCCAAAATACCCAAGCTGGCTGCAGGTCGAAGCCTGATTGGCTAAGATGCGAGCAGCCGGCTAGTAGGAAATTGAGGCGTCCTGATTGGTTACCAGTTTGACAGCTCGACTATAAAAGAAGCTGTCAAACGCTGAGTTGCTGTTCTGTTCACTCGTGTTGCCTGTGATGCTGAAGTTAGAAATAAAGCGTTCCTGTTCAGAATTCCGTCTTGCCTCCATTCCTGTCAGCCCGGTAACCTCCTATTTAACACTACCCACTTATGCAGGGGTTTAATTGGTGTCTAAACACAGATAGAAGAACTAAATTAGTTTGTGAACTGCTTATGATGGTGCCTTTTTTCTTTCCACAGTGGCATGGCCGTGCAGCCAGCTTTGATAGTCAAGGTTCCTGTCCCACTTCCAAACCACCTTCAACACCATGATCCATCAAGTGGTGAATATGGGGCCTCAACCAAATTCTTTTTGTTTTGCTCTGATATTTTCTCCATGGGTCTTGAATTCTGATTCAACCTATTGCTGAGTAACAGAAGAATGGAGACCAGACAGTCCTCGTTTCCACAGTGAAAAAGGCACCAAGCCCTTTTACAGTGGTGTTTGTCTTAGTTATTTCTATCTCTCCAGGTGTGAGTTTTTTCACTTTTTGGATATGGCTGCTAAAAAGAAGAAAAGAAAAGAAAAAAGAAAAGAAAGAAAAAAAGAAAAGGCGTATGCCGGAACTCTGCCCTGTAAAATAACATGTAAAATAGTTATTTGTGTGTATGTAAAGGGACAAATAATAGAGAGCTGTTGTACTTCTGCACATCAGCATGCAGATTTAAAAGAGACAGCAGAATGAAAAATGAGCAGGCCTTGATTAGGCTCCTTGTGACATGTGAACACCCTTTTGTTATTGTGATCAGTGAGACATTACAGCTTTTCTTATTCATGCTGTGATGTTCATGGAATCTGTGAAATACAGCCCAGCCTGTCCTTCTGTATATTTTAAAGAGTTGCTAATTCCTCAGGGAGAAATGATCCATTTTTTGTAGTTGTGTTCTTGAAAGAGCCTTTTGCATGAATTCAGCTGCTTAAGGTCCTGTGAACTCCTGTGGCAGTTCTGCACTGATTACAGGTTTGTGAACTTTTTTTAAAAAAATCTATTTCTCCTATATATATATATTGATTTGTCATTTCTCCTCTCCCTCCCCGTCCCCCCTGCTAAAAATTGTTATATTTAGTTAGGTCTTTTTTCATTGTGATTTAGTTCAGTTTTTATCAAGAAGCAAATGCACTGAATTAAATTAGTTTGCCACAATTATTTTCAAAATTAACTTCTTTAAATTTGGAAGCTCAAACAGGGCAAAACCTCTTTTACACTCTTCTGCCCTGCAAAAATGAAAGATTATACATTTTATGCCAATGTTTTCACAATACTTATTTCTAATACAATTTTGTTTCCTTTTCTTTGTGAAATCACAAGGTTGTCACATGGCATTTATCTTCATCTGATTTTGAGGGTGCTAATAATGGCATGCTGGCGCTGTATGTAATCTTACTCTCATTTGCCCACCATTGCTCAAAATACTTTTCCGTTTCTGCCTCTCTTGCCTGTGCTTATCACAGGTGGGTTGCTCTCGGTTCGGACCGGTTCTTTAGAATCGGTAGCGGGAATTTCCCCCCACTCACCGAACCAGGAGCGATCACCAGTTGGCCATGCCCCCGTACCGGCTCTAATGACTGCACCATAGACGCCACCATCTTGTTTTTGGCTTCTGCGCATGCACAGAAGCTTGGTTTTCAGCACTATGCATGCGCACATGTGCGCAATGCGCGCACACCCACATGGCGCGGGAGGAAGCGAACCGGCGGCAAGGTAAGTTAGAACCTACCCCAGGTGCTTATAGCCAATTTGTAATATTTAAATTCAGCAATCAAGTGAGCTACACTAGATTAACATGGGTCTTTCTAGGAATTTATCATTATCTTTTCTCTCCTACTCCTAGAATCATTTTTAAACACTCTTTTTAATTTCTCCAGGGATATGCAAAAACCCTTGGTCCCTTCATAGCCAAACAGCATGCTCATAGTAAACTTTTGCTGCAAATTTTGGCAAGTATTTCCCCCAATGCAAATACCAAAGGTCAGTTGATATTAAATCTACTTCAGCTCAAGCCTTGCACATTCATCATCTTCAACATCCTGGTACCTGCTATGTCTTATGTACCTGCTTCTATGCTGTTGCCGAACAACTGAAAGGTGGCAGTCATAGTGGCCAGGCTGCTGATACAGTATGTGGTTACTACAATACCAGCATTATCAATAACCGTATGTAACATTGCTCAGCGATGAAGACTTAATGTTGGCACTGCTGAATGATGAAGCTTGTAAAGTTTTGGCATGAATAGAGCTCTGCTAATCCACCTATGGAACCAATACTTTTAAAAGAAACATAATATACAAATATTGATGATCTCAGCTTAGAGCATTAACTTTCCAAAGCTTTCATTGCATGAAATCAATTTACATGTCTTTTGGAGATTAATATTTAAGCACAATGAGCAGTAGGAAAACTTGAATACATCTGGTTTCACTGAACTAAACAAAACTATATTGTACTGTTGCCCTTTTCCCATCTTATTAATTTCAGTGGGAACTGAGATATCTCCAGCTTTCTCTAAATTTTTCTTCACCCAGCACATATGATCTATGCCTGGAAGCAAAGGTCTAAATAAGGATTATCATTCTGAATCTGATTCGCCAAAGGTCAAATGTTGCTGCTAGGATGAAGGTATATACATCTTGTAGCACATACATAATACCTCTTCTGTACTGAGAAACAAATTAACAAAGCTTACAGAGTTAAAAACGCTGGCCACCTCTTCAGTAGGTAAAGCCAATATCCAGAGGCCATCAGTTTAAGAGTTTCTGGATCAGAGAAATCAATTACAATGTATTAATGGTTACCCATAATGAGTTTTCATGAGAGTCTTAAGAATGACTTAGTTTACAAAAATACCTCTGCTAAGCTTCTTCCCTTTGGTTTTGTTAGGCTTTTTATCTACTTGACAGGGATATTATTGTGTCTTTCAAGTGATATTTGAAATATTTTGCTTTTAGACTTGCAATATTACCTGTAATGACAGAAATGTTCTCAAATCACTGTACATTAACGTTCCACCCAGTTACGTTCAGTGCTGAGCCCAATTTTTTAACAAACACTTTTAAAATTTAATCATAATCCTTATCTCTGCATTAATGTTCTGACTCACTGATCTGAATACTTTCCAGACTTCTGTAAATAACTTTACAGGGAAATTTTGTTCCGCTAAAGACCAATTTGTTCTAGCTCCTCACCACACCTTGTGTCTTAATTTCCTCTGTACGTGCCACATGCTACAGGAGCATCAGTCTAATAAAGTGACTTTTTTTTGAAAACTCTTGTCTTGGGCATAGTTTTGTTTTTTTCAATTTCTTTTCTGCAACGAGGAAGGGAAACAGTCAGTTAGTTAATAAAACAACATTGTGTCAGCTGCAAAAAAAAGGCATTGAAACAAGCTGAAAGGTACAGTCTAGTTTCTGTTAGGAAAGACATTTTTTGCAATCTTACCTATCAGAAGTGAGTGATGGTTCTGAAAATAAGATATTTTCAAGTACATAGTTGGAGTACAGTGTACTTTATTATGGTTTTCCTCAATTTGGGGCCTTTAATTGTGGTGGTCGTATTTCCAGCAAACGTGGTTTCATACACTCTCAGTGTAACAAAGGGAATGGGTTTCAAACAGTGGTGGGTTGCTCCCGGTTCTTAGAACCGGTAGTGCTGGTGGTGGGAGGCCAGCACTACCGGATTAGGATTAATGGGATTAGGAGCCGAGGTGGCGCAGTGGTTAAAAGCAGCACTGCAACTAGTTCAGCAGTTCAGCTGTTCAAATCTCACCGGCTCAAGTTTGACTCAGCCTTCCATCCTTCTGAGGTCGATAAAATGAGGACCCAGATTGTTGGGGGCAATATGCTGAACTCTGTAAACTGCTTAGAGAGGGCTGTAAAGCACTATGAAGCGGTATATAAGTTTAAGTGCTATTGCTATTGCCCGGGATGCTCCGCCCACCCACCCGGGACGCTTCTGTGCATGCGAACCGGTGGCAAAATAATTTACAACCCACCAGTGGTTTCAAAGGTCATAAGAATCTGAAACTTAAACTTTTTTAATTTTGCAATTTAGTAGATTTACTGTAAACAGTGTTGAAAATGTAATTTTGATTATGGGCCATCAAATTGATGTCAACTGTTAGCACCTATCACACAGATAGGATAATATCACACAGATAGGATAATATATCCTCAATCTGGCCTTTCAGATTTTCCAATGATGGCTCCATAATCACTGGAATTGAATCCATCAGATTTTCCAATGATGGCTCCATAATCACTGGAATTGAATCCATCCACCTTGCTTATCCATGTCTTCTTTTTCCTTTTCCAGCATTATACACTTCTAGAGAGACTAGGATCTTCTTATAATGTGCTGAAGATATAGTAATTTAAGCCAAGTGACTTGTACCTCATGTGAGAACTTTGGTTTGATTTATTGTGATCCATTTGTTAGTTTTACTGGGTATCCATGATAATCTTGGGATTCTTTTCCAAGAACAAAGTTCAAAAGTGTTAATATACTTTTTCCTTCAGTCCGTTTAATTTTCTTTTAGTCAGTTACTATTTGTCCATTGGCATCCTTCAACATATCAATTCAAGGTCAGAATCTCCCTCTGAGTTCAGAATTCTTTTGGAAGACTTTTCTTATTTTTCTATTTCTGTTTCTACCTTTGATGTTTACATATATCACTGTAATACTGTTTCTTTGTCTTTTCTAACAGCTTTCTGAAATTATTTGTTAAGTTCCTTCCCAAGCTGTTTGTTTTATTGGCTTTGGGTTCTTTTTTGTTCTTGGCAATTTCCACCATGTTTTGTCTTCTAGTTTTCTTTCTTCTTGTTTTTTGTCTCAGATTCAACCTTAACAATTCCTTTGATTTTCATGCCAGAGTTCTTCTGCTTCCAAATCAGTGAGATATAGGACTATAAAAGCAATTCCTGATATTGTCCTTGAAAATTGTGAATATTTGTTCAAAATGATATTGTGGAAACTGACTGGCAAGGATTTCTGGGGAAGAAATGGCGGACTGGTAGATTGACTCTTTCAACCTTCTCTGGAGGAAGTGAGGATGTGAGATTACCCACATTGCATTCCATACGTTTGCTCCTCCCCAAAGGAAATTGCCCGGCAGTGGTCACCAGAGAGTGGGAGAACTGAGCTGAGGGAATTCGCTGTTCTTAGTCCAGCCGCAGACAGAACCTTCAGAGGACACTAAATTTGCACTTCCTTTGTTAATCACCTTTGGAAATTGCCTATTAACTGTTTTAAGGAAGTTAAAGTGACAAGATTGGAAACACCAGACCACGGTCTTCAGTCCTTAGTATAAGAAAATGAAACTGTATCTTAATAAACTTTAAGAATTCAAAGTAAACAGCAAGAAAAGGTTTTAACTATAGAAAGTTTCAAACAGATTAGGGGCTCAGAAAATGTTGGGAGATTTGATGTTGAATATTGAAACTTTGAAATTAAATTTAAAGAATAAGTGCATTTTTATGGGAAAGAAAAAATTATTTTGATATTAGAGACTATCAGAGATAGTTGAGAAATTACAGTGAAATTTTAAATCAACAATTTCAGGTTATGCATTTTTATGAAGACTGTTTCCAGAAGAGCTGCTACACCAGAAGATGCTGTTATAGAAAATGTGCCATGTGTGGGTACAGGATCAGGGGCGACCCTGGGGGTCTTCTGTTTCGCCTTTCCCTGCTTCTGAGGCTTGTCAGCCATTTCGGCTGCACTGTGGATCAGCAGGGAACAGGCAGTCAAAGCAGGCAATCAAATCAGGAGAGGCAGACAAAGTCGGCAGAAGGGAGAACAGCTTCGTCGGCAATGTTCTCCTGGCTGTCCGTCACTTTTAATTTATTCAAAATGGCCACCGCACCCAAGATTCGCTCCGTGCTCCTCGGCTGTCAGTCAAGGTAATTTATTCAAAATGGCTGACGCAAGCCTAATCGCTCCGTAACAGCCGTTCCCGCCGAAGAGCCTCTCAGCTGGGATCAAAGGGCCTTTTGAAAGCTCGTCGATGCGAGGCCTCTCTGCTGATCTAGGAGCGGTCTGACAGGTTTGCTAGTGCCCCTGCCGACGCCGCGCGATGCTAGTGGCCGATGTCGGGCCCAGATGGTCAATTAGGGGCAACTAGATGGCCATTGGAGGCAAACTCTAGCCTAAGAGGGGAACGCAGGCCACCCAAGTGCGGAGCTTCTGTGGCTGGAAGAGTCTGGATCAGAGTACCTCCCTCCCTGTCAGACCGGTATTATGCTTGAGGTTTGGGATCGTAGGGCAAGTCAGAGGCACAAGGTCTCGCCTGTCACCTCAGTGGGGCAGCCCCCCCAGAGGGGAGTAGGCCCAATGCAAAAGGCCCCTTAGCGTGTCACAAGATACAGTTATTGAGTGACAGCTGTCAAATCCCAATTAATAATGCAGCAAAAAAACTCACAGATACAAATTCAGATTCAGAAGTTGGTGGAGAACTCCAAGAATGGTTAAACTTTCCTTCTTTGGCTGAGGACCGAGAAAAAAGAGGGGGTGGCAAGGCAAGAGGGTGGTATTTATACTTTGATATAACTCGGTCCTGATTGGCTAGGGGGCAGATTTAACCCATTCTTGGAGGATGGCTCCACCTACTATGGAGAAAATGTTTTGACATGGAAAAAAATGTGAACAGGGATTTTTCATGGATATACCAAAAAATAGTGGATGGGGCTATAAAGAGTAAGATGAAAATAAAAATTCCAATTCATTTTTATGTAAAAGGAAGGAACATAAAATTGGCTCATTTGATGAGGGTCAAAGTGGAATATGTTGTTATTTTAGGGGGATTTCTTTTGGACTTGCTCTAGCCTGGAAAATGTTATTATTGGATTTACTTGCAGTTAACATGGTGTTTACACCTTTTTTCCCTTGCAGTCATTTTATCTATCCTACTCTGATAGCATCTAAATTGGCTTATATCTAACTGCCTTTGCATTTAAAATAAGAAATCTTCATCAGCTTGTTCTCTTTAAAGGAGATAGTGCCCTTCTTTGTCATATTAAATTTCAGCCTTTTGTTTATACTGGGGTAGTAGGATAAAGTGACCAGATTTTTTTTTTAAAGCGGGACACCGACGGGGGGCGGGGCCGCCTGGATGCCGAGTTTTGCCCTCTGTGCATGTGCAGAGGGCAAAAGACCGCTAATGTCGGCGTCGGGGGGAGAGGCGGGAGGCCTTTCCTCGCCTCCCGCCTCCCCTTCGGGAGCCGGCAGTGGCTTGGGCTGGCTTGGGAAGGGAGCAGCCCCCAGCGTCTCTTGGCTCTCCTCCTCCCTCCCCCCCCGCCCGCCCAGGGGTCCCACGCCGCCCGCTGACCTCGCGCACGTCCTGCAGGCACTCGACGATGGCCAGGTTGGGCCCAGCAGCAGCAGCAGGCCTTTCAGCTCGGGCCGGCCGTGGGCGGTGTGGGCAGCGGGCGGGCGTCCCGCGTTGACTCCTCCGGCGGCGGCTACCTACCCAAATTCACCACCATAACATTTTCATGAGGGGAGAAACTCCCAATTCCTCAGCCCCACACGTCTCCTTTCTCTTTCACATTAGGCGCATGCCGATTGCGTCACCATTCGCGCCGAGGCAGAGACGAAAAAAAGGCTGATATCTATTTGAACCCATGCCATGTGCAAAGAACTGCGGCCCGAGGAAGGGAGGGACAGAGAGAATCTGTTTCGCCTTGGTTGCTAAGCAACGAAACAGCCTCCATTGTCGTCCCCTGCCGCCTCTGTTCCGTTCCGTTCAGGGCTTTGCTGGGGGGAAGGTGGCTGCTCTTCTTTTTTTTCCCTTCCTCGGCTTTTAATGTTTTGCTTTGCTTTATCACACTGCTTAAATAGCTCCGGGGGACACAGCAAAGATGTGCTAAACCAGGGGTGGCCAAACCGTGGCGCAAATTCAAAAAGCGGGACTTTTTGAAAACGCCCCGGGACGCGGGACAATTTGTTTGAAATCGGGTCTGTCCCGCCAAAAGCGGGACGTCTGGTCACCTTATAGTAGGAGCACTTGATGCCTTCTAAATATGGATTTGCTTACAGTTAAGAGTGAAACTGTTTATACTTGTGATGAGGATGGGAAGTTGGTTTCTTTCTATATTTTCTTCCTTTTTTGCTTTCTTGCATTTTTATTCTCTCTCATTTTAGTTTGTATTATCTTTTATTATTGTAATTAAAATGTTTAATAAAAGTATTATTTAAAAAAGAAGCTGACTGGTTTTGTTCTTCTGTTTTAACTTGATTGGACACTTGCACATAAGCAATTTTTTATCTGTTCCACGGACAATCTCCAGTTATATCTTTCCTTCTGTATCTGAGCTCTTCCACCTCTTTGTCCTAATAATATACTCAATTTTATTTCTGTGTACTCCACCTGATGATGCCTTAGTACAGTGATGGCAAACCTTTTTTTGCTCGGGTGCCAAAGGGTGCGCGCAATAGCGCTTGCGCTATTGAGGACCCAGATTGTTGGGGGCAATATGCTGAACTCTGTAAACCGCTTAGAGAGGGCTGTAAAGCACTATGAAGCGGTATATAAGTAAAGTGCTATTGCTATTGCTATTGCCCACACCCATAATGCAATGCCCTCCCCCCGTGCATGTGTGCTCAACCCCCTGCGCATGCGCGCAGGCCTCACTGAAGCCTCCGGATTTCTGGTAGGCCCGTTGGGCTGTTTTTCGCCCTTCCCAGGCTTCAGGAAATCCTCCGGAGCATATGGATGGTGAAAAATGGGCCCAACTCAAGTTACAAACTTCTGGTAGGCCCGTTGGGTCCGTTTTTCGCCATCCACAGGCTCCGGAGTCTTTCCTGAAGCCTGGGAAGGGTGAAAATGGCCTTCCCCCGCCCTCCAGAAGGCCGAAAATCAGCTGGCCAGAGTGCACCTGCATGCTGGAGCTGACATAGGGCAATGCCTCATGTGCCCTCAGATGTGGCTGCGCGTGCCACCTGTTGTACACATGCCATAGGTTCGCCATCACAGCTTTAGTACATAGGCCTCATTTTGTTTGTTTGTTTGTTTGTTTGAAGGGTGTTAACAATGAATAAATAATTGGATTGGCAGAGGTTGATAAGTCATT
The DNA here is from genome assembly GCA_023053685.1 of Diadophis punctatus similis. Lineage (NCBI taxonomy): Eukaryota > Metazoa > Chordata > Lepidosauria > Squamata > Dipsadidae > Diadophis > Diadophis punctatus. The sequence goes on from JALIGW010000003.1 coordinate 30,258,299, forward strand.
CTCCTGCCTCATTTTTATTTCCTAGGGCATATGGTGGTGTGGCTACAATTTTTTTCTTTATATTTCCACCATTGGCATTTGTTCTCTGTTTATATACAAGTGTCTTGCCCAATGGTGAAATCTAAACATTTTCCCTACCAGTTCTGTGGGTGTGGCATGGTGGTCATGTGACTGGGTGGGCATGGCCAACTTGCAAAATGTGGTGAAACTCACTTAATAATACTCTTGCTTAGCAACCAAAATTTTGGGCTCAATTGTGGTCATAAGTTCTCTTTCTTTCTTTCTTTCTTTCTTTCTTTCTTTCTTTCTTTCTTTCTTTCTTTCTTTCTTTCTTTCTTTCTTTCTTTCTTTCTTTCCTCTCTCTCTCTCCACCTTCCTCTTTCTTTCTTTCTTTCTTTCTCTCTCTCTCTTTCTTTCTCTTTCTTTCTTTCTTTCTTTCTCTTTCTTTCTCTTTTTTTCTTGTCTCTGTCTCTCTTTCTTTTCTCTCTCTCTCTCTCTCCTCTCTTTCCTTCCTCTTTCTTTCTTTCCCTTTCTTTCTCTCTTTCTCTCAGCAGTGGGAGAAGGAAGAAAGTGTTCTGGTTGTGCGGGCTGCCCAGCCCAGCAGCAGTGCATCCCCTGTCATGGACTGGATGCGGGGAGTGGGACCCAAGGCGGAGGGCAGCTTCCGTCAGGCCTTGTCTGGTGGAAACAGCAGCCCTTCCTGGCGCCTTCAGGGGCACCGGGGAGCCCTTGGCCATCCACAATGAGGACACGCTGACACTGCTGCTGTGCTCACCCATCGCAGGCATCCAAAGAGCAGAGGAGGAGACATCCAGCCAGCGCGGGTGGTTTCTGAGAGTTCAGTACCCGCCCAGGCAAGACCGGCGATGGATGCTCAACCAGTGAGCATGGTACGTGTGATCCCCCCCTCTTTCCCCATCACTGTGGCTGAGTCTAGTGCCAGGCGGGAGACCCCCCAACCAACCCTCTCCATGGCCAGGCATCCGCCTCCCTGCCACATGAGCGAGGAAGGGGAAAAATTGGGAGCCGTTTCTTCTTGGGGGAGGAGGAGCCACCGAAGTCAGAAAACAACTGATCGGGGAGTCAAAGAAAACAACTGGTGGACGATTCAAAGCCAATTCCACCGTGGATTGGCGTCCCTGCAGGTTTGCCTGTCTGTCAATCATTGTCCACTCCCAGCCACTCACTCACCCACCCAGCCATCCACCTCATGGCCAGGCAGTGAGCAGGCTGAAACTCCTGCACTCTCGCGGGAGAGAAGAATGAGGGCAAAAGGAAAAGAAAGAAGGTGGGGACTCCCCAAAGCCATCCACGCGTGGCTCGCCAGATGGAGTGGGAATGGGACACACAGGCGTGCGTGCCCCACACCAACAAAGTGCTCAAACAAAGCCTCGCTGAGTGGCTCAGTGCAGCTCAGCGTGGCCCCTGCAGCACGCTCCAGCAAAAGCAAGTGAGCAACCGAACAGGTGGGTGCTCTGTCATTGTTCACTTCCCTTTGGCCCCCCTCACAGCCCTTCGCTGCTGCTAATGCAGAAGGCTGGGGGAGTGTTAGAGTCACCCCAATGTGGGGAGAAAGAAAGGGGGCTGGGGGGCTAGGGAGAGTACCAGATCCTTGGCCCCGGGAGGATGGCATGCCGGCGGGTTAAAGCAAGGGTCGCTGCCCAGCTGGGTCAAGCCAGAGTGATGCCGGCAGACAAGGGGCTCTGCCCTGCTCCTGGTTTCATCCTCTGAGGCTTCCCGCAAAAGTGCCATTTAGTGGTAAGAGAACAAGCAGGCAAGGTTGTATAGGGAAGCAGTGCAATGCACCCAGGGAGGAGGCGAGGCTTGAAGGGGAGGGCGAGAGATGAAGCAGCCTCGGCCACCACCACCGCGCTTACCTCGGCCCGCCAGGCACAGCAGCAAAATCCCAGCCGCCAAAGGCGAGTACCTGCAGCTCTGCGCCGCCCGCATCCTGCCGCACTCCCTGAGACCGCATGTGCAGCCCTGGGACATCCGGTTGCCATCTTAGAGTGCTGCCGCCACTGCCGCTGCCCCTCTCAACCCCAGAGCAGCAGCTGCTGCATCTCCACCAAGGGCTGCCCACCCACCCACTGGCCGGGCAAGGCTGGACGCCAACCTCGGAAGGCAAGCAGGCATGGGGGACCGCCAGGAAGGCTGTTAGCTCCCTTCCCTGTGGCCGCCCCCCCAACATACTTGCTGCCTTCCACATGGCCTTCCGCTTGCCTGGCTTTGCAAGCTGGCCACGGGGACATTGGGAAGGCCACGTGGAAGGCAGGAAAGCATGTCAGGGCTGCGGGCCACGGGAAATGGAGTAGGGAAGGCAGGCTGGGATGGTGGGGGGCAGCTAGATAGGCCGCGACTTCACAGGCTTACCTGGCAGGCAGATCAGGGGCGCAGCGCTTCAGTCAGGCAAGCTGCAGAGCAGAGACTGGGCAGGACAGGGCAAGCAAGCGGTGACTGGGGGACCGGTTTGGGGGCATGGCCAGCCAGCTGTCGCTACCGGTTCGGCGAAACAGGCCATATGTCTGCTAACGGTTCTCCCAAATCGGTCCAAACCAGTAGCATTTCACCCCTTGTCTTGCCCTGTCAAGATTGTAAGATTGTTCTTAATAGTTCCTTGATTGGGCTGATGTTTACTGTTTGATAGCATATTAGAAGGAGTGGTGGAACCTGGGAATGGAACTGGAAAAGGGATCAGCCTAGAATCCCTATTTAGCCATATGCAGACTAAGTGCAGCCCCGCTTCAAATCTGTGGACCCTTATTTATATCCAAGCAGGTGCTAACTGTTAATTTGGAAGATTCCTGTGCACAGGGTATTTATTAATACATCAGTTTAATTGGACCTTCACATGTGGACTTGGTCTTTCATGCCTAACATTAATCTAGATTAATCTAGATTGGTTCAGGGAGGGGATGGATTTAGTTTACTTGTAGTTATGTAGGAGTTCTAGGTTGATCTCTCTTTTAACTCCACCCCCAGGTTCTGCCACTCCTTCTCCAATGGAAAGTGTGTTTGAGTTGGTAGTTCCTTGATTGGGGTATTGTTTACTGCTTGATTGTTGGTCTAGTATTGGGTTTCTGGGGGTTCCCTAAATTTGACTGATGTTTTATTACCAGGCTAGGTAACATCACTGGTGTAGAGTGCAATCCACTGGGTGTTTATATATAGCTTGCCTTATCAATCTTAGTTGGTGTATGCTTTCTTCTTTGATGGCATTTTGATTAGTGTATTGTTTTTCCTTTGGTTTCTTAAAAAACAATTCAGCAATTTATACTTAAATTCAGGAAGACCAGCATTTGTACTTATTTGTTTGTTTGTTAAATTTATTTGCCACCTAACTCGCCGTGAGGCTACTCTAAGCAGCTTACAATAATAAAAAGGAAGAAAAATAAAAGGACTGCAAACAGAATAGAAGTAAAATAATAGAACAACAAAATAAATGAGGACAAAGAACACAATCAGAATAACCCAAAGGTGCTTTTTCAAGAGGCAATTTGGACTTTCTTGTTTTTCTTTGAAGACGTTTCACTTCTCTTACAAGAAGCTTCTTCAGCTCTGACTGGATGGTGGGGGATGGAAGGATTTATATTCCTTGCAGACAGCTGATCATTTGCATTCTTTTAGAGAGTCATTGAGGCCACTTGGAGGTTTGTCTGTGTCCTCAGGGTCACCTGAGTAGTGCCAATGCGGGTGGAGCCTTCATGGAACCGCTGAAAGGATTGTGTTGTGGAGCTGTGTTTTCTGAAGGATGTTTTCTGCCCTGTGTCCCTTCATTGTTGAACAGCTGGCACAGGTTGTTGGAGATGAGTCTGTGTTGTCTCCATCTCAAGTTGATTCCTGTAGTCTTAATTTTTCTAGAAATGCGTTCAGAGTCCTGCACCATTCTAGGGAGTTCATCCCAAAGTGCATAGCTAAATGTCTGTGGGGATTCTCAGTCATCCTGACATGACTGAGAATCACTATTAGAGAGAGAAAGGATTGTGAGGCACAGAATTAAAAATTTGAAATAATGTCACTCCTGACATTAGGAGACATGCTATGTAAAGACATCAAGTAAAATGAAATGGGGGAAAAAATGCTATGCCAAAGTAACTAAAGAAAAAAAACAAAACCAGGGTCCCTTAGGTCCCTTGTTGGCCAATAGACTTAAAAGTACAGAAACTCAATGCATTCAATCTTGAATTTGGCAGCAGCTTCAACCCACTCAAAACATCAAATTTAGCAACACATTTACCTGTTCTTAGCTAGAATGATTAATGATACACTTCCCCAGTTTTCTTACTTTCTTTGCAAGTTTTCACCTCAAATGTTTTCTGTACAATTGCTATTCTGTTTTAGCAATTTCCTTTATGAAATGCGAAAGTCACATGTACTGTATAAAGCTTGAGTTTTCCAATTCTTTCACAGAAATGAACTTTGTCTCAGGAGACAACTAAAAGAACATCTTTCAGTTCCTTATGGAGTTCAGTACCAAGGACCTTTATCTTTGTTAGAAATTGCATGTGAAATGCAGACATTCATGTTCTCTCTTTTCTTTTTAGATTTTAATAGCTACTTATGAAAATATCCATGTCCTGCCTTTCGTTTCATAGGTTCTCAGAGTGACAGGAATTGGCTGATTTGATCTCGGCTCAGAAACTAGGTGAGCTTGAGCCTTACTAGCATTTGGTTGAGAGGCTACCACAGGATATCAGGGCTGTACATATCTGAATGAAACAACATTAAACCATTTGCAGATTGTTGTCAAGAGAACTACTGGACACAATCATCAAGTCACAAGGAGTTGTAGCAAGTTTTACTTTCACAATAGTAATGGAAGTATATGCTAAAAGCCCACCCTGCCCCAAATCTTCAAGACATAAATTAAACAAGCAACGAAATGAACTCACGAGATGAACATCTTTAAAAAATGCAGAAGAAAAGACTCCAAAGCTCTGTAAAACAATACTTTCAATGTCATACTGCTGTTATTGTTATTATTTATAAAGAACTGTTGTCTTCATAAAGTAAATTACTTTTAATTTTAAAATGAACAAAGTTTTAGGACCTGATGGCATCTCTGCAATATATTACAAGATCTCTCAATAATTTTGATTAAATCGCTACCCCTGGTAATGAATGAAATTCAACAAGTCAGGGACTTCACATCATGGAAAGAAGCTTTTATTTCTGTGATTTACAAGGAAGAAAACGATCCAATTTATCAAAGTGATAGAGCTTATTTTCTTACTGAATGTACACCACAAACTTTTTATAACAAACTTGCAAAGAGAACAAGTGATTTTCTAGCTGAATTAATACATCCTGACAAGATTTGATTTGTTCCAAAGAGATACATGAGACACAATAGCATATATATTGTGAATGTTGTGATAATATAAATTAGAACAAGAGAAATGGACCTTTGTCAATGCAGAGAAAGCTTTTGATTATTTCGAATGGTCTTCCATACTTAAATCTCTGAAGAAGATAATTTTTTACATGCATACAGAGTATTTAAAAAGAATAAGAAGGTCTTAATATGTTGCTGATCTTTTAATCACAAAAACTACCCCAATGAAAGGAACAAAAGCTGTATCCTGCCTCATTCATTATTGCATAGTGGCATTGCAAAGAAGATATACCAAGAAATTAATTTTCAGGAATTAAATGCTGCTCAGTAACATAAACTAAAATTATATGCTGTTGATGGGGCACTTTATTTATTTATTTATTTATTTATTTGTTTGTTTGTTTGTTTGTTTGTTTGTTTGTGAGATTTATATACCGCCTCACAGTGCAAGCACTCTCTAAGCGGTTTACACCAGTAAGCAATGTATATTTATATTGCCCCCAACAATCTGGTCCTCATTTTACCTACCTCGGAAGGATGGAAGGCTGAGTCAACGTTGAGCCGGTGAGATTTGAACCGCTGACCTGCGGATCACAGTCAGCTAAAGTGGCCTGCAGTACTGCTCTCTAACCACTGCGCCACCTTGGCTTTTACTTACACTTACTAAACTAAAGGACACTTTAGAATTGATGATGGAATACATATACCAGCATGGTTTGACTCCATGATATGAGATCAATAAAAAATACTGACATAGCTTAATTGAAAAAGAAAAGCATCATTTGTACCAAATAATCAGTTTTAATTTCCTGCAAAACATGATAAAATATGGCAATTTACATGACAAATATAAGCATGTTTAAAAGTACTGTATATATTTGTAGATAAGCCCATCTGCAGATAACTCTCAAATTTTTAGCCAATATGCCATGCAAAATGCAACACACACAGGTAAACTGACTATCAATGTTTGTATGTTTGCATTTTTGCAATTGGTTTTTCTATGGGTGGAACATATTTTCATGGTATTTTGGTTAAAAAATTGAGGGTTGGCTTATAACTGAGGATAAGTCCATCCTCAGATAACTCAAACCCAATTTGTGTGGGGTGTATGTGTTGTTTTGGCACCTAAAATTTTTGAATTATCTGCAGGTAAATACAGTAATTATTCACAGGTCTATAAAAATATAATGGCAGATTTTTTTAAAGACCAAGTTTTAAGATTATTATCTTTCTTGGAAAGAATTTTAGCTGTTGACATGAATATTCTACTGAATCTAAATGACTTTAACAAAAATTGAAAAAAAAGGTATTAAACAATAATAGAGACATGGAGAGCCAGTTTGGTACAGTTTGTTACACCAGGTTAGAAAACAGGAAATCTTAAGTTTTAGTCCTCCCTTGATTACAAAACCAGCAAAGCAACTTTGGGACAGTCATTATCTCTTAGCCTTAGGAGAGGGCTTCCAAAACAGTGCCAAGAAATATCCAGGGATTTAATCTATATATTGTTAGTGACTCTAAACAAGTTAAAAGTTGTATAATTAAATGGATTTACAATTTAAATAAAATGACTGATATGCAAAAATGGGAATTTTAGTCAGAAAAATATAAAATTCACACCCAATATTGTGTTTAAAGAAAACTGGTATAAGATGTCTTATCGCTGGTATGTTGACTGCTAAAATGATTAGTTCATTCTCTAAACATGGTTGAAATGTAATGCTCAGATTGTGTTATTTTTCCATATTTGCTAGTTTTACAATGTTGGAAAATAATTTATATTGAATGAAACCATTTTAAAAGCTGAGTTTCCTTCCAACTGATTTTTGATTGAATATATTATTGCTAAACCTTGCCTTCCCACAAAGTATATTGAGTAAGCCTATTTATGATAAGTGCTGCAAGGACACTCTACCCTTCCAACTGGAAAATGTTCACAGTTCATTCTGAAGAAAAATAGCTAATTAAGCTTTTGGAGTATGCCTTGATACCCAAGATAATATGTCAAAAGTAACTCTGACACAGAATTAAATTCAACTGGGAAACCAGTTTTGGATTAAAACTCAATATATGGGATTTTATCATATCTGATGTGACATTCAGATATCACATCATATCTGAAATATGGGTTTATCTTAACATAATCTTTAATTGTTCAGATATGCATATATTATTTAGATATTAAGAATGAATTATAGTTTTTAACATGATATAGTATATTCAGTTACTTAAAATTAAGCAGGAAAACTGATTTAATGTTTGTAAACCCTCTGTTTTACTTTGTGCTTTTTTCATCCTTTCCCCCTTTTTTCTTTCTCTATGTGTGTGTGTTTTATTTTTTCCTTAAAATACTTAATAAAAATATAATTAAAAAGGTAAAACTACTTGATGACCTACTTTTAAAAAATCCAGAAATAAGTACCCTGATCCTAAGGAATTGCAAAGGATTGGAGGAGCAATTACATAGTGCAGAGGCTGAAGCAAGAATGAGAAAGAAACCCAAAATAATCCTGCCTTGATTTTGTTAGTAGAATAGAGGATAGAAGGAAATTTAGACAGCTTCCAGTTTCTGTCAGTTAAGTAGCATTCTTGGATTCCTTGTGGTAACTATTTCTTGACTTGGCTTACCTCAAAGGTCTAACAGGAATTTACTGCCTCCCTTTATTTTATCCCAAAAACTGGGATAAAGAAATTTAATGGAGTAGGAGCAAACTAAGGATGTCTTCTATTCTGCGGCTTACTTATAATGTGTTGCACAATAAACTTTCCAAATAAATCTGGTTTGGGTTGCAATTTATCATTCCAGACAACTACCATGAAAAGAAGTGTTCATAATTCTGAAAATTACTCTAATATATACTGTAATATTTTCACTGAAATGAGTTTTAACTATGAAGTCTAAATTTGCTTTAGTGAGTAGTTTATGCTGTCTAATGTCAAGAAAAAACAACAACAAAATTTGATGAAGATATGTGTAGTCCTCAACTTATGATCAAAATTCGGATGAAATTTCTGTGATCTTGTTGCATAAATTGAGCTGGACTTGATTTTATAACATTTTTATGGCACTTGTCAAGGAAATCATAGGACTGTTAAGCAAATCCAGCTTTCCCAATGGTGTTTTTTGCTGAGGGGGGGGGTTTCCTTTCAGAAATCAGCAAAAAAAGGTTGCAAATCATAATAAAATGACTATAGGACACTGCAATCAGTTGAAAATGTGAGCTGGTTGCCAAGTACCCGAATTGCAATCATGTGACCATGGGGATGGTGCAATGGTTGTAAGGGCAAATACAAGTTATAAGTCACTTTTTCCAAGGCTGTTGTAATTGTGAACCATCATTAAATGAAGAGTTGTAAGCTGATAACCAGTGACTGATTCAGACAATACATGTCTCACTAAGCAGGTACTGTATATGTACTTTGAATTTATCTATCTGGGTTTGGGAACAATTTGAAAGTTCGAGCCATTCTTACATATATTGTATATGAAATGGCCACAGCTCATTTGGTAAAGCATTTGTATGCAAAATGACCAGTATTCAGTTCAAGAAAGACTATGGGAAACCTGGAAAAATCAATGTAATAGTAAGCTTCTTGGACCAATGTTTTGTTTAATTCAAAGCAATTTATTAAGTTCCATCTTATAAATGAATATTTCATAGAGAATGAATGAATGAATGAATGAATGAATGAATGAATGAATGAATGAATGAATGAATGAATGAATGAATGTCAATATGATGATCTGGCTGTAAACTCAGTCAGTGTTTAGGGATGTTCCATAGGAGTAAGCTATCCTACTCACATTTTATGTGATGATTAATCAAGAAAACTTACTGATGTTGGTACCGTTGCATTTTTAACATACAAAAACCAAGACATTAAATTGCTACTGTACGGTTTCTTGATGATGTCTTTGAAAATTTTTAGATATGTTAACGCTCTGAGGATATCCCGTTGAACCTAATGTATGCCTTATACATTGATTTGCCCTTGAAAAATGGTTAGGAACTGCAGTGGTTGAAAACAATGGTTTAATTCCTGACTGGGAGCATGCATACAAAATACATCTCATTAACTTTAAACAGTCTTGTAGATCATTAATTAATTAATTAAAAGCAAGTTGGATTAATACCTTCCTTTGTAGCTTATATAACGATGATGAACTAGACAAAGATGTTGTCCTTTGATTGTGAAATGTCTCTTAATGCAGCTAGTTGTTATTGATAAGTACCCTGCACTAAGCACTTTTGCTGTTAAAAACACATCAGATTTCACATGCTGTAGAAATGCAGCTGCTAGAACTTTTCCTTGTGCCTCTGTAAAATTCTTTTAAGAATTTTTTTCTTATTTATGCTACAATTAATAGTGTTAAATGTTATTTTATCCTATATTTGTGCTGCACTTAGTAACAAGCTCACAACAAATAAAATTACTACTGCTGTTAATACTTTTTCTTCAAGAAGAAATGGAGTCTTATGCATTCAGATGTTTAAGTCTATCCTTATATTATAAGCCCAAAAGTGTGAGGGTTAAATGTTCAGATGACAAGTTGCATATTTCAAAGCATATGTTTGAGTTTGAACACCTGAAATTCATCTAACCATAGCTGTCAAAATGACATTTGGGACATATTTACTGATCATATTTTAGGCAAACTGACATCAAAATTACTTGAGCTGGGAGTAATTTTATTCAACTATGTCACACTTTGGGCTTCTCCATAGTGGGTGGAGCTAGCCTCCAAGAATAGGTTAAATCTGCCCTCTAGCCAATCAGGACCGAGTCTCAAAAAGCATAAATAGAACCCCTCTGGGTTGACACCCCCTCTTTTATCTGGGTTCTTAGCCAAAAGGACTTGTGCTTTTCCATTCTTGAAGGCTAGTTCCTTGTGACAGTACCAGATAAACTATAAATTCCATCATCTGTGAGTGTTGTTTTATGCTTCAGTATAAAGCCTCCCCAGTTTGACAGCTGTCAAATCGGTTGGGGTAGAGGGCAGCACGGGCTGTGGCCTGCGTGCCAACGGTGCCTCCAGCCAAACGCTTCTGTGCTCATTAACTTTTATACAGCTGTAGAAGGTGCCCAGACCTGGCCCACTCGCTGACACCGCGTATAATTGACCAGGGCCTTTGCATATTGTGATCTGACAGGGGGAGAGACAAACTGACAGAACTGAAAACTTTTCGGCAAGCCGCAGAAGCTCCCGCGCTTGGGCGGCCACCGTCTCTCTCTCTCCGGCTGGAGTCAGTGCTCCGAGAGCTGGCTCCTGATCATCACCCTGAGAACTTAGATGAGCAAATATTTACACATTTTAAAATTTTAAGGGAATATCTTTGTTTTCTCTGTGGTTTAGAGGAGGATGAGCTACTGGAAAAGTTATAACTGGAAAATCTCCACTGGATGAGATTAAGAATTTTCACTTATGTTCATTTAGATTTGTTTTAGATGTATTCACCATCAGCTTTCTAGCTATCATCTCATATATTTATTTTGTATCATTTTTTTTTACCTAATACAAGGAATGCCAGACAGGTTCTAGCCAGTGCAAGAAGGCACTTGGAGGTAATTGTGTCAACTGCCCAGCTTATAATATGACACAATTTCATTTAAGAAATGTGTCCTCAGAAGATTCAACAGAGATCAAAGCATAGTAAGAAATTGGATTTAAAGCATAGTAAGAAAAGTTTTCTGTAAACATAAGGAAATGAAATACATATTCAATTTCTTATGCTCCAGCAGTTGATTATTTTAGTGAATTAATGACTTAGTAAGTTAATTATTCACAAAAACAATCTCTCATACATTTCAAACTATGCAACATAGAAAGTTGCACTCTAGTTCCACAATCTCAGCATTTTGATACCGTAATGCAGAAGTGTCAAACTCGCATTGTCGCATTGTCGTCACATGACGTATCATGACTTTTTCCCCCCTTCACTAAAATGGGGGCGGGGGTGGCCAGCGCGTGGTGCATTTGGCCTGTGGGCCACGAGTTTGACACTCCTGCCATAATGTAAGAATGATAATGCAAAGAAAATAGATATTTTTATGGTTAGACTTAGGTATTTTCTTTCTTAGACTTATTCTGAAATATTTATTTATTTGTTTGCTTGTTTGAATTTATATGGCTACCTACTCATTTAGGCTTATAAAAATAAAAACTCAATACACAATAAAAACAATAACCTCCAGAATCCAGCAGGTTCTGACAGGTTCTGGAGAACCGGTAGTGGAAATTTTGAGTAGTTTGGAGAACCAGCAACTACCACCTCTGGCTGGTCCCAGAGTGGGGTGGGAATGGAGATTTTGCAATATCCTTCCCCTGGAGTGGGGAGGGAATGGAGATTTTACAGTATCCTTCCCCTGGAGTGGGGAGGGAATGGAGATTTTACAGTATCCTTCCCCTGGAGTGGGGAGGGAATGGGGATTTTACAGTATCCTTCCCCTGGAGTGGGGAGGGAATGGGGATTTTACAGTATCCTTCCCCTGGAGTGGGGAGGGAATGGGGATTTTGCAGTATCCTTCCCCTGCCATGCCCACCAAGCCATGCCCACCAAGCCATGCCCACAGAACTGGTAGTAAAAAAACATTGGATTTCACCCCTACCTCCACCCCCTCAGCAACAACAATCAGTCAGTCAGTCAGTCAGTCAGTCAGTCAGTCAGACAGACAGACAGACAGACAGACAATCATTATATTTAATACAAGGGCTAGATATCAAATCAAATCAAAGTTTCCTCTGACCTGAAAGGCATCAGAGATAACCAACTGGCCATGGGCAACAAAGAATAAAGAGCTGTGCATCATATTTCCTATCATTATAAAATTAATGTATAGCTGTTAATAGGCTAAAGCATCACTCAGATGCTAAGCAACCAGCAGGGCAGCCTTGAGCTGAGCCTGTTTATTGTGAGCCATGCATGCTCTCGGCTCATTACGTGGTTTCTGACATTGATTATCTTTCAGGCAACTATTTCAGCTTCATGGCAGCCATAATGTTCAGTCAGCATGTGGTAAATTCTGGCCTCATTGCCACAGAACCATTTATGTTTGTATATCTTGGAGGGGAGCTGTAGCTCAGTTGTGCAGCACGTGCTCTGCATGAAAACAGCTCTGCAATTTCAGAAAGACAAAAAAAAATAACTCTGCTTTAGAGCCCAGAAAGATACTACCAGTAAGAATAGTTAAACCTACAGCTCCAAGGTTGCATAAAACTCTCCAGCTCATTTTTAATGGTAAATTCTCATGGTGCAGGAAAATAGGAAATCTTAGCCCCATCAATATGCATGTTATAATTCCATCTGTTTTGAATTCTGGCTTTAGCCACAGCAGTCCTTATCCTCCTTCCTAATAATTTATTATTAGGCGCTCATTCTGAACACAGTATTTTATGCAGCCTTGAACTAGATGGACAAATCGTCTGAAATAATAAAACAGTTTCATATCTTTGAAACAAAAAGAAAATTTAAGCAACAATCTCAAAATACAAGATAAAGCAAATATTTAGGATTACAGGAAATTGCCTTATAGCATTTCAACTGATTTGTGTGGCCTATGATCCTGCATATAAACGCCTTTCTCCTGCATGGGTATCTTGAGGAAGAGAGCTTGTTGAGATGATAAATAAAATTTAATAAAGTTGTAGTACTGAAGAGAATGCTGGCAAGGTCTGTGTGTTCTGCTAAGAAAGGGATGTTCTTGAATTAAGGAAAAGAGGTTTTTTTCTCTCTGTCTCAATACATATTGCCTCAGGAAATGAAGATTCCTCTCTTAACGAAACGAATGTCTTTTTCTAGACATTACCAAAGAGAACATTATACTGAAAAACGTCTATGTGTTCTCCTGGCAATTATCTATAGCTTTCCACAAGAATATATAGAATAGAATAACAGAGTTGGAAGGGACCTTGGAGATCTTCTAGTTCAACCCCCTGCTTAGGCAGAAAACCCTACACCACTTCAGACAAATGGTTATCCAACAACTTCTTAAAAACTTCCAGTGTTGGAGCATTCACAACTTAGATGAGATATCTTATCTTCCATGTTGTTTAACATCTATGTAGAGGTGATGGGATTTGAAGATTTGAAGCTAGCTTTTAATTGTACTTATATCTTTCCTTTTCTCTGGGAGCTCAACTTGGATTAATTTTTGGCCACCTCTATAGTATAATTATATGGGGCACACTTGGCAGAAAGTGAGTATCCCAAAATCACTCGGTGGGCTCTGTGGTTCAGTGGAAGCTTGAGGTTAGTTCTTCAGTTGAAGTCTAAGATGGACAAATTAGCACTGTAGTAACCTGCAAGGATTTCTGATTCTAGTGCACAAAAAAGATGTGATACTTTGAGACTGATCATTTATGCTTTGGGTGAGAACTTTGGATTGATTTGTAGAATGGTCCATTTGATTGTTTTCTTGGCTATTCATATTATTGCAAATCTTCTCAACATGGAAGTTCAAAACATCAATATTATTTCTATCCTGCTTCTTCAAAGTCCAGGTATAACAATAGGAGCAAAATAAAGGCTTTTCCTACAATCAGAAATGGACAATTTCTACCATCACACTCAAGACCACCTTATTGAATTTTTAATGCACAGTTTAGAACTTTTTGTTTGTTGGTTGGTACAAAGATTAAAGGTGAGAATCCTAGCATCTGGCTTTCCAGAGACCTTGTGTTCCTACTTTGCAAATGCCATAAAAAGATTTAAAAAGTGGGTCATGCCGGAAGGTCTCAAATTTAGGTTGCATCTCTACTCACTACTACCCTTTCCTTAAATCAAACGTGCAATATTTTGCATCTGAGGGTGGCACTTGGGCTTTGAATATCATGCTGGAAGCCATACTTTAAGAAACAGACATGCACCAGAAAAATAAGACAGGCAGGACACAGATAAGATCTGCATTAAATCTATTAAGGGCAGCTAATACGATTACCTCCAGTTTATTTTATAATATTACCCTTCTGTTTTCTGAGATCCTAAATCACCAACACACAATTGGCTCTCCCCATGCTTAATGCCATTATATCCCTTCATCCCCTGTGACCTCTGGCTACAAAAATTTTTTTTAAATGTACATCTGTACCATGTTAACCTCAAGGCCCCAGATTATTTTTTCTGTTCTACATCATATGCACTTTTCATAACGTATCAGTGATTATTAATATATTATGAAAGGAAACCAGTTAATTTTATTTACAGCTACTCCGTTTTTAAATTAAGCCGAAACTCAAAAGAGTCAACATTAAAATTGAGATGAGTTTTGTTTGATAAATGTTTGGCATTAGAAACTCCAGTTGTAAACATGGGAACCCTGTGCTGTAAGCATATTACGCATCTTCTGCTGCTATAATACTATATTTTTTAAATAGTGGTCCCTGGGTCAAAAATCCAAAATCTACTGCAACCTATAATTATTAAAAATTGACCCTCCACATGGACTGAAATTTTGCCCTATAATGTACTTTTTCTAATTCCTGCAAGCAGATAAATAAATGGTTGGAATATGACTGAAAAACTCTCTAAAGATCTGTGGAATCTACTTAAAATCTGGAAACTGCTAAGAAAAAAAGCTGATAGTATATCACTTCCTGTGGCCTCAGTGCCCACTTCTGTTTTCCCACAGGGTGGGACTCAGAATATTTCCATAGTAGCAACCCAATCTTTGTTGTTGCAATTGAATATTCTGCTGGCAAAATGATATACTGTCCTGTTTCTTGTCATTACCTTGTATATTTTGCATGGATAGATAGATGAGCATTTTGAGGTTGGTGATTGATGAATAGCCAAGGACATATTGTGTGGAGCCATGGAGACTATGGAGAAACTATTCAGAAGCTGTTAAGACAACAGATGCAGAAGCATGAGCTGAGCCCTGAGAGGAAGGAAAATATTAGAAAGATATTCAAACTAGTTCTCCCCTGACTCTTTGGGCTCTAAGGAGGAGGAATGGAAAATACAGGCAGACTTGAAATATTTTATAAATCTGTCTCAGTATAGTTGTAGTCTTTCCTTGTTGCTTGTATCTTTACGTTTTATATTGTTTTATTTAGTTTCCTAGTATGATTTGATTGCTTTTTTACTACCCTATGACAATCACTAAGTGTTGTATCTTATGATTCTTGATGAATGTATTTTTTTATGTACACTGAGAGCATATGCACCACAAACAAATTCCTTGTGTGTCCAATCACACTTGGCCAATAAAGAATTCTATTCTATTCTATTCTATTCTATTCTATTCTATTCTATTCTATATTATTCTGTTGAATCTCTTTTCTGATCTATTCTACCTCAGTGAGCTGACAGGTATCTATTCTACTTTTACTTCTATTCTTGATGTCAGTATAGAAATTCATCAACAATCCAGACTGATGTCATTACCAAAAAAACATATTTCAATTCCCCTAAGAGTGAGGCAAAGGCTATATATTTTATGCATTATGACCATGGCAATTTAAGGAAAAGGAATTGAGTATTTGATGGTACAAAAACCAGCAGGACAGGACTATGTAACTCATGGCCTGGGGATGACACAATGCCAGCATTATAGGGATAGAGAAAGGTTAAAAGGTGCTCTGATGCAACTTATATACAAGAATGTTGGCTTGTTTCCTGGTGAGGGAATTCACTCCACTTTGTCTAGTAGGCTGTACCCAAGGAAGGCTTGGGATCATAACAGCAGAGATACAAAAGCCTAAAGCCTGCCCTTTCTGTTAGGTAAAAACATTTTGATACGTTTGAGAGCAAAGGAAGAAGTTGGCTACCAGAGATAAAAAAGAAGAGAGAGAGAAAATATCCCTCTGAGTGCTGATCAAAGACAAGCTACAAGATGCTGGAAAAGTCCAAGAAACCAAGCAGAAAACTTTAAATTCACACATCCTAGGAAATAGGTAACAAGTAGCTAAGAATTGTACGTTGTTTAATTACTGTTACTCTGTATGCTTAAACTATTTAAATCTATTTTGCCTCTGGTATTTATTTTTCCGTACAAACTCAGTGATTGTGTGTTTTATGTATTTGGAATTTGTTTTACAATGGAACTTCTTCCAGTTAGGAACAAATCAACATAATCTACCTAAAGCCTTATATTTGACTTTACATTTTTTTTCCCTGTGGACGATCCTCTTAAGATTCTGTGATTTGAAAAGCTCTGTATTTTATCTGTATCATGACTAAAAGCTGTTGATTGATAGTACTTAAAGATAAAAAGGAATGTTTACATTCTCTCTTTTCCTTTGGAAAAATAAATTTGATTCTCTTTAGCTTTGGTGAGATTGCTTTGTCTCCCAAAGGGGAGATAGAAGAAAGACTGATTTCCCATGAAAGTGACAAATCAAGAGCTACATGAGGCATACAGTTCAAAGCATTGTGAAACCTATCCATTAAGAATGAGTAATAATCTAACCAAAACCTAAAACAGATTTCCCTTACTGCAAGTGTGGACAACATATATCCCCATTCCATCCTCAGACTGCACTGCTGAAATTCAGCAAAACAACAGCCAATTTATGGTATCATAATACTAGGCAGTTTGGAATGGTTAAGAATGGGGATATAAATAGTTTGCTTCCAGAGGTCTCCCATTCCCTATTTCCTTTCCCCTATTATTTCCAGTGCAAATGTGTCTGTCTGCCTGCCTGCCTGCCTGCCTGCCTGTCCATGTAGCTCATAAATATAGCAATAGCAATAGCACTTAGACTTATATACCGCTTCATAGTGCTTTACAGCCCTCTCTAAGCGGTTTACAGAGTTCAGCATATTGCCCCCAACAATCTGGGTCCTCATTTTACCCACCTCGGAAGGATGGAAGGCTGAGTCAACCTTGAGCCTGGTGAGATTCAAACTGCCAAATTGCAGGCAGCCAGTAGTCAGCAGAGGTGGCCTGCAGTACTGCATTCTAACCACTGCGCCACCAAGGCTCATATCATCTCTAAACTAGGCTTACAGAAATCCAATGGACATCTCTTATTTTGTAATATATTTTGCAATGCATCCCTGATTTCATAGATAACGTTTGCCTCTCACTCACTTATGACACACACATCATTCGCTCATTATTCCTTATTGTGACAGTCCTAAGGATGAATCACCTATATTAATGAACCAGCAATTCTAGAAGGCCTTTTGCCTCTTCTTACTATTAGTTTTCAAAGGACAGAGGCATGAAAATGTCAAAATGAAAAATATATTTTATGCAATTTTTGGTGGGCAGACAAATCAATGTCAATGATTTCACTGCGTAGTGATGATTTTAAACCAGATAGAAATACGAGCAGGTCAGAAGGTAATGTTATTTGGCTTAGAGCAATTGCAGAATGATGCTGAACTTGGGGTACCATTTACTCGTAAAAAGTTTTCCCCCCCATAAATGTCACAGGCTACCTTTACCAACCTTTAAACAACAACACAAAGTGAGAGTTTCTTTTCCTAGCACCACGATTTTACTCACAGGAAAAGAAAAGTAGTTCTGACATGGTTTCCACTGGTGAAATGTTAACAGCC
This sequence comes from Diadophis punctatus similis, assembly GCA_023053685.1. Lineage (NCBI taxonomy): Eukaryota > Metazoa > Chordata > Lepidosauria > Squamata > Dipsadidae > Diadophis > Diadophis punctatus. The sequence goes on from JALIGW010000003.1 coordinate 30,276,143, forward strand.
CTGTGAAATGTTAACTGTCCTAGTAAATGCAGGCATATAAACTACTTTGTAGCTCATCATGTTTCTTGGAGGATTTTTGTTTTAAGACTTATATGGAGTGGCCTATGCTTGTTGAGTATTAAATAAATGAAACATAATTACCAAATTCAGCCCAGAATAGAAGAAGACTCCCTAGATAAATGCAGGGGATAACAGCAGACATTAGTATAGTCAGGATAGCATGATTATAATTGGATGGGCTGCTGGTATGATTAGCAACAGCCTGCTTCCAGTTCCTAAATGAAGGGGAAAATTCCATGCAACTGTTATTAGAATGCTCATCACTATTATAATGTCTGTCCCAATGCATTTTAATCTAAAAGCAAAATTAGAAATTTCAGAGTTGATTTCATCTTACATAAGCATGGACAGACAGTACCTGTAAGACACCCTTCAAGCCAATTGCAAAATGCACAGGATATGCTAATGACCACAATACAATTTAATGATCTAAGAGTATTAAACTCAAAAAGATGGAAACTCACTCCAAGATCAACATGGGCCACACTCAAAGTATCCCTTTGTTTTCATGTTGCTGAATAAGATGTACAAGATAATATGTTCTAATTTCACTTTTCTTTATACACTCTAGGCCTTTAAATAGACCTTAGTGATAATGACTATTTTTTAAGGTCCTTAATAGAATGTGGTATATATTTTAATATGAAAAATATGGATGCCTAACAAAATATCAATTGCTCCCTTTCAAACCCTTGTTCCATCCATCCATAGGAAAGTTCTTTATTGCTATAACTGTTTTGCTACATTCCTGTTCTCCAAAAATTCATCCAATAAATCAGTTGCTACATATATTGCATGCAGGTTGGCACTGTTTATATGTATCCCTGTGTCTGTATACTTTTGATGGGTATCTGACAAATAACAACCAAACATCTACAGCTTTGGTTGTCACTGGGAAATGCTGCATCTGTTCTCTCTTCGTTTCTCTTGTAGATATTGAGAGCACATCGTACTTTCTTTCAAGGGGTGGGGGGAAGCCCGTAACTCACAGCTTGGTTTTCAGCTATGTCTTTTGAACCATTTTATGTTGAGACTTAAGCTGAAGCATTTGAAATCTTAACTTGAGCAGTTAAGCTGAAGCATTTGAAATCCCTATTGATTCAGTTCCAATGAGGGAGGCTATAACCAAGGCTCTTCAGTTTAATTAGGGATCTAAAATTGAGTATTAAAGAGAGCTTTTTTTATCCAGTAAATGAGGTGGACTGGGAGACCTTTCTTGTGTAATGAGATAAGATGCAGAGGATGTCAACACATGTGGGAATGTCAACAGGCCATAAGACTCCATAAAGCTAACCATTAGTAACTGTGAGGGGATCTGCATGGCAGGGGTAGAGTGGAGGTTTGCTACTATGTAGGGAAATTAGAGGAAGGGAAAAATGATGGATTTCTTTAGTAATGCCAACAGTTGATTCAAAAATTAAAGGCTGACATTTGGTAACATATTGGGCATAGACAGAGTGCTAATTGGATCCTGGATTAATGATCTGGCAAAAAAATGAAAGTAAGCAATCTGCAAACCTGGTTTTGCTCCCCCGCCCCCCTTTCAAACTTCCCCAGTACTGGCTTTAAGAGTGAGAAAATAAAATAAAATATTTGGGTATTACTATAACAAATATGAACATACGGTTATTTCAAAATAATTATGCTAAGACCATATGTGATATTCAGCTGGTTCAGACCAGTTCAGGCAAACCGGTAGTAGGGACCTGCAGGTGGCTGCCCGCCCACCCTGGCACTATGCCATCCAATTTAGGCACATTTTGAAGCCATGGGCATGTGTGCAAGCCGCGCGCACACGTGAGCAAATGCACAGAATGTGCATGCACAACCAAAGCAAGTGAGCGTGCGCATGCGCTCACATTTGCGAACCAGTAGGGAAAGTATGTGAATACCACCCCTGGTTAAGACACAGAATGAAATTAAGAAGAACTGGTAAAGATGGGAAAAATTAAAATTGTCACTGTTGGGAGAATCTCTGTGATAAAAATTCAGTTGATATCTGTTTTGACAATAGAATTATGGTTGGTGAAAATGACAGAATTTGATGAGATTGACAAACTGACTTCTTTGATTAAAGAAAGGACATTATCTGCATTTATTGGTGACTGGAAAATTCTTATAGACTTTTTGCATAAAATGTTTAAAAACAACTTGGGACTTATAATTTTGATTATCAGACAAAACAGACTATAGAAAGAACAGTATTGTGATAATAACTTTAGAGAGAGGTTAAATATATATTTGTACCTACAACTGCTGTGAAGAAAAGCCACTTTGTATCCTGGTTCTTTTCTATTTTTCTTTTTGCACTTTTTGCTTTGATTCCCTTTTCTTTTTTCAACTTTACATTAGTTTATTCATTCATTTTATCTCTTTTTAAAATTTCAATAAAATCATATTTAAAAAGTGAAGTATCAAGGCATCTTTTTGGCCTTTAGCATCATGATATTTTAGTGTGCTGGGAAGGCTTCAAAAAATTACAAACATAACCAGGTAAATCTGAATTATGGGGCAACATTTAGTTTCATTTGGAAATGTCTGCAGTGAAGGTTGGGGGTTATTCAACAATCTTTTCTCCTGTGTGTCCTCATGTGCCTTTTCAATGTACTGCTGCAGGGAAACCTATTTTAAAATCCGACTAAGTGAAGCGAAGAAAATTCCCCCTCTGGGTTCGACTGGGTGAGATCTGTCACCCGGGAGTCTAAACATTTCTCTTTAGTAACAAGATCCTCTGTGGCAGATTCCCAATGTCCTCAGATTTCATGTTGAACAAATATACATTATCACAATACAGGAAAGAGTTATTTACCAGAAGTGCTGGAAGACAAAACGATAACTACCACTCTGCTAGGTTGCATTATGAAAAGAAATTAAATCATACAAACGAACTCGGCCAGACTTTTATTGCAAAAGTTCCTGGTCTCAATCCAAGTAAGATGGCTGTTTAGATGGAATTTCAGTTGCTAGGGCTCTTTGAGAACAAGGACTGGACATTGCAAACTGTTTTCCCTAGCAATTTTCTATCTGGCCAATTACTGGTATCTGACTTTGGGATGCTGAATTTTTTCTCAGACTTTGTGGCTCTTTACTTTCTACGACATTTAAGCCCAGAATTGCCAAGCTAGAACAATGGAAAGTGACTGCCAAAATAGTAGATTAAGGCAAGCTCCACAGAATACCATGGTCAGCAAAAACAAACAAACACACAAACAAACAAAAAGCCAGAAGAAAGAAATGGGTAATTGAACAAATCAACCCAAAGTTCCCACTCAAGAAACAAATCACCAGGCTCAAATTATCCTACTTCAGATACTTTATACAAAGACCTAGCTCTTTGGAGAAGGCTCAAATGCTAGGAAAGGTGGAAGGAAGCAGAAGAGGACAAGCAGCAATGGAAGACCTGAAAGACCAGGTTATGTACAGATTGTCCTGGAGAAAATCTATGTGGTCGCTAAAAGTCAACTGTGACTTAGTGGTACATAATCAATCAATCATTGGATTACTCCAAAGCACCATTACTGGAACTTGGCTCATAATGATCAATCACAGTATTTCAATCCCATCAGAAGTACCGTAAGAGCAAGGGGGGGGAGGTCAAAATAATTTGGAGGCCATGAAAAATAGAACTGATATTATGTCAAAATGCCCAGAATGTTCCAATTCCTGAAAACACTCTAAGATTTATTTATTTATTATTTATTTATTGAATTTATATTGCCGCCTATTCGCCCATGGCAACTCAAAGTGGCTTACAGAATAAAAGACCACATTTAAAACAATAAAAACTAACAAAAAGAATCAAATCAATTAATATAGTACAATATAACAAAACCTTGAATTGCACCCGGAAGCAAATCAGCAACCAATGCAGCTCCCACAGGAGGGGTGATACATGTGCACACTGGGGTCTGCACAAAACCATGCAATGTTGTAAGTAAGTAAATACAAAAATAACTGTGGTAAGCCTCTCCAATAGAGCTCAGGTTAACTCAGGTTAATAATCAGAGCCACTTGATGTGAATACTTTCTGGATTGTTAATCACTACCTGGAAATCTAATTTCATAGTATCCCCTTAACACTCACTGACTCTAGGGATGGGCAATTATAAATAAAATACCTAATTTTAATTAAATAAGTTTTGGGGGTTTTGTTTTGGTGTAAAAAAGACATTTTGAAATATATATTTATATTTATTTAAATAATTTAAATGGTCACACAACTCCCAACAGTGACTCTGGGTATTATGCAAATACAAATTAAAATCATCCATTGCAAACCATAACCCATGATGCCCACAGTCAGCAATACAGTGAACATCCCTAATCCCATGTCACCTGTCCTCTTGGTTTTTGGTTTCATAATTAATCTTCTTAATTTTAATAGTTTTGCATTATCTTGTTTATCTTTTTATTATTTTGTAAGCTGACCATAGTTTCTGCAACAGTAAGATGGACGGCATATAAAATTAATAAATAAATACATTAAAAAAAAGACCTTGGAGAAAAATCACCATTTATATTTTTGGAGGAGCTGTACTGCATATAGGCAGCTTACGTTGAGAAATAGAGTTTTCCCATATTTTTCCTTGCCAAATGTGTCAGTAATAACTCTTACCTTGCACTTGGCATGAGATACACAATAGAAAAGGTAGAAGAAAGAAGCATCAGCCTAAGTTGTAGACGTGGCATTCTCATTTTGACAGAGGACAATCAACCAATTTAAGTGGTTTCAATTTAGTGTGCAACGAACCAATATTCTGGTTAATGTCAAGTGTCTGACTAACTTTTGCAGAGTTTGAGTCAATGCACTGAGGAAATCTGAGAGTTTATTAGCTGGCTGATGTTGGTGCTATTCTGAGAGAGTAAAGAAGTGCAAGTCTCACTGATTGAGAACCATTCTGTTCCCAGATAGATGAGTTGTGCACATCCATATGGGGGAATGAACACAAGAGTTTTCATTTCATCGTTGGCTGGGAGACAGCAAAGAAATGGCAGGATACTTCTATCTTGATTTCCATTGCAAGTTATCTTATTGGAAATGTATAGGCTGTCTATATAATAATCTAACAGAATCACCATGGAAATTTATTTTTGTAATCTGTTTCTAAGTCATAGGAAGCACAGTAAAGGCCAAAACACAGACATGGCCTAAGAATTCTTAGTCCAGGCACAATACATTTGATACTATCATATTATCTTTTTAAAAGGACTCCCAACTAATTCCTTCCATGTTTAGGTTTAGCAATAAACAGGGCAACATTAGTGCTGCAGGTTTTCTTTAAGACTCATAAGATTGTGTTGTCTTTCCTGGTTATCTATTAAGTGCAGCTCATTATTTCAGGCTTAAAAACCATTTCTCTTAAACAAAATGCCAGAGTTTATGAGCTGATTATGGCAACTGCTTGTTACTCAACAAAGAGCAAAGCCAGTTGGATGACTGTGGCCAGGATAGCTGCAGGAGCTAGAGCTCTTGATGGCTGCTGTGAAATCTCTGCTTTATCTAATAATGGCTTTAATTACTATATTGTTGCCTTTTCTCAGCAGGCCTGATGGAATAGCTCTGCATCTGGAATTGCAATAATTGTATTCCTGCTGACTGACTGTAGGTGGCAAAGCAATTATATCCATTCCTGGGCTGTAGGAATGAGAGCCAATGAGACCTTTCTAACTTTCTGTCCCAGTAAGTCAATACTTCCTTTTGTAAGGATTTGTGGACGTGTCTTACAACTTTCTTCAAATATTAAAGTACAAATCTTTGACTTAAATAACTAGGTCCTTAGTTTGGACCAGAAAACATTTTTATAATTGTAATTTTAAAAGTGCATATCTCTAATGGCCAGAAATCATTGTTTTTATAATTATCTGTCATGAATCTTATTATTTTCGGTGTATATTGCAAATGTAACTCAATAATAATGCAGTTTTCAGAAATCCATTATTTTATTTATGTACAATTTCTACTATATAATGAAGCTAATGGATACACCAAAGGAAAAGTCAAATAATAAAATTAGTTTAATTAAAAAAAACTTAACAGTAAATATTCATTATCAAAAACTCGTACATCTGCAAGAGTTACGTAATCCAATTGAAAAACTAAACAAATGTTCATAATATTTCCTAACCATTGCTAACCAAATTTAGATAAGCTTCCTTTCTTATAGTATTTCATATTAACGTAGCCACCACCTAAAAGCTCCTGCTGCTGACTGCATTTTTATATGTTACCACAAAGAAGTTCTAAGGAATTAATTAGCAATTTTAAACAAATGCATTCTGATCAGATCAGTAGTGGGTTCTAAATCCCGTTGCTACTGGTTCGCGCGCACACTCGTGCGCACGCGTGATGCTTCTGCACATGCACAGAAGCATCCTGGGCGGGTGGGCAGAGCCTCCCAACGCCACCGCTACCGATTCGCAGAACCCGGCCAAACTGGGAGCAACCCACCACTGGATCAGATGTAGAACTGCATCTGATGTAGGACTTCCCATTTGAAATGGTTGCTGTGGTCTTTAATAATAAAAAAGAGAAGTGCGCTTTTCTTATTCCTGCCAATACATTTTCCCCTTTTCTGTACCCAAGTTCAGCTTTTCCTCTTGCAACTGTCTCTTTCTTCCCCCTTTCTCTTCTCTTTCCCTGTTTTAAAATCCTGGATAACCCATAGGAATATTGAAGAAGCTGAAGCCCTGCTACCATCTTTACACCTTAGAAAGCCATTATTTCTGTAGACAATTGTGGACCAAATTGCAACTATGCTGAATACCACATATAGACTCTTTTAAAAATTGAGAGAGAAAAAGAACCAAAATAAAAACACAGTGCCAAGTAGATGGCCTGGCAAGCATCAGGAAAAGAGAATATAGGGAAAGTTCCAGGAGGGAAGAAGATAATTTGAGAAGCATGCAGGATTTGAAGTGAAGATCACCATTGGAAGCTCCACCTATTTATTGTATCTAATTGGGACTGGTAGCTCTTGTTTTTATATATTGTTTTTGTAAATGCTTGGCGCTAATGTGGTTCATAAATATTTTCAGGAAGGAATGGTGATAAAATAAAATGATGTGACAAAGAGTTTTGACAATGCTGTTAGCATTCTGATACTGAAGATGATAAATTTTCATTAAAGGTTATGCAGTGCTTGATAGAGCAAGTTATATGCTAATTTATATTATTTGAAATTATCATTCAGCCTGCCACATTAAACAGACAGTAGCTTAGGTTTTTATATCTCTTTCTTTAGCGATCCTCCAATTATAGCAATAGCAATAGCACTTAGACTTATATACCATTCACAGAGTTTTTATAGACTCTCTGAGCGGTTTATCAGCATATTGCCCCCAACAATTTGGGAACTCATTTTACCGAAGGATGGAGGGCTGAGTCAACCTTGAGCCAGTCAGGATTGAACTCCTGGCTGTGGGCAGAGTTAGCCTGCAATATTGCATTCTAACCACTGTGCCACTAAGGCCATTAAATTATTATGATGGCTTTTAACAAACTCTAAAAAGTGCTTTCAAATTTTATACATTTGGGTGCCATTAAATTTTCTAGTTTTGCATCTTCCACCATAGATTTAGAGCTTTTCCTTCAATAGCAAATATCATATTGAGTGATTTTTATTATATATCCTCTGTTGTCAAGCAACAGAAAAGATAGGAATCTTAATAACTTTTTAATTCATGACTTTTTACATTTATTGACTTAATGACTGCTTTTTAGGAATTCTTGGAGATGTAACCCTAACACTAATGGCAATCATAACCATAACCCAAATTGGCATTCCAGTCTAATGGAATTTCTTCATGTATTTTATGAGGAAACACAGATAAGGCAGTCTCAAAATAAGACAGGCCTCCTCGGCATACCAATACTCTACAAATCTATTGGTGATATCTACGGTATTTTCCATTACCAATTCCTGGAGATGTAACCCCATCCCTAGCGCTAATCACTAATCGCTGTAATCTAGTTTCCACTACAAATTCATAGATACCTAAAACTAACTCTAACCCTAATCACAACCCTAACCTTAATCCAGATTGGAATGCCAGTCTAATTGGATTTTTCCATGTATTTTACCAGGAAACACAGATAAGTAGGTCTTGAAACAGGAGAGGCCTCCTAAGCAAACCAAGGCTCTTAAAATGTATTAGCAATATCTATTTTACTAGGTGAATTCATGGAAGCCTAATGCTAATTTACTTATATTCCTAACCCTAATCTTAACTGGAATTCTAGTCTAATAGGATTTTTCCATGTATTTTACCAGGAAACACAGATAAGTCAGTCTCTAAACATGAGAGTCCTCCTGAACATACAATGGTGTACAAATCTACTGGCAATATCTATTTTCCACTAGGAATTCGAACGTATCTTTTCTTTTATGTACACTGAGAGCATATGCACCAAGACAAATTCCTTTTGTGTCCAATCACACTTGGCCAATAAAAAATTCTATTCTATTCTATTCTATTCTATTCTATTCTATTCTATTCTATTCTATTCTATTCTATTCTATTCTTGTAAGCCTCACCCTAATTGCAATTCCAGACAATTGGGATTTTTCCATCTACTTTACCAAGTAACACAGATAAGGCAGTCTTGAACCATGAGATGCCTCCTAAACATACCAATACTGTACAAATCTATTGCTGATATCTATTTCCCATTACAAATTCTTGGAGACGTAACCCTAGCCCTAATTGGAATATCAGTATAATGGGATTTTTCCATGTATTTTACCAAGAAACACAGATAAATCAGTCTTGAAACATGAGAGACCTTCTAAGAAAACCAATGCTCTAAAATTATGTTGGTGTTATCTATTTTACTGGGCACATTCATGAAGAACTAACCCTAACCCTAGCCCTACTTATAATCCTCACCTTAACCCTAATTGGAATTCCAATAGAAAGGAATTTTCCACGTATTTTACTGGGAAATGCAGATAAGGCAGTCTTGAAACATGAGAGGCCTCCTAAACATATCAATGCTCTTCAAATCTGTTGACGATATCTAGTTTCCATTACCAATTCTTGAAGATGTAACTCTAACCCTAATTGGAATTCCAGTCTAATGGGAATTTTAATGCATTTTACCAAGAAATGCAGGTAAGGCAGTCTCGAAACATGAAAGACGTCCTATACATACCGATACTCTACAAACCTGTTGGCAATATCTATTTGGTGTAACATGAGAAGTGTTTTAGATCCAAAGGACATATCGCTACTCTATATCAATTGTCCCATCAGTCTTTAGAAACAATTTCATGTTGAGGATTTTAAAAACTAGCAACCAAAGCAGTTGACTGAATTCAGAAACTAAGTGAGGTGTGAGCAAGTGAACCCTGCTCAATAATTGGGGGAATTTATATGCATAGGCTAGACTGAAGTTAAGCTTCATCTTAGAAGATAATGGCAAATCCTGTTCATAATGCTGGCAAGAAAACAGCAGGAATGAGGTCACCAAGAGTCAAATTAAACTCAAATATGCCTTTACCTTTTTAAAAAATAAAATAAAGGTAAAATCCTATTAAGAGTATTACCATAAAATTCCAGCAACATATTCCAAAACTCTGGATTGCAGTGGCATTCATTCCTAAATTTATTGCAGATTTTTCATTCATTCATTCAGCTGAGTTGAATGATAATAATAATAATAACAACAAAGTTGGAAGGGACCTTGGAGGTCTTCTAGTCCAACCCCCTGCCTAGGCAGGAAACCCTACACTACTTCAGACAAATGGTTATCCAACATCTTCTTAAAAACTTCCAGTGTTGGAGCATTCACAACTTCTGGAGGCAAGCTGTTCCACTGATTAATTGTCCTAACTGTCAGGAAATTTCTCCTTAGTTCTAAGTTACTTCTCTCCTTGTTTAGTTTCCACCCATTACTTCTTGTTCTACCTTCAGGTGCTTTGGAGAATAGTTTGACTCCCTCTTCTTTGTGGCAACCCCTGAGATATTGGAACACTGCTATCATGTCTCCCCTGATCCTTCTTTTCATTAAACTAGACATACCCAGTTCCTGCAACCGTTCTTCATATGTTTTAGCCTCCAGTCCCCTAATCATCTTTGTTGCTTTTCTCTGCACTCTTTCTAGAGTCTCAACATCCTTTTTACATCGTGGCGACCAAAACTGAATGCAGTATTCCAAGTGTGGCCTTACCAAGGCATTATAAAGTGGTATTAACACTTCGTGTGATCTTGATTCTATCCCTCTGTTAATGCAGCCTAGAACTGTGTTGGCTTTTTTGGCAGCTGCTGCACACTGCTGGCTCATATTTAAATGGTTGTCCACTAGGACTCCAAGATCCCTCTCACAGTTACTACTGTTGAGCAAGGTACCACATATACTGTACCTGTGCATTTTGTTTTTCTTGCCTAAATGTAGAACCTTACTTTTTTCACCATTGAATTTCATTTTGTTTGATAGCGCCCAATGCTCAAGTCTGTCAAGATCCTTCTGTATCTTGAGCCTATCTTCTGGAGAGTTGGCTATTCCTGCCAGTTTGGTGTCATCTGCAAATTTGATGAGTTCCCCATCTATTCCCTCATCCAAGTCATTGATAAAGATGTTGAAGAGTACTGGGCCTAAAACAGAGCCTTGGGGTACTCCACTGCAAACTTCCCTCCATGTAGATGCAGTTCCATTGAGCACTACACGTTGAGTGCGGTTGGTTAGCCAGTTTTGAATCCATCTGATGGTGTTGCTGTCCATCCCACATTTTTCTACTTTATCTAGAAGTAGGTTATGGTCTACTTTATCAAATGCCTTACTGAAGTCCAAGTAAACCACATCGACAGCATTCCTCTGGTCCACTAATTTTGTCACTTTGTCAAAGAATGTAATAAGATTAGTCTGGCATGATCTGTTTTTGACAAACCCATGTTGGCTTTTGGTTATTACTTTGTTTGCTTCTAGGTGTTCATTGATTCGTTGCTTGATTATCTTTTCCAGAATCTTCCCTGGTATTGAGGTCAGGCTGATAGGTCTGTAGTTTCCTGGATCTGTTTTTTTCCCTTTTTTGAAGATGGGAACTACATCAGCTCTTTTCCAGTCCTCTGGCAGTTCCCCGGTGCTCCAGGATCTTTGAAAGATATAGTTCAGTGGTTCTGAGATCTCATCTGCCAGTTCCTTCAGAACCTTGGGGTGTAATCCATCTGATCCTGGTGATTTGAATTCGTCTAGGGTAGACAGGTGTTCCTTTACCATTTTCTTCCCTATTTTAACTTGTGTTCCTAATATGTTTTTTGTGATGCTGTTTTTGATAGGTTGGACTGTTTTTTCCCTTTGTGTAAAGACAGATGCAAAATACGTGTTAAGTAGCTCTGCTTTCTCCCTGTTGCTTGTCACCTTCTTGCCACTTTCTCCCTGCAATGGAGCAATTGTTTCCTTGACTTTTTTCTTGTTTTTAATATGTTGGAAGAAGCTTTTTTTGTTACTTTTTACTTTTGTCGCAAGCCTTTGTTCATTGTGAACCTTAGCTTTCCTCACTTCATCTTTACAGGCTCGGGCTATTTGCTGGTATTCTACCTTAGTTATTTCCCCTTCTTTCCACTTTTTATACTTGTCCTGTTTGTCTTTCAATTTGTCAGAGAGTTCTTTATGCAGCCATGCTGGTTTCTTTTGAGACCTATTATTTTTCTTCTTCATTGGTATTGTGCTAGTCTGGGCTTTTATAATCTCACTTTTCAAAATTTCCCAAGCTTCTTGAGTTGTTTTCCCCTTGAGGATTCTCATCCATGGAATCTTTCCCAAGTTCTCTCTAAGTTTATTGAAATTAGCTCTCTTAAAGTCCAAGACTCTAGTTTGATTTTGTTCTACTGCTTGTGCTTGCATAATGTTGAATTCCAATATTGCATGATCACTTGCCCCCAAGGTTCCTTTAGCTTCAACACCTTCTATCATTTCATCTCTGTTAGTGAGAATTAAGTCCAATATAACTGATCCCCTTGTTCCCTTCTCTACTTTTTGGGAAACAAAATTGTCTGCTAGGTTTGTTAGGAACCTGTTGGATCTTCCACTTGGAGCAGAGTTTATCTCCCAGTTGATGTCAGGGTAGTTAAAATCCCCCATTACTATTGTGATGTGCTTCCTACATACCTTAGTTAGCTGACTAGCAAAAAGTTCATCTACTTCCTCTGTTTGGTTGGGTGGCCTGTAGTATAGACCTATGGCAATGTCATTTCGCTCCCCTTTAATATTGACCCAAATGCATTCAAGATGATTTTCATTATTGTTGTGCTCTATTTTTGTAGAGATGTAGTTATTTCTTACGTATATTGCAACTCCACCTCCTCCTGATGTCAGCTGATACTTCTCAAATATATTTGAAACAGAAGGTGTTAAGTCCTCAGACTTACGATGACGCCAAAACCGAGCCGGCTGCTAAGACGAGCCTGATTGGCTAAGACACAAGCAGCCAGCAAGCGGGAAATTGGAGCACCGCTATTGGTTCAGGGTTGACAGCTCGAGTATAAAAGGAGCTGTCAAAGCCGGCTGTTCTCTGTTCTGTTCTGAGTTGTTGCTGTGGTGCTGAACTAAAATAAACGAGTTCCTGTTCAACTCTGGTCTCGCTTCCATTCCTGTCAGCCCTGGTTTCACAAATGAAACAGAATTCATGAAATCAAGGTCTTTTTTTAAAAAATAACTGGTTTCTTTAGAGGCTGTTTGTGAGTCCGATGCAATCATGTTTCTGACAGTACAACATATGCAGTTGAAGCCACACACTGTCTTATTGTACCCTCTTAAGATCACATTAAGTGCAACCATTCTTCTAAACTGGGGCACTGATGTAATTGCTAACAAAATGTTTTATATTGATTTGCTGTGCTTGCACCATTCTCATGAGCTATGTACACAAAGAAGTTGTCCTGCGGTTCTTTTGAATTATCCTGAGAAGATATAGTAGCATTGAAAGAGCAAGTCATTATTTTATGTAACAAAACAAAATAAAACATAATAAAACAAAACAAAAAAAGAACATCATTAGTCCTCCTTTCTCAGTCACCCAAAAATAATATTCCTTCTCTCCTGCTCCTTCCCCTTAGAATACTCTCCACATATTATTGGGTTGCTTGAAAAGTCTTTATTCCTCAGGCTTAAAAAATTTGGGCTACAAAATTTTGAATAGACACCAAATGGCAGAAGAGAGTTTCCTGTACAGCATAGATGTCCAACATTTTAGTTGCCTGAGATGCATTGAATGAAGAGAAATTGTCTTGGGCTACATATAAAATATATAATATGTTTAAAGTATAGAAATCACATAATAATGTTAAAAGTTCACAAACTTGTGGGGCTACATTACTTGCTGTCCAGGATCACATGCAGCTAATAGGCTGCAGGTTGGATATACATGCTATACAATATCTCATTAAAAGTTATCTATATTTCGTTGTTCCTATGTGGTCGTCCACATATTTCCTGCGCAAATAAAATACAGGTAGCCCTTGATTTACAACTATATTTAGTGACCATTCAAAGTTACGATAATACTGAAAAAAATGACTTATGATCCAACAAGACAGACACAGACTTCAGAGGATAATCATAACTGCAGAAAAAACAATTACTGCCAACCTGCCTTCCATTGAGGACCTGTATACTGCATGAGTCAAAAAGAGGGCCATGAAAATATTTACTGACCCCTCGCATCCTGGACATAAATTGTTTCAACTCCTACCCTCAAAACGACGCTATAGAGCACTGCATACCAAGACTACTAGATACAAGAACAGTTTTTTCCCGAACGCCATCACTCTGCTAAATAAATAATTCCCTCACCACTGTCAAACTATTCACTAAGGCTGCATTACTATTACTATTAGTCTTCTCATCATTCCTATTACCCATCTCCTCCCACTTATGACTGTATGACTGTAACTTGTTCTTTTCTTTTATGTACACTGAGAGCATATGCACCAAAGACAAATTCCTTGTGTGTCCAATCACACTTGGCCAATAAAGAATTCTATTCTATTCTATTCTATTCTATTCTATTCTATTCTATTCTATTCTATTCTATTCTATTCCATTCCATTCCATTCCATTCCATTCCATTCCATTCCATTCCATTCCATTCTATTCTATTCTATTCTCACAGCTTCCCCACAGTCACATGATCAAAATTCAGGTACTTGGCAATCAATATGTATTTGCAATGGTTGCAGCATCTTGGGGGGGGGGGTCATCTGATCACTGAAAACCTTTCCAGCCAATGATCATAGTGTCATCTACTAAATTTTGGTCTATCCTGTAGCAGTTAATCCAACTACTAAAAAAAAATCCAAAACTACTAAATCAGAAATCCAACTACTAAAAAAACCAATAATCCCTGCACCATTTGCAGAGGTGATAAGAGTGAAATGACTGAAAAAGAGGGAAGACCATGCAAGAAAGATAAGCACACAATGTACTAAAAGGAACTGATAAAGGATGGGGGTGGAATCAGCAACCAACCACAACTTAAGAGTTCTTCATGGCTTTTGTTTTAATTTTCTTAACTGGAAGCCAGGAGTAAATAGTATTTTGATGTACGCTCCTACATAGTCTACTTAGAATAACTTCAAATGTTTGGGTACTTATGTATGATAGCAGTCTAAGCGCACACACACACAAAAACCCTTCCAGAACTATTATAAATGTCTGTGTATGAAAGAGAGACTAAGAGAGAAAGAGTCAGATCAGCATTTTGAAAAATTAGTGCATGTATGTATGAGAAGGAAAATAATGTTGTTTTTCTGTCTTTGTTTCCCTTTTGTTGGCTTTAGTGGTATTGGAGTAAGCCCAGGCCAAAAAAAAAAAAAACCCCCATTCCTGAGGCCCAGGCAATAATAAACATACAATGGGAAATCACCAAATTTAAACAATAAAATGAAAGACAGAGAAGTATTACATATAAAAAACCACAGACCCCTTAAAACTTCAGTGTCAATTTAAAAAGAACAAGATCTCCCTGTCCAGATTCTTGTAAAACATACAAATATGTTTACTTGACATGAAAAAGAATATAAACTACATGGAAATGAAGTTTCTATGGTAGAAGACTCCATAGCTGGGGAGTTACGACAAAGTTTTCATAATTATCTGCTGGATCCTCTTGGAAGCATTTGGAAAAGGAAGGAAAACACAGTTGACAATTGAATTCTGAAATTCTGAACCAGGTATGTGGTAGATCTACCATTAGAATGAGTCAAGGTAGTAGCAGATGAAGGATGCAATGGAAAAAGTACCTTTGCTAATGCAAAATGGTGCCACAATGGTACCATGACCTTGTTCTTTTATTGGAAGACAGTGAAGACAGGACAGGACTATTGGTTCACAGGGACTAACCTGCTACAAGCATTTTTGCTGCTTGCAGGTAAGATGGATAATTGTTTACCATCACCAGCACTGAAACAAGTTTCAACATCAGATGTAGGTAGAAGGTTGTTTGTCTGTGTGGTGATATGGGCACGTTTATTCTTTCTTTTCCTTTGAAAGCATATAGTTTTGGGATAGTCTTGATGAAGAAAGAAGTGGTCAAAATTAATAACTGGAATAACTGGAATGGCCGTGTAGTACAAAGGTATTCTGTGTGTGGATAAGAGCATGGCAAGTGACTGATTATAGTGTCCTCTATACACAGTGTCCTCGTGGATGTGTTGTTCATTTTTCTCTTCTCCTACTTTTAAATTCTTCACAGATTTATTTCATAATCTAAAAGACCCTCCACTTCTCTTTAGGTACTGAATATAAAATAGCTTTTTTACCAATATCATCATCATTGGGGACAAACTGAATCATCCTTGATGCTTATAGAAATAGTCAAACAGTAGCATAAAGGTGAAGGTGGAAGGAAATAATGGAAGATTAAAGCGAAAAGAAGTAATGAAAGATTAAATGAGGCAGTAGTGCACAGTCACAAATTATAGTTCTTTTGACACAGAGTTAATCTTTAACAGAATAAGGAATCTTTAATGGAAAAAAGTAAAGGAATCAGCAGTCAAGAAATAAACTGCAGCCTACACTTTGGTAGAGCAGCCATGAAGGTCTTGGAAAAGATATTCAAATGATGTGATGTGTTTATACCTATAAAGAACAGAATTCTGTAAGCAATGATGTTCCTTCTATGGAAGTGAAAATCAGAGTTGAAGAAGCAAGAAAACAAGAATATTGATGTTTTTGAACTTTTGTATTAGAGAAGATTCCTGAAAATATTTTGGACAGCCAAGAAAACAAAAAAAATCAAACAAATCAACCCAGTATTCTCACATAAGACACAAATGAGCAATAAAAAAAAATATTTCAGACATTTTATGAGAAGACCTAACTCTCTGAAGAAGGCTGTAATGCTGAAAAATGTGGAAGGAAAGAGAAGAAAGGGATGACCAAGATAGAGGGAAAGAGTTACAGTACTGATGACCATTTGGAAGAGTTGAAGGAACAGGTTACCGACTGTCATGGAGAAAATCTACGTTATTGTCAAGAGTCAACAATGATGCCATGTAATCAAGAAATCATTTTAACCAAATATTATATTAGAGAATTTTAAATTATTACAAGAAATCACTAGCAAAACTAGGGAAGATGTTGCAAGACAATTAATAGGCATTGAAGGCTATTACATCTGGGAAAAAAATCTCACCTGCTCTGCAGGCATTCCCATTGTTCTTATACAGCTGCCTACAATTTGCCAATGGTTTGTTGTATGAGGCCAAATAATTCGTCTGTTTTGCAAACACAAATAACATTCTTGTCTGTTGGGAGGAAAGTGGTTGCATGCATACATATGTCTCTATTCTTCTGGGTCATGATTAGAGATCTATCCCACTGTCTTTCAGAGTGTTAACTATGTCAGTAATAATAATGCTGTGGGTCAGTAGCTTAGGTTTTCTCTATTACTTTCACTCTCAGCAAGTTGCAATGTGATTTCAGCAAGCAGAAAAGATAACGGCTACAATTTTTTAGCTTCCTCAGAGAGAGAAATGAAACCTTTCTTTTTTTAATTATTAATTGCTTTAGTAGATGGTATACCAAGGAAGGGGTTAGAACAGTTGATCTCTGAGGACTCTTCAACACTACAATTCTATGATTAGGGACTGATCTGAACCAAGCTTTTCTCTGCCATTCTAAATTCAGTGTCACTTGCATTGCATGTGATACCCTTCCTGATGCTATTACTTTCAATATACACAATCCACCTTTTTTTTCTAAATGACTTTTAAGATGGGAGCAGGAAAATATAATAATTGCATAACTACAAGTTATTCTACTACCTAAGCAATTTATTACTTTAGAAGCCTGGATGAAAACAAAAACAAATTCTACATTTTGATCCTTCTTTCCTTCCTTCCTTCCTTCCTTCCTTCCTTCCTTCCTTCCTTCCTTCCTTCCTTCCTTCCTTTTCACTGAGCTGTAACACTTGGATAAATATTATCCAACAAGGTGTGTGAAGAGAGAAGACTTTATAGGATTACAAATTCAATTGATAATGCATTCCAATCTGGTTTCATATGACAATAATTTATTCTTAAGTTTATACGATTTAATTAACTATGTTTGAAGAATACTGCACATATACATTACATAACATTAATGGAAAGTATTGTATATGCAACAGGTTATTTTGTAACTCTGTAAGCAAGTACAAGAAGAGGATTTGGGATTTGAACATGATGAATCAGCTCTTTATGCTTTTCCATTCTATTTTGGCAGCTCACCAAATCTAGCTAAAATATAATTCATATATTTTAATATACCCTCTTGAAATTATATTGTATTAATAAAGATCTTTTTATATTGTGAGCCATCCAGACGTGCTTAAAATGGGCATATAACTCTTTTAAATAAACAAACACCTTGTGACTCATTTTGATTAAAGTTTTTGAGTAAATTTGAAACATTATTAAATAGTCTTCAATAAATACAGCTACTACAATTGTATTGTCTGTTTTTCCCAAACATGAGAAACAAATTCATTATTGATGTTGGCTGCAATATTTGCTCTTGCAAAACACTGGAAAACTAAAGCATATATTTCTTTAGATCCATGGGATTTGAAAGTATTCTTGTGGCATTGGTTAAAAATTTCACACAGCATGAATGCTTCTTGAGGAATCCTTTAAATATTTTGGTCACATCTGGTACCCATGTTTTAGTTGTATCAACAAATTAAAAAATTAATTCCTAAGAAAACAACATACAAACGACTTTGGGACTGAAATTTGAACAGTGGCAGGAGGAAATAACTTTTATAAACAGTATCATCATTTCACAGAATATTTTTGCCACTAAAGTTGCCATCACAAGATCATTCAGTATCTGAAATTATCCAACTGTTCCTTTTTCATAGGTCTGCATAAATAGGGCATATGCCAATGTACATTGGTACCAGTGGTGGGTTTCTCCCGGTTCAGCATGCGCAGAAGCGTTGCGCGCGCAAGCGCATGCACGAACCGGTAGTAAAGTGTTTTAGAACCCACTACTGCTTGGTATATTGTACATGAAAATTAAAACCCACTATTAACCTCTTTTAAAACCACTTTTAAAAGAAAATTGCAGCAAGGTAGCCTGCTTGTTTGCTCTGCCCATTGTTCAGGTGCTCCTTTATTAACAGGAAGTTTTGTGACTCCTGTGATTCTTAGGTTTCTAGGTTTATTTTCAAACCAGACTTGGGCAAGCGCACCATCGTGCCTACCGTCCCTGTCCTACTGTCCTATTGTCCAAATTTACCTATAGCTACTGTGCTTTTGTTTATGTTTATACCATACCTATTATCTTGTATACATTTTGACAAATAAAATAAAATAAAATAAAATAAAAGAAGTGAATGTCCTTTGAAAAATAGGACACACATCCACCCTATTAGAAAGCATTCGGGAAAATCTAAAACATCAGGCATAATAGCTTAAGATCTTCTTTCCCAATAAAACAATATTTTTTTCTCAACATATGTAAGTTTCAAAAGGAAAACTGAGAATGTCTCTAAATTAAATCAGATTGTTTATAGAGTAGAGTAGACATATTTAATTAATATTTTCTGCCTCTTTGCTATAGCTCATTAATTATCTCTAAATGTTCCCAGGCTTAGATTTGGAAATGAGTTCTTGTTAGTTAAATGTGTCATGTTTCCAGAAATGATAACTTTTAATCTTCTCTTACTGTGCGAGAAATCCCCATGGTATTGCTAAGGCAGCGTAGCCTATGATGTAGCCAAGAGCCCCAGGTCCTGCAAAGATTTATAAGGCAGCACTGAGCTTTATCCCTGCAGAGCTGAAAGAAGAGCCTTAAGCAGAATGTTCAGTGACCTTCTTTGTAATTTATTTTCCCTTTTATTTCCAGCTTCTTTCTTCTGGGAACGTTATTTTCATATCTGCTTAACAGACAGGAATTTCTAGTTATTAGAAATATATCTTTGGGACTAGAGATGGATTGGGGGAGAGAGATAATTAAACAAGTCCTTAATAAATCTTCAAAAGTCTGAGATCTCTTTCAGCTGTTCCTGTGTTTACTCTGAAGTAGAGCCCACTGAACTCAGTGGAACTTACTAAATAAATATGGTTTCTGCATTGCTACCACTGGGAATGCAAATTGTTTTATTAGCCTCCTCTGTGCTCTAGGACTCCAAGTATTTATTTCCTTTTTATTTATTTTACCACATGCCTCTATTGATGAACCAACTCTTAGTGGGATATAAAACATTAGTATAATCAACTAATAACCCTTCACCGTTCATATTAAAACATCAAGCTGAAGGTAAACACTTGCCAATTATTCTTTACTCTGTCAAAAGGCCAGCAGAAAAGGCACAGTTTCATTGGCTTCTGGAATATTGAATGCTGAGAGATGGAACCAAGTGTTTTCTAATGGGTGAGTGCTACCATAGAGAAGACCTGTCTTCTCTTCTGCCTCTTTTATCTCTTGCAAGAGTGGGATCTTAAGCAAACCCTTTCTAGCTGTCAGACATAATGGGAAGAATCATGTGCAGTAAGTATAACATGGAGTTTTATACTGTATATGCTAACCAGCATTTTGAACTGGGCACTGTAACCCAGTAGCAATCTTTGTAGCAACCAGTGTCACCTAGGAGCTCTCACTGCTCCTCCTGTGGTATATAGAAAAAAAATTGGGGCTTGCATTGTGGTGACAAAATTCTGCTTGCATCACTCTGAGCCCCCTTTTCCCTTCATCTTGTGGATGTCTCCAGCATCTACTGCAAAATAGGTTTTTTGCAATTGGTAATCTGGTACACTGCATTCTGCAGCAGTTGCAGCTTCCAAGTCATTATCAAAGGCAGCCTCATATAAAGTGCATTGTCCTAATTTATATGTCTGGTGGTCAGGGTAGTAACATTTACTATACCCAAGAGGTAGGATGTAAATTGACAAGCATTTTAAAAAAAGTTAAAACAACCAAATTTGGGCTACAAAATCCAGATGGTGTAGGGCAGGGTTGTCAAACTGGTGGTCCGAGGGCCAGATGTGTCACGCACAGGCCATGCCCACCCCAGGTCCTGGATCCTAGAAATTCCTCTTCAAATCTTCACTCTTCTTTTATGTCTTCTCTTTCTAGTTAGTCTTTCAAAACTTCCATTACTGATAACCCCATTACAAATCATCTACCACCAGCAACCTCTCATTTTCATTTTTCCCTTTTCCCTTTTCCCATTTTCATTTCTCATTTTGCTTTCACCAACATTTTCACTAATACTTTCTCTTCCCTCATGACCATTAATAAACTACCATCCTCCAAAGCAAAAATTGGCAGTAACATTATACAAACATGGAACTGGTTATCAAAAAAACTAACTTGGGTCCTATCTTAAAGAAAAATGTAATAACAATTGTTTCCTAGAACTTACCCTGGAAGAAATATTACAATTAAAGTGCTTATTTCTTATTGTGCTGCATCTGTTTTTACAGTGCAATATAAGCAGCACAACAGCACTGGGTGAAGAGGTTTCAGTTTTTATTGTTTAGTCATTTCCCCCTGAAAATTACTGAAAATAACACTTCATTGTTCTGCTGAGTTTGGGTCCTGAAATTCCAGGAATCTCTGGTGACAGCAAAAAAATATGGGGCTGGAAGTCATATATATGCCTGCTGTTGCTACACGGAAGTAATTCCCACTGGGCCCAATGGGGCTGACTCCCAGAAAAAGTCATGTACAATTATAGTATCCGTTTCTCCTGGAGGTACTGCTAAACCTAATGTTAGAACTAATGTTGATCCTTCATATTACTCTCCTGGATAAAATGTGATTGGAAATGTTCTTAGGCAAATCAATGGATATAAAGAAAAAAGCACACTATACTACATAGCACACTACAGTTCACTAAAAGCCATTGAAGCCCATATATAAAGCATTTTAAGCTAGTGCAGCATTGTGGTTGAAGCAGAATAGGAGTAAGAAGGCATGTGTGGATTTCAGCTCCCAGAAATTCTGGAAATTGAAGTCCACACATCTTAAACTTGCAGAAACACTAGTCTAGTTGTAACTTCATTGGATGACTTTGGGCTCATCACTCTTTCTCAGCCCAACTTACTTATTTCACAGGGTGTTAGAGGAAGGAGAACCATGTATACTGTCTTGAGTCATATAAAAGGTGAGAATCTATCAAACATACAAAAACTGAGGACTGCAAGAGCCACAGAACAAATAATAGACTAATTTGCTATACCTAGTTGGATGTCTAATTCTATATTGGCTTTACAAACTGAGGTTTTATAGAGGTCTGATTTTTTAATCTCTGATTAAAATTGACTAAAATGAATTAATGATCCCAGCCTGGAAAGAAATATGATACATCTGGGATAGTATTTTGTTATTTGAGATACTACCTGGCTCCTATAATATTTGTCATGCCAATTCGATCTAGCAGAGTTGGTGCGCTTCTTCTTCCTTCTACTAAACAAGACCATCTTGTTTGTAAACCAGAAGCACTTTGGGTGCTTGGAATGAGGTTTTCCCCCAAGATTTCAATACTTGTTTTTTATCAAGGCCTTTGGTACGGATTAGTGAAACTCCTTTGCTTTGCTCCTGTCCTGCTTATAATTCTCATCATCTTTTATTGTTCACTTAATAATAACTGTATTTTTCTTGTTTTGGCTGTTGTGAGCTGCCTCAAGTCATTGGGAGTCAGGCAGCATATTTATTTGATAAATAAATAAAAATACAAACATTACATTGAAGGGACATAGTGACATGAATCAATCTAACCTTTGCTATTTGCTTCTGTTAAGAATTGCTTGTGCTGTTTTGCTACTGTTAGGAATTATTTGTTAGGAATTAATTCTGTAACCCTTGCTTGTTAAGAATTGTAACCTTTGCTACTAGTCTAACTTTTGCTATCTTGCTTCTGTTGTTCGCTTCAAAGCTAGGTACATCCTTGGAGAGTAAATAAGAAAGATAGAACAAAGGAGCTGCCCAGGAACATCCTGCTGAGGCAGAGAAAGGGGCTGCCCAGGAGCACAAACACACAAGGCTACAAGGGATGCTCTGTAAGATAACAAAAGCATGGACAGGGCATGGACAAAGAATGCTCCATGAATAAGGGGGGTATGGGCAAGACATTGCCCACGTTGAATAACAAACTTTTGTCTCTGATTGGCTACATGTGGGTATAAGATGTTGGGGGTCACACTCTTCTCGGGTGTGGCTTTTTCCTTGCATGCTTGTTGTCTATATGCCATGGAATAAGGCCACCCAGCTCCTTTCTTTGTACAAATAAAAGCTGTTATTTTTCCAAGCCACTCCTTAAGTCTCTCTTTGGCATTTTGATGACTTAAGTTGCATTTTTGGACCTTACAACATTAAAAAAAAGAGCTAGATACTAGGTAAAAGGTGCTAAACACCCTTATTCTGAGTTGTAAAACACTTTATTGCTCCTCCATATTTGAATTTTGTCCAAGTAAAGTCATTGCCATAGCTGGGGCTGTATACAATGTACCAATGTGTTCTACCAGATTTTTCTTAACAAAATCGATTCAGCAGTCTTAAGTGTAGAATTCAATCTGAAGCTAGACCTACCAGAGTATCCTGGCAGAAAACCACAGTCACATCTTCATAGCCTATAACTGATAGAGGAGCTCAGAATGCTCAGAACAGGAGGCCAGAGTAATATCAGAGATACACACACACATACACACACACACACACACACACACACACACACACACACACACACACACATATATATATATATATATATATATATATATATATATATATATATATATATATATATATATATATATATATATATATATATATATATATTACACACACACATACACACCAGGGGCAGGTTCCTCTTACCTGCCTACCAGTGCGCTGCACTCGCATCATCATGTTGCGCGTGCACGTGCGCTTGCTACGCGCTAGTGTCCCCTCGTGCAATTTTGCTTCTGCACATGCGCAGGAAGCAAAAAATCACTGAAATCTTGCGAGGGGATGCACGTGTGTGCACGATTCCAGCAATTTTTTGCTTCCATGCATGCGCGGAAGCAAAAAATCACCAAAATCATATGCGCGTGTGCATTCCCTTGCGAGGTTTTGCTTCTGCGCATGTGCAAGAAGCAAAAATAAGCCAAAAATTCAGAAAAAAAGATGGTGCCACACGACTGACCGACGAAGACGTGCTGTCTTCGCCGGTCCGGCGGAGCCGTCGCGTGCAAATTGCGCAATCGGCGGGCCGCTACCAGGACAACAGAGTGGACCACACTGGTAGGAACCCACCACTGATACACACACACACACACACACACACACACACACACACACACACACACACGTGTGTGTGTGTGTGTGTGTGTGTGTGTGTGTTTGTGTGTTGCAATTTTACTTATGGATTGCTAATGTGGAAGTAACATTCTAGTGAAGATGTGCTATGACAGATTAGTAGACCATTCATTCAGTATTAGCATGGCAGATTATTTTTTTAACAGTAGTTCAGAAAAATGGTACACCATACCATTGTGTACCTGAATAGATGCATGAGAAGGATGAGTCATACAAATTCTCAAACCAAAAGAAAAGAGATATCTTTATTGTGTCTTATTTCAATTATCTGAATTGAATTTATACTATAAGTTTGGTTTGGTTGGTGTTTTATGGTTGGTGTGGGGCCTTTAATCTAAGGCTTTGCAGATAGTACACATGAATTTTTGGATTTACAGTACGCAGGATTACAGACTTACAGTTACAGTACACAGGATGCAGAATCAATGCATAGATAGTACATGTTGGCTTGTTATGTAAATTGTCCTTTTTATTATGTATCACTTTTATTTTATTTAGTATCACTAAATACAGAAAAACCTCCAAATGAATGTCATATTCAGAGTATTTCACACCCACGCTCCTTAGAATATAAGAGAGCTTTTTGTTTTAGCCTCTTTAAAACATATTAGGAAAGTTAAAATTAACATCTGTACTATTAATCAGTGCATCGTGCTTGTGAAGTCTATCTCTTTCATTGTCTAAAATAAACGCAAAAGGGAATGTCAAGGGTTTCACAAGCCACTTGTTTTCTGTTAGCAGTAAGTATATATTTGCTACTTCTGTTTCCAGTTCAATAATAGCAATCAGACCTGTATAGCATGTGTTAAATAGAAATAACTCCCAGGCCACTGTCAAGGAGAAAGAATAGTAGAATTACACAGCAGGGGAGATAAAGTATAATTTAAGGGTCCAATGGGGAGAAAAGCTTCCTGAATAGGAAAATGTTGTGTTTATATATAGAATTACACATATAATTTTGCAAACTTTTCAACTGATCCATAAAGGGAAAACTTACTATTGCCTACATTTTAGAATTGGCTTTAAACTCTTATTTTTGTCTCTCCACTTTTTCAAGCTAATTTAAAAACATTAGGGCAAAGATTTGCTATATGTATTCTTTATTTCTGTGAAAGCCTTCAGGCAATTGCGTTCCCCGTCATTTAGGTTTTGTAGGTAAGTAGCATAAGTTTTATTTGCCTCTGGAAATGAACTAAGAAGTAATTTATGTGAAACAAAAATCAGACAAAGGAACTGGCGGACAATAACGAGTGCAGCAATCTTCAGATATACATCTCACTTATATCATCTTACACGAAAATATCATGAAATTGGGAGAAAGGTAGGAAAAAAACCTCTGCCAGATTTCACAGATTTTCTTTTCCAGGCTTTTAAAACACTATTGCAAAAGCATCTGAGAATGAACTCCAAGGAACTGAAATTATACAGAAAAGCTTCTTCTAAGACAAATGGTTTTAAGGCAGTCACCTATCTAGAAATGTGATCCAGGTGCATTCAAGGGAGGTGAAAACTATCTGGATGGCAGCCACGACTGCATGATAAAAGATGGCCCTCATTTTTTTATATATCAAATGTAAGAAGCACATTGAAAAGGGTGGGGCTTTGATTATGAAGTTGCAACGGCCACATTGACATTTTTTTTAATCGCCACCGTCATTCATTTGATGTTATCTCTTTATCTTACCACAACTTATATTTAACGTTGGCATGTGCTTTGTTGAGGTAGACTAATCTTTCTTCCACTGTTTAGCCTAATAAAAATAACAGTATAACGAAAGTTTCTGCTCTGCAGGCTTTCAGTTGGTCTCCTATTTTGCTGCGGATGGCACTCTTCTTACTCTTCTCACTCTTCATTGTTTTCATTTCAGTAATTTAGCTGGTTATCGTATATATAATTTGTTTTAATAACCAAGTGAGATGGTTAATAATAAGAATGTCTATTTCATCAGACTGATAATAATTGGATATATCTACCCTGTTTGACCAATAATAGGAGGATTTTCCTTCATCATATGTCTCCAGATGTATAGCATCTAATTCCTATGATAGGCATATCTAGGTGACTAGATATGCCTATCATAGAGATAAGAGTATATTTCTTTGAACGTTCTAAGATGGGGGGGGGATTTTTCTGATTTTTTTTAATTCTGCGCATGTGCAGAAGCCGAGTTTCCGGCACTGCGCATGCGCCGCCATCTTGTTTTTGGCTTTTTTTAAAAAATGCAAATTTTCAGCACTGTGCATGCGCACACATGCCTGTGTGGCCATGCGGCTATGCGGGGCAGGAGGAAGCAAACTGGCAGCAAGGTAAGTTAGAACCTATCCCTGTGCAGCACCATGGCTCATCTCTAGCAGAAAGTGCCTAGAAGTGGTCGGATGACATATTTTGTCAGTATCTTGGGGACTCAGATAATTGACCTTTTGCTAAGAATATTGTTGCGGGAAATATTGTAGCTGAAATGTGGTCCCTTGTATGCACACACTCACACACACACACACACAAACACACACACAAGCAGAGAGATGGACTGTTTTCCATTGAGCTGAAAGCTGAACAGAGTTGAGAGCTGAGCAACACAGAGCCAGACAGAGAGTTGGAAAACAAAGTAAAAATACTGGCATGGGAAAGCTTATCTGCAGCTGTTACTGTAGCAGCAGAAGAAGAAAAAATTGAGGAAAAGCCAGTGCCAAAACGAGGAAGTGGTCCAGCAGAACTGTAACATTTGGGTGGCTATCCGGGATGACAATGAAGATGCTTATAGGGAAGAGGTGAAGGCTCTGGTGGACTGGTGCAATAAAATGTTCTAAAGGTTCTAAAGGTTCTAAAGGTTCTAAATGTTAATAAAACAAAGGAGATCATTGTAGATTTTAGAAAGAGCCAGCATAGTCGTACTCCACTCAGTATCAAGGATGCAACTGTAGAGATGATCAATAGTATTACTGTATTTTTCAGAGTATAAGACGCACTGAAGTATAAGACGCACCTTAGTTTTGGGGGAGGAAAACAAGGAAAAAAGGCCTCTGCCTCCAAGCAATTTGCCAAACAGCAAACAGCAAACAGCACAGATGATATACACTGTTTGCTGTGTATTTCTGTGCATGTGTGCCTGACACATAGACATAGCAAAGAATTGGAGAAATGTACATTATGCCAGAAAGTTTTCTTAAATGTAGTCACACTAACTCTTCCCAATTATTTAAATAGATCTACTCCAAGGTAACTAAACTCTAATACTAAACAGGACACTGTTACATTTCAGACTAAACTTGTACAGAGCTGTTAAAATTAATTAAAATTTCTGGAAGTATACATTATTCTCTATTATTTAAAAGAAGATACAATAGCACTGGGCCTCTTCAGAGCAAGCATTTATTTTAAAAAGCTTCTTTATTTTGTTAAGTTGTCTAGATTTACAGGGATCTCCAACCTTGGCACCCTTAAGACTTGTGGACTTCAACTCCCAGAATTCCACAGCCAGCAAAGCTAACAAAGTCCACAAGTCTTAAAGTTGCCAAGGTTGGAGACCCCAGGCTCTAGAACAATAATAAAGCAGTCTTTTAAAAATAAGTCTAATAATTTGAACATTCTACAGACATTTATAGTTATTTACTTACCTCCTTCCATCCAGTTCAGCAAAAAATAAAAATCT
This sequence comes from Diadophis punctatus similis, assembly GCA_023053685.1. NCBI lineage: Eukaryota > Metazoa > Chordata > Lepidosauria > Squamata > Dipsadidae > Diadophis > Diadophis punctatus. The sequence continues at coordinate 30,303,638 of JALIGW010000003.1, forward strand.
TCGTGTCTCTCCCAGCTATTTGCCTCTTTGTAGTTGGTTTCACTTTCATTTTCCCACGTGGCAAACCTAATCAGCTGTACATCGGGAAGCTGCTAGTGACTTGCTTGGCTTTACAGACTCTTCCTTCTTTGCTGCAAACAGGTAAATTGCTGGAAGACAGAGGCCAAAGGGTGGGGGTATCTGGGTGGGTGGGGCTACATTCGGTGTATAAGACACACCCAAGTTTTCACCCTCTTTTGGGGGGTAAAAAGGTGCGTCTTATACTCCGAAAAATACAGTAAGTATCTGGGGGTGCAGATAACTAACAATCTGAACTGGTCTCTCCACACGTCATCCTTAGTGAAGCATACAAACCAGCATCTGCATTTCCTACTTTGGATGAGGAGAGCACATCTTTCTCCTTCTGTGCTAGCCATTTTTTACAGAGGCACAATTGAGAGCATTTTAACAAACTGCATTACTGTTTGGTTTGGTGGCAGCAGTGCCTCAGATAGAAAATCCATACGGAGAGCAGTAAGGAAAGCCGAGAAGATTATAGGAAGGTCGCATCCTGTCATTTAGGACAGTTGTCACCAACCTGTGTCACCAACCGCTTCCCCTGCCTGTGTCACCAACAGGCAGGGGAAGCGGGCGGGAGAAGCCCCACGCCGCAACCACCGCCAGCTTCATCGGCTCTGCAATGACTGACTGGCCCGCCCGAACCGGCAGCATTTCACCACTGATAAATATGTGTGTGTTTATTTTGTACATCAGTTTGCATAAGTCCAGCTTAATATGCTATTCCTGGTATGTGATGTTTTGTATACAGAGAAAGAAGCACTCTTGTGATCTTTGACTTTTATGCTTGCTGTCAAACATCAGCCATAATACTAATTACTGTTTTGAACAATATGCAGGTTATATTACACGAATGGCTATTTTATATGTGAAATTGTGACTGAAATATTTCTGCACCTATATTGGTTCTCACTGTCAGGAAGTTTCTCCTTAGTTTTAGGTTGCTTCTCTCTTTGTTCAGTTTCCATCCATTGCTTCTTGTTTTGCCTTCTGATGCTTTGGAAAATGCATTGCCCCCCCCTTTCTTTCTGGCAGTCCCTTAAAAGCCTGTTGCCTATCACACTCTTGAGCAAAGTATGTGAGCCATTTCCTCCTTTCAGTGGTCCATGAAAGTATGTAGATAATAAAGTTGAAAAAAGGTGAACAACATTTTTACAGAACTATAGATATGTTGAGGCTGGGTGTGACAAGGAATGGCTGGGAGGGGAGGGGCCAGGTGAGGCACTCCTTGACATGAGTGACATTGAGTTGGCCATGCCCACCAAGTCACATGCCCACCAAGCCTCGCCCACCGAGTCACATGACCATGAAGCCTCGCCCACCAAGTCACATGACCATCAAGCCACAAAATAAGCCACACCCACAGAACCGATAGTAAAAAATGTAGAACCCACCCCTGGTGGTAATGTACCAATTGAAGCCTACCAACAAGGCTTAGGAGCACCATAGTCATAGGAGGGCAACCCAGAAGCAGAAAGCAGGTGCCAACTGTAAGTCAGGCAAAGACTGGCTGGGACAGCTGCCTAAACAATAACAGGATGTGGTAGCAGGATATGGTAGAAAGAATACCAGAGGCAGTTACTGAGTTAGGTCCAGCTAATGGCTAGCTGCTCAGAAAACTCCAAAAAGGATATTGTAGACTCTGATAGCTTATTGCTAATTCAGACAGTGCACTGCAGCTCGATTCAATACCATTGCTAGGAAGGAAAGGATTAGGCTGTGGGATCTGGCTGCTGCCAGGGTTTAAATGTTCTGTTTAGGGAGATCAAGCCAATTTCTTCTCTCTTGATTTATACAAACAGGGATTCTTGTTAGGCAAGTTGTTTGGCATTAAAGCTGGTTTGTCTGCGGAAATAAGTTTTAACTAATTGATGGTTTTTAATTTCTTTTTTTTATATTTGCCTTTAATTAAAACAAAGAAAAAATAATAGAAAAAGAAAAAAAAACAAAGAGCATATATCTATTTATAAATGCTTTTCATGTGGATATATGTATTATAAGGTTATATATAACCTCTTTACCTTTATTAAAAAAAGAGAAAAGTAGAAAATGAAAATGAAAATGAAAATGAAAATGAAAATGAAAGAAAAAAGAAAGCACAACTAGATAGACAGATGAGAGATGAGAGATGAGAGAGAGAGGGGGAGGGAGGGAGAGAGAGAGTTCTCTTGCATAAATATATGTGTATAATATTTTATACAACTGTTTTAATAAAAGAAAACCATATTTTTTTGGTAATCTTCCAACATGATCTGCATCTGTAAGAAACTGTTTTGTGAGCCACAAAGAATATCAGGTCTTCAATCCACAGAGCAATTTGGGGCCATAAACTTACCTTTCCAATGTTGAAGGATTAGTCTGTCAGCAATTAGAATACTGCAGAGAATCCATTACTATTGTATAGCCATCAATTTCCCTATAGTAGAAATGCAATTCAAAAGAATATAAATATTAATTCCATCTCAGGTTAAATTAATATATTTAATTTCTTCTTTTCAAAAAAGTAACAACTTTAAGGACATTGCAAAAACATGTGTTTAAATGAAGCAGTATTCTCTGTGCATATCCAATGGAATGGTTATTTATTCATCCCTTTTCTATACTAATGCCACGGAGGTCCGGAAAATCCAACATATTATTTTGTGTTGAATAAGCCGCAGTCCGAGATTTATCAAAATTCTTGATGTAGACATTAAGAAAGTTTTCTAGTACTCAGTTAAACTGGGAATGTCTGATTCTTGTTCTATTCAGTATTTAAAACTTACATATCAAACTGATTTATCTGTAATTAGTATTTATAAAGAGTAATGGTGAGCTTTAAGATTTAATGAACCTTTCTAAGAAATGTGGTGTCTCTGAAGCCAAAAATGCTACTGCTCCAAATTGAGAAGTCAGTAAATGTTGTACTGTAGTTGTAAATACTGCTTGTTGTTTATTTTCTTTCATTCCTTCTTTTAATTTATAATTATTTATTACTAGCCATTAAAACCATTTTGGAGTGAAAGGTAGTAATTTAAGGCAAGTAACTAAATATTTTCTCCTCAGCTACGTAATAGTATTTGGACTGAATTTACAGATTTTGTTCTCTAGATGACAGGGATCTAATTTCTAAATAGGCTTAGGTCACTTTTTGATGGTGGTTTTTCTGGAAGATAATTATATTTTTATGTAATTATACTGTATTGTTCTGTATTGTAGACCAGCATTAAGCTAGCATTTATTTTAATCACTAAAGGTTGATGCTAATGTCATACTTTGTTCTGCTTTGACTTTGGTGGGACACCTGTCTAAGTAAGATGACGTTTCTCATTTTCAATCCAATTACTCTTGAGAAACCAATACTTCTTAACTTAATGGTTATATTCTAGTATAAACAAAGACTCCTTAGCTTTGATAGTCTCATTTTTGGCAGGAATTCTCAACCCTGAACCTTGATGATCTCATTCTTGGCTTATAGAAGGCATAGGCTGTTTTAATGTAAAACTTGGAATCTGGGAATTATGGTTAATCTAGGAAGAAAGTATGTTTTATTATTCTGTTTATGGTTGTCCACAGAATGGACGTGGATAATTTAATTGTATAAAATTGATTTGGCAGCCATGGGAAAAAGTGAAGCAAATAGACAGAGGTTTTAACAAATATGGATAAAGAAGAATCATGATTTGTGGCAGATAGTAAAACCATGAATTAGAAGCTCCTTGAAAATAATCTGATGAATGTAATCAATGCTTGTACTGTATTGCCTGTAACAATAATTAATGAAAAAACAAACAAAATGTAACTGAATTGCTAAATGTATTACTTAAATCTCCAAGGCTTTCCTTTTAGCTGCATTTTAAATCACAGTTAAATTTAAGATTATAAGCTGCATGAAACCTTCCCCCAGGGATCAAATTCAAACTATGGGGCTGATGTTCCTTTTTGCGTCCATGAGAATTTTGTTGGCTCAAGATGTAATTATGTGATTGCAAACGGAATGAGTTTATGCAACACAATCCATCTTGATCAAAGCATGGAAATAATTGCAAATTCCAAGTCAGTAATTGAAACTGTCAAAAAGTAATGAAATATTGTTTCATTCAATATATTACAAACTTTTTTTACAAGTTTATTTAATCAACCTGCAAAGATTTTGATTTTAGAAGTCTTGCTGTCTTTACGGGGAAATGCAATAAAGGATGTCTTCTGTAAAAACAAGAGATACAGCAATTAACCCAAAGTTCTGTCATAGGTAGAAGTTTTTAAATATAGCTCTGAGGGAAAATATTTCTTAGCCCATTTTAAACAGCTATTCGCTTAAATAATTATTTTGGTCAATTCTGTAATGTTTTTCTGAATGAAATCAAGGAGCTATCTAGTCCCATACATTGTTTCTGAAAAGGATCAATCAGGTCCTTCTTAATCATAAGAAGGAATACTGCATTCAGTTTTGGTCGCCACAATGTAGAAAGGATGTTGAGACTCTGGAAAGAGTGCAGAGAAGAGCAACAAAGATGATTAGGGGACTGGAGGCTAAAACATATGAAGAACGGTTGCAGCAACTGGGTATGTCTAGCTTAATGAAAAGAAGGACTAGGGGAGATATGATAGCAGTGTTCCAATATCTCAGGGGTTGCCACAAAGAAGAGGGAGTCAAACTATTCTTCAAAGCACCTGAGGGTAGAACAAGAAGCAATGGGTGGAAACTAAACAAGGAGAAAAGCAACTTAGAGCTAAGGAGAAATTTCCTGACAGTTAGAACAATTAATCAGTGGAACAGCCTGCCTCCAGAAGTTGTGAATGCTCCAACACTGGACATTTTTAAGAAGAGGTTGGATAACCATTTGTCTGAAGTAGTGTAGGGTTTCCTGCCTAAGCAGGGGGTTGGACTAGAAGACCTCCAAGGTCCCTTCCAACTCTGTTGTTATTATTATTATTATAATCAAAAACACAAACATTAAAAAATAATTAAAAAAGAAAAGCAAAATAAATAAGAGGCAAACTTAAAGCAATATGGTTCTGGAATAGCAAAAGCACTTAGACCAGTGATGGCAAACCTATGGCGCATGTGCCACAAGTGGCACGCGGAGCCATATCGGTGGGCATGCGAGCATAGGTCCAGCTGATTTTCTGGCCTTCTGGGCCCACTGGGAGTAGGGGAAACAGGCTGTTTCCAGCTTATGGAGGAGGTGGGGAAGGCCCCTTTTTTGCTCTCCTCAAGCTCCAGAGCCTTTCTAGGAGCCTGGGGAAGGCGAAAATGGCCTTCCCAACCCCCCCCCCGGGAGGTCCTCCGGAGGCTGGAAATGGCCCATTTGGCAACTTCCAGAAGTTGGGAAACGGGCCATTTCTAGCCCCCGGAGGCCCTTGGGGGGGGTGTAGGGAAGGTCATTTTTGTCCTCCTCAGGCTTCTAGAAAGGCTTTGAAGCCTGGGGAAAGCAAAAAAACAGGCCTTCCGGTCCAATCGGAAGTCAGCAAATGGGCCATTTCCAGCCTCCGGAGGACCTCCGGGGGGGGAGGCTGTTTTCGCCCTCTCCAGGCTCCTAGAAAGGTTCTGGAGCTTGGGGAGAGCAAAAAAAGGGCTTCCGATCCAACCAGAAGTTGGAAAATGGGCCATTTTCTGCCTCCAGAGGGCCTCCGGGGGGGGGAAGGCCATTTTCACCCTCGCCAGGCTCCTAGAAGGGCCCTGAAGCCTGAGGAGAATGAAAAACGGGCGTGCCATCGTGTGCCGGGAGCGGGGCGAGGTCATGCAACCATGCACAGGGGAGCGCATGAAATTATGGGTGTGGGAACATGGGCGTGAGTGACCACCACCACTTGCGCTCCCCCCCTTTTGGCACGCGAACCAAAAAAGGTTCGCCATCACTGACTTAGACATATACTGTTTCACAGTGCTTTACAGCCCTCTCTAAGCAGTTTACAGAGTCAGTATATTGCCCCCAACAATCTGAGTCCTCATTTTACAGACCTCGGAAGGATAGAAGGCTGAGTCAACCTTGAGCCACTCTGAATTGAACTCCTGGAGTGAGCAGTGAGTTAGCCCTGCAGTTCTGCATTCTTACCACTGAGCCACCATGGCCCTTAATAGTTGTTAACATATAAATGTATGGATGAACAGATTGACTGATGGATTGATTATGTGACATCTAGTTGTTGTTGACCATTAGTGACCATGTACATGAGTTATCTCAAAGGCAAGCTGTTCCTAACCTGCCCTTTCAGGTCTTCCCTTTGTGTACCCATTGCTTCTGTAGCTGTCCATCCACCTCCCTCCTGATCATTATTTTCTAATTTTCCTTCCACCCAGAGAAGCATCAGAGCTTCTCCAGAAAGCTAGCTCTTTGCTTAATGTTTCTGAAATAGGATATGAGCCTGGTCATTCGTGCCTCAAGTGAGAACTTTTGGTTGATTTGTTTGATGACCCATTTGTTTCCTGGTTTGTTTTTTGGTTGGCCATAGTGAAGTGTTCTGGTGTTCCTCGAGAGGCCGCTCTAGGAGCGGGAACGTTGCTGAATTGTGATTGGCTGTTCTGTTTCACAGCCGCATATAAATAGGAACTGTCAGTGGCGTTACCTCAGAGCGAGTTCTGTTAGCACTGTTCTGTTAACTGGTAATAAATGTTATGTGTTAGCTTCTAATGTGTCTTGCCTCAGTTACTCACCCAGCCTGGCTCATCCGACAGAGCACTGGCGATGAAGATGGGATTTCAGAACTGAGGCTTCTCAAGCTGGTCACTAAATAAGAGCGGTCACTAGCGATGAGACGTCGCTCACTGAAGTTACTATTGTCCATTCTTCGCTGATGAGAATGTCGACTCAACACACATTCGCACCCTTCAATCCGCCCACTAAGACATGGGAGTCATACGTGGCAAGGTTTGAATGTTTCCTCATTGCAAACACCTACACGGAGTTCTCAGGTGACAGGAAACATGCCTACTTTTTGGGATTTTGTGGCACTGAGATGTTTGAAACCACACGGGCACTTTTCACCCCTCAATCAATCCACACAGTGTCATGGGAGGCTATGCTGGCAAAGCTCAAAGATCACTATATTCCTCTGCCATTGAGGTACGCCTGGCGATATGCATTTTACCACAGGAACCAGGGAGAGGGCTAAACCATCAACCAGTATGAGGTGGCTCTGAGGAAAGCAGTTCTCTATTGCAAATTTTTTAACTTGGAGGACTATCTTTTAGAACGCTTAGTCTTCAGGGTGAGAGAAAGCTGCCTCAAACGCCGCCTGCTCCCAATGCACAGCCTCACTTTCCAAGTTGCCTTGGACGAGGCCCATGTGGCTGAAATGTCTCTCCAGTCTTTAGCCAAAATAGACATAGTCCACAGCCCTTTGGCCTCAAGAAGAACCAACACTATTGACCCTATGCCAGAAGTGCTGAGAGCGAATTTAACCCCAAAGATGAGATTTGTCACCTTAATGAGGCGCATAATAAGAGCTGGCCCAAGGGTTGGATGACCTCGCAAACCCCTTGTATGGGTTGTGGAGGGAATCACCTGAGGGCTGCCTGTAACTTTAAGGACGTCATTTGCCGCCAATGCGGCCGGTGCGGCCACATCGCTAAAGTTTGTAGAGTGGGAGAACCACCTCAGTGGCAGTCCGGACAGGTATCAGGCAACCTCCCAGTGAGACGGCAGCCTGAGAGACCCTTCAATTTGAGGGATCACTGCTATGCCATCTATCAGAGCAAGCTCCAGCCTAAGACGACCATTTGGCGGACTCATCACTCGCCAGGTGAGAAAATAGGAGGAGGAGGAGCCACGGCGGAGATGGCAGAGAAAATCTGACTCCGTATAAGACCTGAATTCTCCGCCGCCGCCCGCTCGAAGGAGATCACCCCCAGAGTTTCTTTTTCCTCTGGGTGAAATTAGAACATAGCAGGTACCTAACGATCGTGGCGGAATAACTGGCCACACGCGGATAGTACCGCTAATTCCCCTTCATGCTTAACATCTGCGGAGACGGTCATCCATTTTGGAGCGGTTTCTGGAGCGGCCGATCTGAGAGGAACTTCGGGAGGGGTCTCCTTGGAAAACGATCGCTAACTTGCTAAATTACTGAATGGCAAAAAGGGAGAAATTAACATCAGCCTGAGGGGAGATTGTGAGCTCGGACGGCGTGCCTGTCATCGGCAGCGAGGAGCTTTACTGTGCTTTACTGTGCCCTGTCAGAGGACTTGGTTGTGCCCTGTTAGAGAGATCAGCTGTGGTCTGCGTGTCGGGTGCCGCTCTCTAGTTTTGACCAGGAAGATCGATGGCGATTCTGTGAGCGTCTTTGGAGCAGACCAATTAGGTGTGAGACGCCACTGAGAGCGGTACGGATTATCAGGAGCTGGCTCTGCGCTCGGGAGTGAGAACGGGAGTGAGAACGGCAACAAATTAGACCTTTAATGCTGACTATGGAGACCGCCGCCATTTCTTTATAGTGGAGGCTTGCTTCTGGAAATTAGTCTCACTCTTTGATGTCCTAAGGAACGTTTGAAGAATCGCTACAACCGCTGCCATTACTGCCTGTTTTATTATCATCTAGGTGGTTTTGGTAGGTGTCTGACTTTGTGTTAATGGCGCAGGAGTATTTTCCCAAAAGCGCTATAACCTCCATGGCTGCTATTTAAACCAAGGGAGACTCTGGACGTGAAGCTGATTTCTGTCCTTTGGGACCCCCCGTCGTTGCTATCGAGGGGGCGTAGATACATCTTGTGCACTTAACGTCTGTCCTTGGAGGCTTGTAAAAACTCTTTTTTCTCTGGAAAGATCGTGAGAAGCCGCCATTACTGCCTGCCTGTCATCTGGAAGGCAGTTTCTGGAAGGTACAGTGACTATAATTATCCCAGATGCTTCTTTTAATACCACCTTGGCTCCTGTGGACGCTTCTAGTCGCTCTATCGACCAAAGCAACCAAGGCGAAGATGTGGAACCCCCCCCTCGGCCAGAATTCGATCAAGCACCGAGGGGTATAGGACTTTAGACTTTCAAAGCCACCATTGTGATTTTGCCACCTTTTTAGAACTTTTTAGAAACCGTTTAAAATTGTATCCTCCCCTCTGAGATGTGATATGGGTGTGGTTGAATGTGGGTAGAATGAGATGAGTGTCTGAGTATTAGAAAGTGTGTGAAAATGGAAAAGCTAGGGACTGGGATTTTGCCCCCCCCCACTGAATGTAAAAACAGAAGTGGGGGGGGGAGACCCGGCTACCCTTTCTTGTGAGAATGGTATGTATGGCCTGCAGGAAGGGAGGGAGACCAGCGGGGGAGGGGAGGGGGTCTCTGGTGTAGGCGAGAGCCGGACCATCTCGGTCATAACGGGAAGAGGCAGATATGGCGGGAGCAGAGGGGTGGGCCGCTCTCGGGGAATAAGACCTCGCTGTTTACAAGCGATCCCTTGTTCCGGCCTCTCCGATCCGGTTCCATCTTGCTCAACCCGGATACCTGGCAACCAGGGCTTTCAGGGCCCTGGGCTCAGGATGCTGCTGCTTAACGCCAGGTCAATCGTCAACAAAGCCCCCTTGATACGTGATTTAATCACAGAGGAGGGGGCAGACCTGGTGTGTGTTACCGAGACCTGGCTGGGGCAGGAGGGGGGAGTAGCTCTCTCCAAGATATGCCCAGCCGGTTTCTCGGTGCAGCACCATTCTCGACCCCAGGGAAGGGGGGGAGGAGTGGCAATAATAACGCGTGGAAATCTGCATCCTCGTAGGATCCCTGCCCCGGAGATTGTTGGGTGTGAGACGCTCCTTTTGAAGTTGGACTTAGGGGTACAGGTGGGCCTTTTCTTAATGTACCTGCCTCCCAGCTGCGTAAGCAAGGCCCTGCCTGAGCTGCTCGAGGCAGTAGCCGGCTTGGCAGTTGAGTTCCCCAGGCTTATGGTGCTGGGGGACTTCAACTTGCCATCTGCCGGCGAAACCTCTGGGGCGGCCCAGAAGTTCATGGATTCCATGACAACCATGGACCTGTCCCAAGTAATCCAGGGTCCGACTCATGAGGGCGGTCACATGCTCGACCTAGTGTTTCTTTCGGGGCAGTGGAGAGATGATCTGAAGATAAGGGACTTAGTCATCACCCCACTGTCATGGTCAGATCATTTCCTACTGAGGTTGGATTTCGCAGCCCCATTCCTCCCCCGCAGGGAGGCGGGACCGACTAGGTGGTTCCGCCCCAGGTGCCTAATGGAACCGGAAGGATTCCAGAGGGAACTTGGGGAAATACCTGAAACCCTGGTACACAATTCGGCTGACTCCCTGGTGGCTGCCTGGAACACCGCAGCATCAGGGGCTCTAGACCGAATTGCTCCTAAGCGACCTCTCTATGGCAGTGGATTCCGGAAAGCTCCCTGGTTTACCGAGGAGCTCCGGGAGATGAAACGCCAGAAGAGACGTTTGGAGCGCCGCTGGAGGGCCAGAAAAACCGAGTCTGATCGAACACTATTAAGAATTTACATCAGATCTTATTTAGTGGCGATAAGGGCGGCAAAACGATCCTATTTTTCCGCTCTTATTGCGTCCGCAGATTCTCGCCCAGCCGCCTTGTTTAGGGTGACTCGCTCCCTCCTTGCTAAAGGGGGGAGCGAGGAACACTTACAAGGCAGAGCTGAGGAATTCGCTGAGTTTCTGTCGGATAAAGTCGCTCAGATTCGGTCAAATCTGGACTCCGACTGGGCAGAGTCCATTGAGTTGACAGGGGCTAGTCTTAGTCCATCATTATGGGAAGAGTTTGGGCCTGTTTCTCCCGAGGATGTGGACAGGGCTGTGGGAGCGATGGGTACCTCCACCTGTTTATTGGACCCGTGCCCCTCCTGGCTGGTTTCGGCTAGCAGGGAGGTAGCACGCGGCTGGATCCAGGCGGTGGTCACCGCTTCTTTGAGAGAGGGATCCGTACCGCAGTCGTTAAAAGCTGCGGTGGTGCGACCCCTCCTGAAGAAGCCTTCCCTGGATCCAGCCGACTTGAAGAACTATCGTCTGGTCTCCAACTTACCTTTTTTAGGGAAAGTTGTGGAGAAGGTGGTGGTTACTCAACTTCTGCAGCTCCTGGATGAAACAGATCATCTAGATCCTTATCAGTCGGGTATCAGGCGCGGCTACAGTACAGAAACTGCCTTGGTCGCTCTGATGGATGATCTCTGGCGGGCCCGGGATGGGGGGAACTCCTCCATCCTGGTGCTACTTGACCTCTCAGCGGCTTTCGATACCATCGACCATGGTATTCTTCTGCATCGTCTCAGCGAGTTGGGAGTGGGAGGCACCGTTTTGCGGTGGTTCTCCTCTTATCTCGCTGATAGGATGCAGTCGGTGCTGGCAGGGGGGCAGAGATCGTCCCCTAGGCCCCTATCATGTGGGGTGCCTCAGGGGTCGGTTCTCTCGCCCATCCTGTTCAACATCTACATGAAACCGCTGGGTGAGATCATTCGCAGACATGGGGTGTGTTTCCATCAGTACGCTGATGACACCCAGCTGTACATCACCACCCCGTCTGACTTCAGTGAGGCAGTTGATGTAATGTGCCGGTGCCTGGACGACGTTAGGATCTGGATGGGGAGGAACAGACTCAGACTTAATCCCGACAAGACTGAGTGGCTGTGGATATTGCCTCCTAAGGACTATGACAACTGTCCCTCCTTGGTCCTTGAGGGAGCGAAATTGACTCCCTCGGACCAGGTCCGCAACTTGGGGGTCCTTCTAGATCCATAGCTAAAATTGGACCATCATCTTTCTGCTGTGGCTAGAGGGGCCTTTGCACAGGTTCGCCTGGTGCACCAGTTGCGGCCATATTTGGAGAAGGAGGCTCTACTCACGGTCACTCATGCCCTTGTCACCTCTCGTTTGGACTACTGCAATGCGCTCTACATGGGGCTACCCTTGAAGAGTATCCGGAGACTTCAGTTGGTGCAAAATGCGGCTGCGCGTGCTGTGGTGGGTGTGCCAAGGTACACCCACGTGACATCGATACTCCGCCAGCTGCATTGGTTGCCCATCGGTCTCCGGGTCCAATTCAAGGTGTTGATCACCATCTTTAAAGCCCTTCATGGCTTGGGACCAGGTTATCTACGGGACCGCATTCTGCCTCATACTTCCCTTCGACCGGTTAGGGCCCACAGAGTTGGCCTCCTCCAGGTCCCGTCGGCCAAGCAATGCCGGCTGGCGGGCCCAAGGGGGAGAGCCTTCTCTGTGGCTGGCCCCGTGCTCTGGAACCAACTTCCGCCAGAGACCCGAACTATCCCCACTCTGCTGGCCTTCCGGAAAGCTGTTAAGACATGGCTTTTCCTGCAGGCGGGGGGTAGAGCTTAATTCACTCGAGCTCACCCCCCAAGTATGTATGATATTGAATGGTTGGTGATGATTTCTATATTATGTTTTAATTTTTATATTTGCTTTTAATTAACTTTTTAGATTTTGGTTATTCTTGTATTTTCTCACTGTTGTACGCCGCCCTGAGTCCTTAGGGAGTTGGGCGGCATATAAGAATTCCAAAATAAATAAATAAATAAATAAATAAAATCCAAATTGCTGTTCGAATTGGAGGGCGGTCATGGATGGAAAGGAAGGAAGGAAGGAAGGAAGGAAGGGAGGGAGGGAGGGAGGGAGGGAGGGAGGGAGGGAGGGAGGGAGGGAAGGGAAGGGAAGGGTGGGTGGGTGGGTGGAAAGGGAAGGATGAATGGATGGAAAGGAAAGAAGGAAGGAAGGAAAGAGAAGGATAGAAAGAGAAGGAAGGAAGGGTGGGTGGGTGGGTGGAAAGGGAAGGATGGATGGATGGAAAGGAAGGAAGGAAAGAGAAGGATGGAAAGAGAAGGAAGGAAGGGTGGGAAGAGAAGGAAGGATGGGTGGGTGGGTGGGTGGAAAGGGAAGGATGGATGGAAAGGAAGGAAGGAATAAAATTTCATTTATTTGTAATTAGAAATAAATATTTTACAATATATAATTACATACTGTTTTTGTGATTAATCACTATGCTTTAATTATGTTCAATTTGTAACAATGAAAATACATCCTGCATATTAGATATTTACATTACGATTCATAACAGTAGCAAAATTACAGTTATGAAGTAGCAACGAAAATAATTTTATTGTTGGGGGTCACCACAACATTAGGAACTGTATTAAGGGGTCGCAGCATTAGAAAGGTTGAGAACCACTGAGCTAGAGAGAAAAGAGACTACCAGGAGGAGACCTCCAAACCAGAGATGGGTTCCTGCTGGAGCTGCCCGGTGCGCAGCTCCGGTAGGGAGCGGCCGATTGCACAATTTGTGCGCAACCGCTCCGGAGCCCTCTCTGCTAGTCCACCGTGCATGTCGCCATTTTTTTGGTAATTTTTGGGCGATTTTGCTTCGGCGCATGCACGGAAGCAAAATCACACCAAAATCTTGTGCGCGCGTGCGTCCCCTTATGAGATTTTGGCGCGATTTTGCTTCCACGCATGCGCAGAAGCAAAATCACGCAAGGGGGCGCGTCGCGTAGCGAGCACACACCTCCGAAACTTGGAGATGCATGTGCAGCGCACCGGCACCGGTAAGACAGCAACCCGCCACTGCTCCAAACCACCAGTATTTCTGTTTCCAAAATCTTTACAACACGTATTTAAATCTAATTGGAATATTTCCTTTTGTATTTCCTTTTTTTTTTCATATTGATGCTGACATTCACAGCACAATGTCTTAGACATATTTATAGTTTCCAAGTCTAGAACCTGTGGTGAATATTAACCAATTAGTGGTTTCCTTAGCTGCCTCCAAGCTGGCCAGTAGTTGAGTGATCATGTAATCCATTCACAGCATCAGTTCTCAGTGTGTTAGTTAGTGAATTTACAGGAAGGAAGGAAGGAAGGAAGGAAGGAGGGAGGGAGGGAGGGAGGGAGGGAGGGAGGGAGGGAGGGAGGAAGGAAGGAAGGAAGGAAGGAAGGAAGGAAGGAAGGAAGGAAGGAAGGAAGGAAGGAAGGAAGGAAGGAAGGAAGGAAGGAGAAAGAACTTGCTAACATCGTTCCTCCTATCTATAATTCATTTATTTGTATAAATAATTACATTTGTATATATTTATCTTGCAGTTTGCCAGTCATTCCTGGGTAGATAAATTTATTAAAAAGTCTTTCCCAGTAGTTGTGCAATTAGCAACAAATTGTCATTCAAAGGTTTTTCTGAATAGTGCAACTGCAACATATACTTAAACTGAGAAGTGGGGTGGGTACAATAATGTTAAATTCTAAATAAAGGCTATATAAACATCAGGATCTTGGAAGCTTGCTGAACCAGATGTAAACTGCTTTATTGAGCTTCTATTTCAAGACAAGGAATTGACTGCAGGTACCTGCCATGCAGGAAAAGGGATGGAAAGGGGGATGGAAATGGAAAAGGAATGATTAGCAGAGCAATGAAAGTACAGCAAGCAGTCTCTTTAATGGGCTGCAAAAACATAACTGAAGAAAGCAATGTGAAAATGTTATTTTCAAAAGCAAAAATGTTTTTTCTTGTCAGAGAAATGATGAGGAAAAAGACATGTGTATATTATATTGATGTACAGCTACTATATCATGAACATTATCAATGGTAGAGTATTCCTCTGATTGATTGATTGATTGATTGATTGATTGATTGATTGATTGATTGATTGATTGGTTGGTTGGTTGGTTGGTCCACTGTCTATGGAGATTCTCAGTCATCTAGGTCATGGTTGTCCCAAAGGTGCTTTTTCAAAAGGCATCTGGACTTTCTTTGTTTTCCCCTGAAGATGTTTTGCTTCTCATCCAAGAAGCTTCTTCAGTTGTGACTGAAGAACTGTAGAAGCTTCTTGAATGAGAAGCAAAACATCTTCAAGGAAAAACAAAGAAAGTCCAATTGCCTTTTGAAAAAGCACCTTTGGGACAATGGTCCACTGCTTTTTGGGCTGTCCATATCATTTTCAGTAGTTTTGTCCAACACCAAATTTCAAATGTAGGATGGAAAACAGTGTTTAGAAAGCTTCAATTTCCAACCTAACTGCTCAAAGCTTTTCCATGCTTGATTTTTTTATTGGAAGCAATAAAATAAATCCATCCTTATGCCTAGATTTGTGACATATGCCAATTCAGTTCAACCTTCAAAACTGTGAGTTAGAAATTCCATTTCAAGTTTTGATCAGTAAAATACCCATTAATTCTAACTGGAGGAAGTGGAGAGCTAGGATAGCTGAACCCAACTATCTAGCTTAACTTGCAGGTAAGCTTTTTGTAGCCACTGAGTTTCTGCTATGAGGAATTTCCCATTGAAGCAAACTGCCTGGGCAGACTAGGATTTTGTTCATTCTTTAATAATAGGTTTCTGGATGGATAGGCTTTAAAAATCTCTGCCTAAAGGCAAGGGTTAATTAAATTATAAATGCTGTAATTCTGGAAAATTATGAGGCAACAATGACTGATCTGGCAAATGTCACTTTTTCTGCTTTGATCTGCTACACAGATAATTTCCCCTTCCCATCAACACTCCTTGACCTTTCATCCAAGCAGGGGTCTCAGGCTCAAATTGCCCTGTGCACTGCATACGAACCAGTTCATTAACCTGGTAGTTGCATCACGGAAACGTTTTCATACATTGATATAAAAGCCTCTAGTGATTCAAAAATAAGGGAAATGAAGATTATCCTGTTATGCTATTAAGCATAAATTTGTTACATAAAATATCTTAACTATGAAATAGTTTCTCTTTTTCACCAATTCATTTTGGACATGTAAATAGCTACATGATGACAGTAGGTATTGTTTTTATTACTAGTAGCAAGATGCTGGGTTGGTGGTGGTAAGGAGAATAGGTGAGTCGGAAAGTGCAAGTGCTGACCAATCCCTGGCAAGGATGGCATTTCATTGCAGGACTAAGAATTTCTACTTAGCCCAAGAGAGAGCTAGACATGCCTGGCCAAGATTGGCAAACTGTCCAGATACCATCCTGTTCTGTGTATGAATTTATTTATTTATTTATTTATTTGGTGTTTCTTATATGCCGCCCAACTCCCGGAGGACTCCGGGCGGCGTACAACAGAAAAAATACAAGAAACCAATATAAATAAGCATTAAAACAGATATAAAAATTAAAACCGTAATCTTAAAAACATCTAATATCCATTCAACTTCATACATACTTGGGGGTGAGCTCAAATGGATTACGCTCTACCCCCTGCCTGCAGGAAAAGCCATGTCTTAACAGCTTTCCGGAAGGCCAGTAGGGTGGGGATAGTTTGGGTCTCTGGGGGAAGTTGGTTCCAGAGCACGGGGCCTGCCACAGAGAAGGCTCTCCCCCTGGGGCCCGCCAGGTGACATTGCTTAGCCGATGGGACCTGGAGGAGGCCAACTCTGTGGGCCCTAACCGGTCGAAGGGAAGTGTGAGGCAGAATGCGGTCCCGGAGATAACCTGGTCCTAAGCCATGAAGGGCTTTAAAGATGGTGATCAACACCTTGAATTGGACCCGGAGACCGATGGGCAACCAGTGCAGCTGGCAGAGTACAGGTGTCACGTGGGTGTACCTTGGCACACCCACCACAGCACGCGCAGCCGCATTTTGCACCAGCTGAAGTCTCCAGATACTCTTCAAGGGTAGCCCCATGTAGAGCGCGTTGCAGTAGTCCAGGCGCGAGGTGACAAGGGCATGAGTGACCGTGAGTAGAGCCTCCTTCTCCAAGTATGGCCGCAACTGGTGCACCAGGCGAACCTGTGCAAAGGCCCCCCTAGCCACAGCGGAGAGATGGTGATCCAATTTTAGCTGTGGATCTAGGAGGACCCCCAAGTTGCGAGCCTGATCCGAGGGGGTCAGTTTCGCTCCCTCGAACGTCAAGGAGGGACAATTGTCATGGTCCTTAGGAGGCAATATCCAAAGCCACTCAGTCTTGTCGGGATTAAGTCTGAGTCTGTTCCTCCCCATCCAGATCCTAACGTCGTCCAGGCACCGGCACATTACATCAACTGCCTCTCTGAAATCAGACGGGGTGGTAATGTACAGCTGGGTGTCGTCAGCGTACTGGTGGAAACGCACCCCATGCCTGCGGATGATCTCACCCAGCGGTTTCATGTAAATGTTAAACAGGATGGGCGAGAGAACCGACCCCTGAGGCACCCCACATGATAGGGGCCTAGGGGACGATCTCTGCCCTCCTGTTAACACCGACTGCATCCTGTCGTTGAGATAAGAGGAGAACCACCGTAAAACAGTGCCTCCCACCCCCAACTCACCGAGACGATGCAGAAGGATACCATGGTCGATGGTATCGAACGCCGCTGAGAGGTCAAGTAGCACCAGGATGGAGGAATTACCCCCATCCCGGGCCCGCCAGAGATCATCCATCAGAGCGACCAAGGCAGTTTCTGTACTGTAGCCGCGCCTGAAACCCGACTGATAAGGATCTAGATGATCTGTTTCATCCAGAAGCTGCAGAAGCTGAGTAACCACCACCTTCTCCACAACTTTCCCCAGAAAGGGCAAGTTGGAGACAGGACGATAGTTCTTCAAATCAGCTGGATCCAGGGAAGGCTTCTTCAGGAGGGGTCTCACCACCGCAGCTTTTAACGACTGCGGTACGGATCCCTCCCTCAAAGAAGCTGTGACCACCGCCTGGATCCAGCCGCATGCCACCTCTCTGCTGGCCTAGACCATTTGGAGCCACCAGTAAGCCAGCACCTTCCTTCCCCCCACCCCCCCACCCACCCCCACCATCTCTCCCTGTCTCCATCAGCCCATTCATCTAGCACTTCATGGCTGTCAGCATCATTGGGTAAACTAGACCAGAAAATCAACCACACAGAAAGACTAAAATCACTTGTACCGAGACTGAATATAATAAGAGAATCTTGCAAGGATGTGTTGTACCGACACCCCTTTCTTATGGACCACTAAATTAGGGAGGTATCTGTGTGAGATGCTTCTGAATGTTATCTCACTACTGTAGGCTTTTTTTTTTAAGTTTCAGCTCCTGTTGCATAGGTAACAGTTGTTCAGTATTTTTGACAAGGGCATCTTCCTTACTCTCTACAATTGTCTACTAGGCCAATTAGGGAGCAGTGCTCCCACCTTTGGAGATAGTCTTGACCAGCTGACAGGTGTGCTGGGTTTCTTTTTTTCCCCTAAGCAAATTGCAGGCTACAAAAAAAAAATAGACTAGAATGCCACATGCAGCGTTTGGACCATTACTTTAAGACCCCCTACAAGGCCTGAGCTGCAAAAATATAAACAATATTACAGGCAGCAAATAGTCATAACAATATTTTATCATAACTTGTCCTAACAGGTCAACATGGAGCCCTAGCATAGGGCAATAAATGAGAGGGGACTTTTTGTACATTGCTGATGTAGGAATTTATTATATGAACAAAAGTAAATAGAGGTGAAGGTATATTATGAAGATGCATAATATTGCCATGACTTTAATAATAGACTATAAGCTTTCACAGCTGCTACTTACTGAAGAAATGAATATGTGCTGACATTTTGCTAGCCATGCAACTAGCTAGTCCACAGCAGATCTAAAAATAAAGTTAATTACAGAATGTATATCCTCATATACTGCTTGTGTTCAATGGAATGGACTGGAATGCCCAGAACCAATTGCCAACTGCCATGTAGATGACCAAAAAAAATTTGAGCTTTGCTTTTTTTTCTAGCAGTTGTAGTATAATTGTCACACAGGGCCAAGAGGTAATTTTTACCCTAGGCTTTGGTAGAGTGAAAGTTTATTGGACAGATGGTGTGCCTAGGGCTAAGAAAGCAACCCCAGAGTTGTTGCATCACAAATTAGTTAGCCATATTTTTAGCTCTTGTGCAAACCCAGTTTTATGGTTTAATATATTTTGCAAACTCAGAAAATTGGATTGAATAAATCCCATAATTATGTTAAATACAGATGAGCATGTTGTATGAATATAACCCATATGGTTTATTCTTCCCGGGCATTCTTTCCATCCTGCACATCTTACAGATACTATAGAATAGAATAGAATAGAATAGAATAGAATAGAATAGAATAGAATAGAATAACAGAGTTAGAAGGGACCTTGGAGGTCTTCTAGTCCAACCCCCTGCTTACGCAGGAAACCCTACACCACTTCAGACAAATGGTTATCCAACATCTTCTTTAAAACTTCCAGTGTTGGAGCATTCACAATTTCTGGAGGCAAGCTGTTCCACTGATTAATTGTTCTGTCAGGAAATTTCTCCTTAGTTCTAAGTTGCTTCTCTCCTTGATTAGTTTCCACCCATTGCTTCTTGTTCTACCCTCAGGTGCTTTGGAGAATAGTTTGACTCCCTCTTCTTTATGGCAACCCCTGAGATATTGGAACACTGCTATCATGTCTCCCATAGTCCTTCTTTTCATTAAGCTAGACATACCCAATTCCTGCAACCGTTCTTCATATGTTTTAGCCTCCAGTCCCCTAATCATCTTTGTTGCTCTTCTCTGCACTCTTTCTAGAGCCTCAACATCCTTTTTACATCGTGGTGACCAAAGCTGAATGCAGTATTTAATTTAATTTAATTTAATTTATTGTTCTTATAAGCCGCCCAATCCCGTAGGACTCAGTATTCCAAGTGTGGCCTTACCAAGGCATTATAAAGTGGTATTAACACTTCACATGATCTTGATTCTATCCCTCTGTTTATGCAGCCTAGAACTGTGTTGGCTTTTTTGGCAGCTGCTGCACACTGCTGGCTCATATTTAAATGGTTGTCCACTAGGACTCCTAGATCCCTCTCACAGTTACTACTGTTGAGCAAGGTATCACATATACTGTACCTGTGCATTTTGTTTTTCTTGTTTAAATGTAGAACTTTACTTTTTTCACCATTTAATTTCATTTTGTTAGATAGCGCCCAATGTTCAAGTCTGTCAAGAGCCTTCTGTATCTTGAGCCTATCTTCTGGAGTGTTGGTTATTCCTGCCAGTTTGGTGTCATCTGCACATTTGATGAGTTCCCCATCTATCCCCTCATCCAAGTCATTGATAAAGATGTTGAAGAGTACTGGGCCTAAAATAGAGCCTTGGGGTACTCCACTGCATACTTCCCTCCATGTAGATGCAGTTCCATTGAGCACTACATGTTGAGTGCAGTTGGTCAGCCAGTTTTGAATCCATCTGGTATATTTAGATAAAAATTGTAATGAAAATATAGCATGTATAGTAAATCATACATAAGCAAAAATCGATCGTCGAGATAACGTACCATAGGATAACCCTAGCGCAGTGGTTCCCAACCTGGGGGTCGGGACCCCTTTGGGGGTCGAATGACCATTTCCCAGGGGTCGCCCTGGCATCCTCAGCTCCCCCCCACTGCCACAAGATTGGCCATATTGGCTCAACTCGCCCGAGCCCTCCGATTGGTCGGGAGAGGTGCCATTCGGTGAGAGGCGTTTGTGATGACTGGCGGCCGAGCTTTGACGGCATCAGCTAAGGGGCGGGCCATCACAAAATTGTGTGCTGGAGAGCACAAGGCTCTTAAGACATCTGTGACCACCCCTGTCTCCTGCTTGCAGCAGCAGTTTCTTCCCGCTGGTGTCGAAGGGAAAGGGAGTCACGGGAGGGAACGGCCAGCCAACGACCACTTAAGTTTCAAAGCGCACAATGGCGGGAAGGAGGACAGCTGGGTCGGAATTGTCTGTCTGCCCTCTCGCCCTCGGCTGGCGCGGAGATCCAGCGAACAAAGAGGCAAACGGAGGGAGGGAAGAGAGAGACTGAGAGATATTAGCGCAGGCTAGCCTGATCATACAGCCTCGGTGCTGAGGGCGCCACCACCGGGGGCAGGAGGAATTAAGCTGGAGGGAACTGGAGAAGGAGGTGGTGCCGGAGCATGGTCCATTGCTGCCACCCTGCTCCGTATGATCAGGCTAGCCCTGTGCTAATATCTCTCAGTCTCTCTCTCCCCTCCCTCCCTGTTTGCCTCTTTCTTCGCTGGGTCTCCGCACCAGCCGAGGAAGGAAGGAAGAGAAAAAGCGAGAGAGAGGGAAAGAAAGAAAAAGAAAGAAAGAAAGAAGAGGAAGGTTGGGAGGAAGGAAGGAAGGAAGGAAGAGAAAAAAGAGAGAGGGAAAGAAAGAAAGTAAGTAAGAAAGAAACTGTTGAAAGAAGAGCCTTGCAAATTAAAATTGTTGTCTTTGCAAGGGTTTTGGGAATGGTGGGTGAGCAGGCCCCATGGGGGAGGAAGGAATATGGGGCTGTTTTAAGAAGAAAGAGCTTAAAAGAGGAAATTGGCTTGGGGGACCCTGGCAATGTTTTTGGACCAATCATGGGGTTTTTTGCCCGCTGTTTGCCTCCTGAAACTTTGGAGTCCTGGGAGAAAGCTACTAAACAGGGATTACTTTGCTGGAAGCTTATCTGATTTCTAGTTTTTCAACACTGCAGGCCAAAATTTCTCAACCTCAATAACTTGAATATACCTGGACTTCAACTCCCAAAATTCCCTAGCCAGCTTTGCTTTGAATTCTGGGAGTTGACGTCCAGGCACCTTAAAAGTTGCTGAGATTGAGAAATATTGTTGTACACTTGTTGGTTATCAAGTCTAAATACAGAAGTAGACTTGTGGAAGATGATATTCCTTGTGCTCTTGCAAAGACTGGCCCGAGAATTTCTGATCTGGCATAATTACATATTGTTTTTGTGATTAATCGCTATGCTTTAATTATGTTCAATTTGTAACAATGAAAATATATCCTGCGTATTAGATATTTACATTACGATTCATAACAGTAGCAAAATTACAGTTATGAAATAGCAACGAAAATAATTTTATGGTTGGGGGTCATCACAACATGAGGAACTATATTAAGGGGTCGCGGCATTAGAAAGGTTGGGAACCACTGCCCTAGCGGTATATATGTATAAATGTAAATGTACTGTTTTGTTCTGTTTAATGTTTTTTGTCCTTTTTTAAATGTATATAACCAAATAAAAATTATTTTTAAAAAAATTAAGATACTCTTTCCTTTCCCTTGCATTTTATTACATTTATTTACTGTACTGTACTGTACTTCTAAAGAAGGATTTGAAGCAAATCATATCTTCCTGCCCAGATGGAGTGAAAATCACAAAACAAAAGTATGTGGTTCTTTTTTATGCATTGCATGTTTACTTAGATAACTGTTGGTTTTGAATCAGGGCAATGAAAAGAGCTCTGTTTCAGAATTTGTGGAATACATTTGATAACATCAACAGAATTTGTGGAATAAGTAAGGATAACTTTGACAGAAATTATATGCATGGTTCTGGGAAGAAGATTACTGAATGTTTCAGCACAACATACAAGAAGCTCTTAAAAATGAATACTCTGGCTATGACCTAGGCTTTATGAGCAGCTACAGCCATCATCAGCCCAGATGACATACAATAAGAGGCTAAGATCTCTACTTGTTTCTGGTGAGTAGGAATCTATTACATCTCTAAAGAATTAAATCTACAGTACAGTACTGTGATTTGATACAGTGGAAATGCTCAGTCTCCAAAGATTACTCAGGGCTTTGTAAACATATGCAAAGTATGTTCTTCAGATATATGCTTGATCACTAGTAAAACCACAAATTTCAGTAATCACACGTACACTAAAGTGACCAGATTTTTTTTTTAAGCGGGATGGGGGGCGGGCCTGCCTGGGCGCCGCCATTGGAGTTTTGCCCTCTGCGCATGCGCAGAACGCTGCGCATGCGCAGAGGGCAAAACAACGCAAATGTCGGTGTCCAGGGGGGGAGGCGGGAGGCGGGGGGGAGGCGGGAGGCCTTTCCTCGCCTCCCGCCTCCCCTTCGGGAGCTGGCAGTGGCTTGGGCTGGCAAGCGATGAACGGGAGGCGGGAGAAGGAGGCAGCCGGCAGCTTACCTGTCGCGAGCTCCAGGCATCCAAGCGCCGCGGTCTCCCGGTCTCCCGCCCGGCCCCAAGGCAATGGCGGCAGCGAGGCGACGGGGGGAAGGAAGGGGAGGGGGATGAGGAAGGGCTGTTTGCGCCACCGGAGGGGCCGCTCGTGAGCTCAAACCGATGACGGCAGCGGCGACGGCTCCTCGTCCCTCACCCCTCCACCCGCATCCCAACAGCAGCGGCGCCTCCGAGGGCGGGGCTAGGGATGGGGCGGGGGAAGGAGAGGAGGAGCAGCCCCCCTTCCCCCTCTCCCCAGCAGGCAGCCGCCTCGCTGAAATTCCGCTTTGCCCGACTTGCTTCCGGTACCTCTCTTTTGTGCTTCCCCTAAAGTGACCAGACGTCCCGCTGTTTTGGCATTCTTTCCAAAAAAGCGTGACTTTTTGGAAAGAATGCGGGACGCGGGACACACGCTTGAAAAGCATGTCTGTCCCGCCAAAAGCGGGACGCCTGGTCACCTTAACGTACACAAACACAGACATCATGGAATAAATACTTTGAGCATTCTTGAAAATATGCTTAAAATGGAGTGCCACATGGCAGAAAAGGAGATATGATATTTCCCCAGAACTATCTGAAACAAAAGCATCTTGGTTTCACAATAATAATACAATTTTGAATCCCTAGAAGCAGTTGGGCAAGGAATTGGACTAGTTCCATGTTTTTCATCTCATAAGGGTCATCCCTATTCCAGCGGTTGTTGGGGGGAATAGAAGGTCTTGATGTTTTTAAGAAGTTTTAAAGGAGCCTGCTGAATTTCATAGGGAAAGGAGTTCCATAGGGCAGGGGCTGCCAAGAAAAGGCATATTTCCTAGCTCCTATAAGATGTCAACATTTAAGGGAGGGGACTAGGAGTGTACCCAGCCTATCCGATCTGAGCTTTGTAAGATGAGCTTCTTGTGGGTTGCAAGGGAAAGCTTAACTATATTTTTTTTGTCTTAATATTTTATTGTACATAGATGTGGTTTTCATCTTGTGATTATGAGTTACCTAGAACTTGGCATAAGATGGGAAGCTATATACTGATAAATGTTTTAAATAAATAATGTTTTAAAGGAGAAATTTGAACATAAATGTATTGAACAAATATTCTCTTGATCATGCAGGAAGCTACCATAAGGCCCTTTAAAAAGACTTTGGAAGATCAGGCATTCAAAAGGAAGAGGAGCAGAATTCCTTAAAGGCATGAGCACCCAAAGAAGCTTTTCAACCTCAGCCTTTCAAAAATACTTGGCCCCAAGCTACCATAAATTATAGCAAGTATTCTACAAAGTAGGTAGGCTGTTTTACATTAATGATGAAAGTAAATAAATGATCAGAGATTTTCCACAAAAGTGGATTTGGGGTATTATTTATTGTTTTGCACAAAAAGGACAATAGTGATGCACACAAACACAAATAGATGCTGCACAATTGAGTGTTCTTTCTGACACTTACCCAGTTCTCTGGCACTAAATTACTCCTCCTACCATGTTATACAAATCCCTTGTGAAGCTTGATTGTTACTTTGAGTAAGTCATCCAGATGTTATGTGGGCAGAAATACCTATCTCCAGATTAAAAGTCTGTGATTATACTTGCCAACCACCTATTAAGAAAGCATTAAAGGGGAGAAATTACCCTTTCATCCTTCTTTCACTACAATAGCAGCTTTGTAATGCCCTTGTTTAAATTGCCTGGCCTTAATTCCAATTCTCTTGCTCTTTACACGGTATGCAGGATCAGTTTGCTCCATCAATAAGACCTTTGCAGCTGTCAGGAGAAAAGCTCTATGACTTGAAAATTAGTGAAGGCAAGAAACATAAACAGGACCTGTGCAAACAAAAGAAGAGCTTGTCCTCATTTTCCCTGCTGTTATAACATTTAAACATGTGGTTAAGTAACCCATTTCCCCAGATGATGTGAACTCAACAGACAAATGTATAAGGTTTAATTTCCTTTCAACAGAGAGAGAACACTGGAAATATTTTTGATACTTTGATGATATGTTTATTAACAGTCTTAGACAATGCTATTGAAGCAGACACACGTACCCAAATAGGCAGCAAAGAATAAGTGCTCACCAAATGTTCCTGAAGAAACTCTTATCATGGGATAAGATAAGTCATATCCTGGTTTGTTTGCAGAGTGGAAGAAACCATTGCTTCTCACAAAGACAGGCATCAATAGTGGAGTCTCCTAAGAATTCAAGTAGTAGTTTTTAAACAACTTCATAAGACTATTGTAATGCGCTCTACATGGGACTACCCTTGAAGAGCATTCAGAGGCTACAGCTGGTGCAGAGTACATGGACAGTTTTCGGGCCCCCAAGAATGGCCCTGTAACACCACTGCTCCATGAGCTGCATTGGTTGCTGGTCTGCTTCCGGGTGCAATTCAAAGTGATCACCTTTAAGGCCCTTCATGGCATGGGTCCAGGTTATTGGATAGATCTTCTCATCCCACAGGGATTGGCCTGTCCCACTCATGCCAGCAGAGGAGGCATGCTGCAGGTTCCCTCAGCCCGATTATTCTGACTGGCAGGGTCCAGGAGGAGGGTCTTGTTTTCTGTTGCTCCTCCTGCCCTCTGGAACATCTTGCTCCCTGATGTGATGTTGGCCTCTACCCTCCTGACCTTTCATGAGAGCCTAAAGATTTAGCTCTGCCAATTAGCTTCAGGGCCCAATGCGGGAACAGCATAGTGGAGCTGGTTGATCGAATAACAACAGATCCCGCCTCCCCCCACCCCTGTTCCACCCTCACTCTCCCCATGTATCTTTGATTTTAATCTTTGGTTGTAATTTATTCATGTTAATGCAGATATATTTTTATGTCTGTAAGCTACCCAGAGTTATAGTAAGATGGGCAGCCAATAAATTTTATAAATAATAAATAAATAAATATTGGGAATTAAGAAACAGCACATTTTCAGATTATATCCAATTATTTAGGATGGTTAAAACAAAAATAGAATCTGAAAAGCTCCATAAAGAGAGATGGTGTCAGGCATAATAAACCAGGAACAGAAATAGAATTCAAAGCACTATAAGTTTATTACATGCTACCTACACACAAGAATCTGATCTACCAACAGTCAAGCCAAATTGGAACTAGATAAGGGTCAATGGAATTCAGGGGAGGTGGGCTGAACTTAGGTGTCTTGTGGAAACATAAGGATTCCAGGCTGATGATGAATTTAACCCACAAGTGGTGTTAAAAGGGCAAAAGTAGTTCAGTGTATGTGTGGGCAGAATTTTATCATCAATAAATGACCAGGAAAAAGATTGTTGGATTTCTAAGTGTGTAGCTCAGTGAGAACATCCACTTAGTTTGTGGCTTCTCTCAAAAAATGTGCTCTGAGTTACCGTGTAGTAAGATGGGCGACCAATAAGTGTAATAATAAATAAATAAATGCTCATGTTGGGAAACTTTAGGAAAAGAAGTGAACGTGAATCAGTCAAGACTGTAGTAGTTTAGAACAAGGACAACCACGGGACCTTTGGAAGGACTGCAGAAAACCATTATGGGATGCACTAATGTTACTGGAAGGTTTTCTCTTCTGTTTTGCCTTTGGGGACTGCTTAAGGGATGGGGTGCAGGTCTTTTCAGAAGAAACTGCTTCTTTCTCCACTATTTAAAATTTCCCCAGTCTCTACAAAATTAGCCTTCCCACCCCCCACCCCCCCAAAAAAACCTTTTTGACTTTGAGATCTAATAGAATTAAGTGAAAGGATGAAAGCAGAAGCTCCCAGATTCAAATTGCTTCCATTAATCAGAACTCCAAAAATGAGCTAAAATCGCATAGGCGAATTTCAGAGGCGAATTTCAGTATGCTGCTTGTTGGAGAACCACAGCACATTAAAAAAAATAACAGTCCATGGGTAACTAGTAATGATGAACAGCATTTTGACAGCTTTAAGAGGAATTAAACAATGTGAAATATAAGATAATCAGTGTTATATTTATTTCTACTATCAAAAGCTCCGCAGAAAAAGGTTATCTTGGAGCTAAATCTGATTCATGGGCTAATCTTGTGGGATCAAATGTTGGACCAGATGTTTAGTCTAGATTCAATATGACTCTGGTCATGTTCTTATGCTAACACTGTTCTTTCACAGTTTTTCAAGCAATTTCCAGAGGAGCTAAATTCGTTCTCCATGAAACTCAAACCACTACAAATTCCTAAAAAATATCACTCTCCAAAAGTAAGAGAATATTTCAATCAGTCAAGGACTATATATATTCCTAAAGTTCCTGCCTGCTCATTAGTTGTTTGTTCATGCTAATCAAGCAAGAACGTTTTAAAAAAACCTCCTTTCATTTGATGTTCAATAGCAACAGGAGTGAAAGTCAGTGTTACTACTTGAATAACTTCTATTAAAGCAATAAAATATTTGGCAATTAAACTAGTAGCATTTACAACCCCATAAGGAAAGAGGAAAACCTGCTAGAACAGCTACCAAAATGTATTTTTTCCACTAACCTTTCATTACTGTAATTGATTGTACAACATAAAAGTGCACTGCTTTGCAAATTCTCACTTTTTTCCAGTGCCCGGACAATTAATGACTTCATATTCCTATGAGGCACATTTAGGCACTTCCTGAGAGACAGGATTCTTATTCTGTTGAAGGCAGACATCTACCTTGCAGGAATCTTTCTATGTACCATCCAGTAAGAGACAGTTCAATCCAACAGGAAAGGCTTCCTAGAGACTTTTCTTAGTATCTAAATACAGAATGTAATTCTGAAAATATTGCTGGAGACAGCTTTATTCTCACTCGTTTAGAAAAACCATGAGAGCTATAATTCCATGGGAACTAATTGTTAGATAATCTCCTTAAAGTGTTTTGAATGACTAGGAAATACCTAAAAGGACGTATTATAATCTGTGGTGTATGTAGTGTGAAGATTCCTTTAAGAGAAATTGCCAATTCTACAGTCCTATGCCTACTTACCTGAATATAAAATTTATTGACTTTATTAAAACTAAGAAGAGTTACTTTTGACTGTCTGTGAGAAATAGTTCTGGTTGGGTAATACATCATGCTAAAATTGGCTGCTTCAAGTCAAGATGAATTGACTAAACCATAGTTGTCTGTGTTCACCTCAGTGGCTGAATTTATACTACAGACTAAGTGAAAATCAAGTAAATCACTTTATTGCAGAGTGCATAGATGCTCTGAATTTAGGATGTTGATTTCCTATCTCTGAAGATATCATATGGAGCAATGGATTTGTTGTAGTCTAGAAGTACATAATTAAAAATGAAATCAATTATTGCAACATTCTTTAAAGACTCCAATGTCCAAAACAGGAGAAAGTCCTGTACTTCTGAAACCGCTAAGCAGATGTGTCTATCAACACGTTCTTTGGTTTTAAATCTCTAGATAGATGATAGATAGATAGATAGATAGATAGATAGATAGATAGATGGATGGATGGATGGATGGATGGATGGATGGATGGATGGATGGATGGATGGATGGATGGATGGATGGATGGATGGATGGATGGATGGATGGATAGAGGGATAGAGGGATGGAGGGATGGATGGATGGATGGATGGATGGATGGATGGATGGATGGATGGATGGACGGACGGACGGATAGATCTACCTCACAAATAGGGTGTCTTGTCACATTTACCTGGAAATAGAAAACACTGAAGAAACCAGGGCCAAAAGACCAGTTGTACTACAAAAAGGGTAAAGTTTATAGCATGATAACTGCACAGTGGTTAGAATGCAGTACTGCAGGCTACTTCTGTTGATCACCGGCTGCCAGCAGTTTGGCAGATCAAATCTCACCAGGCTCAAGGTTGACTCAGCCTTCCATCCTTCTGAGGTGGGTAAAATGAGGACCCTGATTGTTCGGGGCAATACGCTGACTCTGTAAACCGCTTAGAGAGGGCTGTAAAGCACTGTGAAGTGGTATATAAGTCAAAGTGCTATTGCTATTAACCTACTATTACTTCTAATAAATTTTTTAGGGTTCTATGGCTTTTCAGAAGCCTTTCTTCCCTGGATCATTAAAGAAGAATTGCCTAGAGAACTGCACCTTCATAACAGAACAACAGAGTCAGAAGAGACCTTGGAGGTCTTCTAGTCTGGCTTCTTATTCAAGCAGGAAACCCTACCATTTCAGACAAATTATTGTCCAATCACTTCTTAAAAACCTCCAGTGTTGGAGCACCCACAACATCTGAAGGCAAGTTGTTCCACTGATTAATTATTCATACAAATCTATGATGAGTTTCTAATGCTCTGAAAGTTAGAAGGGAGGAGAATGAGCAGCAGCGTCAGAGGTGGTTCTCAGCTAGTTCTATCTGGTTCGGGCGAACCGGTAGTGGTAGAACTGTGGGTGGCCCTGCCCGGATGTAATGATGTCCCATTTATCCACTTTTTCGAGGCTCTGTGCATGCGCAGAAGGCCATGTGAGCACGCGCTCACATTTGCGAACCGGTAGGGAAGGTAAGTGAATACCACTCCTGAGCAGCATGGTAGATGGACTCAGTTGCAGTGGCAATGAGTGCACCACTGAGAGACCTGAAAGAACAGATTAGAGACAGATGGTCATTGAGAAAATCTATCTGATTGCTAAGAATAGAAAACAACTTGATGACTCAATGATGAGACCACACTAGGAATGTCATGCATTGTTCTGGTCACTGCATCTTGAAAAGGATATTAGAGAGTTAGAAAAGATGGTAAAAGAGATAACCAAAATGACTAAGAGGGAAGAGCAATGCCTATACAAGCACCTAAAGCAATTGGAGTGCTTTAATATGGAATGAAACAGAGTAAGAGACATGACACTGCTGTATAAAATCATGCATGACAATGAGGAATGAGAAAATTGTTTTTCTTCCTCTCTTAAAATATTGGAGTTCAAGGTTGTTACATACTGCTGTACGGAGTACTGATTTGCATGGCCGCTGCTGATTGGCTAATCTAGCGGCGGGAGAAATGAACTGATGTCAGTGGCCAGCAGGCTTCAGGGAAGCCCTTAAAAGCAGCTTCCCTGCAGCCTGCTGGCAGTTCATATTGCACTCAGCTTTGGAGAAATAAAGGTGCTGAACTGTTCCTGTGTTTCGTCTCTTCATTCCTGCATGAATCTAACACTGGCGACGAAGATGGTTGAAGAAGGACAACAGGACAAAGGCACCTTGTGGCATCCGTGGCCATCTTAGAAGCAAGCATCGACCTGCTCCGGCCAAACTTGAGGATGGCTACTCAACCCTCTCCAGCTCCAGCAATCTTTGATCCGAAGACAGAAGAATGGCACACCTATATGAGCCATTTTCGCATGTTCCTAGAAGTCAACAACTTCCAGGATCTACCCGACAACAGGAAGAAAGCTCTCTTCCTAACCTACTGTGGGCCAAAGATCTACAAAATGGAGCAGACCCTGGTGGCACCCGCAGACATCAAATCCATTTCATGGATAACTCTGCAAACCATGCTAAAAGACCATTACGCACCCTCAGCCCCTCCAATGGTTAGCAGAAATGAATTCTATCATCGGTGCCAACGCGAAGGCGAAACCATTAACAACTTCATAGCCAAACTCCAGGAGATCACATCCTAGTGCAAATTCATAAACCTGGAGGAAATGATGAAAGGCAGAATCATTTTAGGAATGAGGGATCT
The DNA here is from genome assembly GCA_023053685.1 of Diadophis punctatus similis. Classification (NCBI taxonomy): domain Eukaryota; kingdom Metazoa; phylum Chordata; class Lepidosauria; order Squamata; family Dipsadidae; genus Diadophis; species Diadophis punctatus. The sequence goes on from JALIGW010000003.1 coordinate 30,334,143, forward strand.
CAACCTCCAGAAAAAACTGCTAATTCAGAGGGGAGCAACCTTCAAAGATTTAATTTAATTTAATTTAATTTAATGGATTTCTATGCCGCCCAACTCCCTGGGGACTCTGGGCGGCTCACAACATGTTAGATTCCATTACAAATATAAAATACAATAATTAAAATATACAACAAATATAAAATACAATAATTAAAAAATACAAAAGTTAAAAAGAGTATCTCATATTACAATCATGGGGGGAGACCCATATTTAATCTAGTTGGTCTCACTTTCACCCCGCCTGCCGGAAGAGCCAAGTTTTTATTGCTTTCCGGAAGGCCAGTAGGGTGGGGATGGTCCTGATCTCCGGGGTTACAAGATGTTGTAAAAGAAGCCAGTACTGCTGAATCGTCAGACAACTCTGCAGCTGACATTTGGAGGACCAGCGGAGTCTATCGCACCCATCGAGAGGCTGATTGGATGACCAAGGTCCTGGAGCACGAAGAAGAGTCTGAGGAGGAAGAACCTGTGCACTGCATCCAACTGGAGAGATGGGCAAACCCCAGTGACTTTGAATCTAGGCAAACCCGGTGTTCCGGCTGCCTAGGGGGCCATGCCAGGGTGGTCTGCAAATTTAAAGGAGCCATTTGCTGCTGATGCCAAAAGCGAGGGCATATTGCAGAAGCCTGCAGAGCCACCCAACCAGCCCCATTTCAGCCTGCCCCATTCCAACCCAGACCACCCATGGGACCCAGGAGACAAGGTCAGAACTGTCCAGGGGGCCAACATGGTAGGCGCAGGGACGAATACCAATACCAGGACAACCAGGGGATCTACAACACCACTGTGGGTCACTCCGATGCTGGCCTAGGGGACAAGTTCCATATCACCGTGGCCATTGAGGGAACCCCATGTAATATAGAGCTGGACACTGGCTCCATATTCACCATCATGTCCTGGGGAACCCTGAAGCAAGTCCTGCTGACCATCACCAGACAACAGCTAAAGCCGCAGCACATCTGCCTCAACGACTTCCAGGGGAATACCATCCGGGTGCTGGGACGAGCAGAAACACCACTAAGTTTCAAAGAGTTCAGAGGCAGGCTACCCCTAACCGTCGTCAAGGGAACAGACCTACGCTGCTCAGAATAGAATGGCTCAAACCTTTTGGCATTGGAATCACCGGCTTGCATCAAATCAAGGGAGACAAACTGGACAAGCTACTGGCGGACTTTCCAGAAGTGTTCAACAGGAGTCTAGGTAAATATAAGAGCAAGCCCATATCATTTAACCTAGACCCCAGTGTCACACCCATTTGATTAAAACCCCATAGAGTTCCGTTTGTACTTCGGCCAAAAGTGGACAAACAACTAGATAAATTAATCGCCCAAAGGGTCTTAGAGCCAATTGATCATGCCACATGGGAGACCCCCATCGTTACCCCAATGAAGCCGGATGGCTCGATTCGCGTGTGAAAATTACGATTCGCATAAGAAAATATACTATTAGGTACTTATATATTACTACACCACTGAAGATTCAATGGACTTCAAGGTACAGCTAAACAACAGTTCTCATAACTTTGTCAATGGCTGAGATGAACTGAAAATCAGCACTATTAATTACTGGCATCCTCACATAACAAAAATAGTCTCCCCCCCCCCCCCATTTTAACTTACTTCTTGACAAATACCCAAAAAATTACCCCCCCTTCCCCAAATGATCAACAATAACATATCCAGTCTATTAAAAAGAACTGCATCAATCAAAATGGCATAGAAATATCTAATAAATACCATTTAATAGAAATATCTAATAAATACCGTTAAATTCAAAAGTAAATTTTCAGCCTTTTAAAGACTAATCAACTTTATAATTATATAATATTTTGTAGGCTAGGATGGAAAACATTCATATGGGAAGAGGCTGTTACCAAAATATTCAGGTGCAATATATTCAAGGTCTCAAGGTCAACACCCACATGTTCGTTTGGCCAAAGCAAGGTAAAACAATGAAATAATTGCATGATCTTAGCTACAAGTGTCTGGTACAAGGCAACACCTATATTTTTCACAAGTCTGAATCACCTAACTTTTTAAAGTCCATTAACTCTATCAATTGTGGGCTCCTGGTTAGACTTACTAAAATCAGAGATTTTTCTAAAGTTGGTTGATGCCTTTGCTGCTGAAACCTTAGGCTTGTTCTTGAAAACAACATGGATTGTCTCAATCTAACTGCAAATATATTAGTAGCAATGGCAGGTAGGGTTGACGAACCGAATCTAGCCCAATGACTAGGGGATAACTGATTTTCATAACTCAGTGTAAAATAGCAGTGAACCAACAAACCAGCCATTTAATACAGATTTTTATTTCCATTTAATTAGATTTTGTTACTATGTTAGATTTTTCTGATCTCCAAATGTCTGATTTTCTCATAATTAAACTTATTTGTTGACTCTTCAGTGCAAAGATTTCAGTATACCTTTCTGAATATAATATGTATAGTGTCCAGTTGCAAATTTAGTGTGACTCAAAGAGGAAAATTATGTTTGGAATCCAATGTTAGTCACATAGATTATGCAATTGTAGGAAGAGTTGCTAGGACTGTCAGGCTATTTCACTTCAAGAACCCATAATTGCATATTAAAAGAGAATTTTTTTTTAAAAAAAAGAATATGTGTGTTTGCAAATAATTAGGATAACTGATTTTTCTCCCATGAGATAAAATAAGAATGGTTAGTTTTCTGCCATGAGAAATGTCAGGACACATGAAATCAAACTAAGCTAAGAGAAAATGATTCTATTATGTTCTCAGCATAGAATGATGCCATATAAAGAACTGTAATCCGATGACATCTCCTGTTCCAACAGTTTTTACATTAGTTTATTTGCCCAGGTTAAGTCCAATCACATCGACAAGTTTTTGTCCATAATCTCATTAGATTTGAGAAGAAACATCCATTACAACTCAAAGGCACATTTTCCATTAAAACTGCTAATACCTGAAACACATTTCCAGACAATGTGCATTAAGGTCACAAGGTGAAAAAAAACTAGATAATGGGCTGGCATAAAGTAATGCAGTATGCACACAGCAAAAGCCTTCTTGAAGCTGGGATGGAGGCGGGAATGATAGAATCCATTAAAAGGATACTCAGCTTTCTTGATATAGCCTCATATTTTCAAAAACTTTCCCTTTATTGTTTGTAACTTTCTTTCATCTCACTTTCAATGCTTATATTTAATAAATTCCTGGAAAAAGTCATTGTAGCTCTTGCAATCAAGAGTTGCTTATCTCAGGCTGCATATCATATATTTTCCATGAAGAAAGTCTCGTGTTTGATCCTTGATTTCTCCTGGGAAAATTAGGAAAGATTCTTCTCTGAAGCCCAAGAAAATTGCTGCTGGCCAACATGGAAAATAATATCAGAACCAATAGTCTGCCTTGGAACACAGCTTCTTGTGTTCACATACCGTTATTTAATATCTGGATTCTTATTATCTATATAAAAAAGAAAGCTATAACATCCTTGTACACTTTGCAATAATGATCTATCTACAATAAATTCTGATCCTCTGACATGGAAAATGAAATGGTCACATATTTTCATGTCCACCATGTTTTGGAATGACGTTTGACATTTAGTGAACAAATAAATCATATTTTGCAGAGATAAAAAATACTTGATGTGTTTTGTATTTCTTTTTTCATTTAGATAAGTTGCTAAAGCTTATGAGTTAGGGCTACATATCCTTTTCTTATTGAACTTGAAATCATTCATTTTCATTTTAAAAATATATTATTGCTTTCAAATTATTGGAGATTTTTGTATCTTCTGAAATTCAAATGCAAAAGCCAAAGTGGAGAAAAAGTATGAAAAAGCAAAAGTATGATTTTAAAAAACTCCATAATCTTAATCATCCTATAGTAATACTATAATCATTAGTATAGTATTACAGGACAAAGTCTAAAATATTAAAATAATATGTAATGGTTCTAGTTTATCTTTTATTGTTCACAGATGCAGCAATAAGCAGCAAAAGAAAATTAGGCAAGATCAAATACAGTACTTATAGAAAATATTATTTTTCCAAGGGGTGATGGAGATTTAGTTCAATGCATCTGGAAGGCACCAGCTTGGGGAAAGTGGTTTAATGAGATTTTTTTTACCCAGTATCATATAAAAATAGCATATCATATTCATGTGTGAAATGAACCAGATAACCAATGAATTAATATACCAAAGTCAGTGGCATGAAGCAAACTTTTTAACTAATTTATCCAGAAGAACTTCCAGAGCAGGTCAGAATATTAACAGATTAATAGAGTTGGAAGGGACCTTGCAGGTCATCTAGTCCAACCCCCTGCACAAGCAGGAGATCCTATATCTGCCTCTACCTAGGGTTGAACTCACAACCTCCTAATTGTGAGGTAAGAGCTCCACCTCTAGGCCACAGCAACCTGGGCTTATAGGCATGCACAATCTGAAGTCCTAGGCATAAATGCAAGTCCTGTTTTTCAAAGCGTGGCTACAATTTTCTGAGTTCCTTTTGTTGTAAGGAATATCCTTCTAGGTTCAGTTCCAAGTGGGGGAAAAGACACTGGAAGCCTGGAGGCTGTTTGGAAAGATGGTTTAATGGTGGACAGCAAAATCACATGGTTTGAGGTCCTGGGGAAAAGGCGATCACATGCTTCAAGATGTTGAAGAAAAAGAAGAGAGGGCTGCTGGGAGTCCCTGAGCTTTTTATACCCTCTGTTGGGCCCCACCTCAGAGTTTCCTGTTCCTGTATAAGTAATGCACTCCGATTGGTGGTCAGACCCCCCTAGGGGCGAGGGTCTTAGCTAACCTTTTAGGCTGTCTCCCAAGCTTGTTTGAGTGCTGGTAATTTTCCAGGTGCTATTTGGTGAGTTTGTTTGCCTGTTTACCCTGAAGAGGGTAGATCTTCCTTATGTAGAATAGACTGGCCTAGGACTTCTAATGGCCCATTGACAAAGGTGGGGGCTATTAAGAGTGAGTGTTTCCTGCCTAAAACATGTTTCTTCAGCTCATCAAAGGAAATATAATATTCTGCCTTTTTAATATTTCCTAAAATATTTCATTTTCTAGGAGAGGGGTGGGTTTACTTCCTACACTTTAAAACTTATCATTGGACTATTATTGTTTTTACTCTACATCATTTCAGGAATGTTACCTAACACGGAAAGAACTGCAGGCTTCATTCCTTTGACTAGTTATGCATATTTAATCTAGAAGGAAATCTGGAAAATTATCAAGTGCTTGCAATACACACCCAAGTATAAAGAGTAGTTTTAACTGATTTCAAATGCAGTTAAAGTAATCATGCTTACCTGTAATTATGTTAAGTTTACACCATTGAAATGGTTGTAGCCATATCTAATTTGCCTCTTTGTTTGCAATTGCTATGAGTCTTGCCAAATCAGAGTCCAATCATATACATGCAGAGCATTGCCAAATTTAACAAGTTCATATTGGTTTGGATTCAAACTAAATAAATTATACTTTTCTCACTGATAGATGTATTCTAATCTTCATTGCTAGAATTCTCACGGGATAATATTTCATTCCCAGTACTGTTGCAGATAAAAACTTTGATAAACTAGTTCTGTGATAAACTAGTTCTGCTAGGCTGAGAATAACAGAAAAGAATTTTTTCCAAAAAAGTATATCAGTTAATAAAATCTATTCAACTGCAACTTGAAAGCATTAATATTTACTGGAATAAATTTCTCGGCGGCATACTGTATGTCATTGTAAAAATAAAAAAAACTATAAACCAATATGTGTTATGAAAAAATGTATAGGAGCAAATATTCTGGGAAGAAAGAGACCCATTTTGCCATTTAAAAAAAAAATCAACCTCATTCAAAATCTTTGCATCATGCAGATTTGTTTCCCATTCTGTCAGTGAAAAGTTCCTCCCTCCTGCTGAGTCTTCTTCTTGCTCTTTGTTTAAGTCATTCTAATGACAACCATTAACACATTAAAAAGCACATCTATCTACACCCACCTAGTGAAGAAGTAACAATAGAGTACCTTGCTTTTAAGTAATCTTTGATATTTTGCTTATACTGCTTGTGTTGACATTTTCAGATCTTTGATGTTATCAAATACAGATAGGTTAATGGAACAATTAACATAGATGCATTGGCCTCAATCAAACAGTTTATTAATTCTTATTCTATCTCAAACCAGCATATAGGCCAGAACAGAACTATTCATGCCTTATATTACAGTTGAATGAAAATAGCTCCAACTTATATGTCACCAACAGATGACAATATTGATATGCTGGAAGCTCTTACGTGTTTAATAGCATCTGTTCTTTCATTTAATTGGTGTAAAAAAAGGTTATGTTGCCATTTTTGTGAAATAAAAGTTTATGATGGATTTATGATTGATTGTTCATCCATCGTATTGGAAGAGGACCTTGACATCTATCAATTGGGGGGGATGTCAAGACTTGCACGTGAATTGGATTAAAGTGAGGGAGAGGTGCGCATAGTCAGCCTCACTCTCTCTTCCCAGATTCCATCTTGCTCCAAATAGCAGGACAAGAGTCGAGACAGTTCGAGATGGGCTGGGTGCAGTCGTTGACCAGGGCGTCTTTTGTGTCTTGCCGTGCTCTTAGCATACTACATCACTTGCGGAGACTGTATGGGGTGCTCAGGGAGGGGTAGCACCTCTGGTGTAGGGGCAGGGGTGAAATGTGAAAATTTTCCCTACCGGTTCTGTGGGTGTGGCTTATTTTGTGGGCGTGGCTTGGTGTCTGGTGGGTGTGGCTTGGTGGTCAGGTGACCGGATGGGCATGGCCAAGTTGACGTCACAAAGAGCTGAAAAAAAAACCCTTTTACACTTCACACACACACACAACACACAACAGGCTCACACACCATGCAAAAGCAGCTGTACTGACTCACACACCATGCAAAAGCACACAAAATGGCCCCTGCCACAAGCATGAGTCTCACAGAGCAACAAAGAGCTGGGGAAAAAACTTTTGCACTTTACACAACACACAACACACAACAGGCACACACACTATGCAAAAGCAGCTATACTGACTCACACACCATGCAAAAGCACACAAAATGGCCCCTGCCACAAGCACGAGCCTCACAGAGCAACAAAGAGCTGGGGAAAAACTTTTGCATCTTACACAACACACAACAGGCTCACACACTATGCAAAAGCAGCTGTACTGACTCACACACCATGCAAAAGCACACAAAATGGCCCCTGCCACAAGCACGAGCCTCACAGAGCAACAAAGAGCTGGGGAAAAACTTTTGCATCTTACACAACACACAACAGGCTCACACACTATGCAAAAGCAGCTGTACTGACTCACACACCATGCAAAAGCACACAAAATGGCCTCTGCCACAAGCACGAGCAACAAAGAGCTGGGGAAAAACTTTTGCACTTTACACAACACACAACAGGCTCACACACTATGCAAAAGCAGCTGTACTGACTCACACACCATGCAAAAGCACAAAAAATGGCACCAGCAACAGATTTAACACATTTAAAATTTTAACAGATTTACAGAGTTGGAAGAAGGGACCTTGGAGGTCATCTAGTCCAACCCCCTGCCTAACCAGAATTGCAAAAGCACACAACATTCCATATTTTATTTAATTTATATTTTTAGATAAAAACAGCTAAATTTAAAACTTCTTAAATTTTAAATGGATATGTCTAAAAAAAATTCCTAAAAAAAACCCCCAAGAAAATAAATCCCATTTACAATTTTTTTTAAAGCTTAAAAAAAAACCCAGTTACTTACCCCAGGGGTGGGCAAACTACAGCTCTTTGAGGACCTGTGGACTTCAACTCCCAGAATTCCTGAGCCAGCCATGCATTGAAGGAATTGAAGGAAGGCAGGCACAATCAGTTGCTCACAAGAGATGGATTGCAGGCTGCAATGCGATGGATGGATGGATTTCATTGGTGTGCAGCTGCTTCTGCCTGCCTTCTTCCTTCAACTGAGTAAATGAGGTTTTTTTGCTTTAAAAAAGGCGAAGCAAGCCACGTATGGAGAATGTGAGTAAAGAAAGGCTGTTCTGATTAAACGAAGCAGCAGAAAGAATATGAAAGGTGTTTCCATTTTAGAGAGGAAGGATCCCAAAGCAGCATATTGCATGTTTTTCACTCCGAGCAGCCCGGACTGAAAAACGCTGCTGGAAGCGTTCCTTTTTAACAAGCTCCAAACTCCACCACTCGTGCAGGAAGGCTTGCAGCCACAGTGAGGAAGGGCAGCTGCTCGCTGGCCCTGCCCCGCCCAGTCTCTGCTGAGCAACTTGCCTGCGTGAAGCAGCCTTTGCAAGCTGGCCATGGGGACACCGGGAAGGCAGGCAAGCTGCAGAGTAGAAACTGGGCTGGGCAGGACAAGCAAGAGGCAACCGGGGACCGGTTCGGGGGTGTGCCCAGCCAGCTATCTCTGGCGGTTCGGCGAACCAGGCCACATGTCTGCTACCGGTCCTCTGGAACCGGGCCAAACCGGGAGGATTTCACCCCTGTGTAGGGGCATGTCGTGTCCTTTTACGGCAGCTCATTTTAGAGCAGCTTTTAGGGCAGCTCATTCACCTTTGGTCCCCACCTGGCACTCAGCTCTCACCTGTGGCTCCTAGCAGCTGCAGCATGAGCAGCGGCCACACCCTGGGCAACATCTTCAACAGGCTGGCCAAACCAGGTTGAGAGTAGCCGTTGGGTCATCGACCTTTGGTGAGATAGTGACTTGTCTATCCTGAGCATGTGAAGACAGATTATGATGGGTACCTTCATAAGCAACATACCATGGTTTATTTTTTATCTATATTATTTTTATGAAAGAATTTTTAACAAAAGCAATACAAAATTTAGGAAAGAAATAAAGAAAATAAAAATAGTGAATAGTTAAGAAAGGAATATAAAAAAAGAAAGAGAAGAGAAGAAAATATTATGAAAGAACTGGATTCCAATCTTCTTAACAGTTATAATATATTATAAATACATTCAAATTTTACCCCTCCCGCATCTAATTTTTGACTACTAAAGAAGCCTTTCCAATTGAAATTCACTGCCAAATGCAGGATGTTTATGGTGAGTATTGTATGAGTATTGTGAATTACTGGGCCAACAATGTAAAAATGTTGAATGAAGAAGAGCTGGTTTATATGATCATGAATCAAGTGGGCTACTGTGATAACAACCAATGAGTTTCACAATGAGAAAAGTTGATATAAATCAACCTGATTAAGAACAGTCAGCAGATCACTCAAAGGGAAACTGCTGTCAAGCTTGGCATTTCACAGGAATGTGTGGGTCATGTTATTGATGTTCTCCAGTTTTGGAAGATCTGTGCAAGATAAATTCCTTGCATGCTGACAGCAGAGCAGAAAGTTTCAAGAGATGAAATTTGCCAGTAGCTGTTGTCATACTATAAAAATGAAGGTGAGGAATTTCTTCACAGCATTGTGACAGCCAACGAAACATGTACTCATCATTATGACCCAAAAATGAAGCCTCAGTCTATAGAATATCATCATAAAGCAGGGGTCCCCAAACTTGGCTATGCTGGCTGGAGAATTCTGGGAGCTGAAGTCCACAAGTCTTAAAGTTGCCAAGTTTGAAGACCTCTGTCATAAAGCTTCACTTGAAGAACAATAAATTCAAAACCCAAGCTTTGGGCAGGAAAAGATATGATTAGAAATTTGGGGGATGCAGATTATATTATTCATATACATTTCCTTAAAACTGGCACTGCTCTCAATTCAAAATGTTACATTGCCAGACCTAAAATTTTGAAATAACAAGCAAAATTTGTAAGCAAACAAAGGAATTTTTACTGCAACATGATAATGTTGGGCATCAACTGTGAAGTTGGCTCTCACCATTTTATTCCATTTACCTTGCAGTCCAGAGTTGGTGCCGTACAATTTCCAGCTTTTCCCAAAATTGAAGTTATACATTGTAGATAACTGTTGACTTGAATGAAAAGATGAAACAGACTGTGAAGACCTAATTCAAGAGACCGGTATGGAATTCTTCCATTGCAGCTGTAACAATCTGCATTGTTGGCAGAAGTGTGTACTGAACAGTGGTGATTATATGAAAAAGTAAATAGTAAATAGTAAAAGTAAACTAAATTATTTCATTTCAAGGATTATTTTCTTTATTTGAATATCCCTATTCAAACTGAAATTATGGAGATTGAGGAACTACTTTTCATTCAGTCCTCATAACTTCTATAACTTCACCTCTTCTTCACCTCTATAACTATCTGGTTTGGTTCTGCAACTCAACACGACAGACACAGACTGCAGAGGATAATTAGAACTGCAGAAAAAACAATTGCTACCAACCTGCCTTCCATTGAGGACCTGTATACTGCACGAGTCAAAAAGAGGGCTGTGAAAATATTTACAGACACCTCACATCCTGGATACAAACTGCTTCAACTCCTATCCTCAAAACAACACTATAGAGCACTGCACATCAGAACAATTAGACACAAGAACAATTTTTTCCTGAATGCCATCACTCTGCTAAACAAATAATTCCCTCAACACTGTCAAACTATTTACTGTCTGCCCTACTATTAATCTTCTCATCGTTCCCATTACCGATCTCCTCCCACAAATGACTGTATGACTGTTGACTTTGTTGCTTGACTCCTTATAATTTATATTGACTGGTTCCTAATATGATTTGATTGCTTATTTGTACCTGGACTATCATTAAGTGTTGTACTTTATGATTCTTGACGAACTTATCTTTTCTTTTATGTTCACTGAGAGCATATGTATCAAGACAAATTCCTTGTGTGTCCAATCACACTTGGTCAATAAAATTCTATTCTATTCTATTCTATTCTATTCTATTCTATTCTATTCTATTCTATTCTATTCTATTCTATTCTATTCTATTCCATTCCATTCCATTCCATTCCATTCCATTCCATTCCATTATGTTGTTGCTGTTGAAGGATTAAATGTCAACATCCTTAATTTGTTGCTTTTGAAACAAACATTTATCTGCTATCTAATAGGATTGAAAAAGGTGTGAGTAAGTCTTCCTGAATTTCTTCTATTTGAACTAAAAGAACAAATTTATGAAGGTTGCAATTCAAAACACACAGAAGGAGATCTACTGGTTATATTTATGGGAAATGATTGTGGAAAGATTTATGTCCTGCTGGATTTTTCCCTGAATAAAGGCTATAATAGCAACAATCATTTCAAAAAGTTATTATGTCAATCTATAGGGAATATTGTGGATGGATTGTGGATCAACTTAGTTACTACCGGTATATAAAGTTAGAAGTTCAATTCCTGGTGACTTCACGGCTACATCCAAGTAAGTTTACTTACCAATAATACAAAGTGGTTTCTTCTGTTTGGCTGATGACTTTATACTTAAACCTAACCTGTATTCTCTACAGTTATGACCAACACTTTGTATATTTGAACTGGCAGCTAGGGTAATGCTTAAGTACAGGTATCATATACTCTTTGAATACTTTCTCAGTACAAAGCTGAATTCGTAGCAGCTGAAGCTTCTTGACTAGACACAAAGTCAGCTTACAATCAAACCTGGAGGTTATCCAAAGGTACATCAAATATTGACAATTACTCTTTTCCAGAAAGGGATGCATTTGTCCATTAACTGAAGCTGATAAGAAGCCCTCCTGGCTTTTCTCCCAATCTGAGAAACTAGCAATATTTGGGTCCAAACTGCATGCTTGGCCTTTATAGGAAACTGTAATCCCATTCACAAGATGCAGAACTTTCCAATGTATTAAACTGTGACCCTTCATAATGAGTAGATCTACCTTTATTTTTCACTCCATAAGACGGACTTTTTTTCGTCCCAAAAGTGGGTGGAAATGTCTGTGCATCTTATGGAGTGAATATGGGTGACAGGCAGCAGTGGCGAATGGCGGCAGCGATCCCCACCGCCTGGAACAGCTGATTGGCGGTATTCCAGGCTGATCCAACTGCTGATCAGCTGCTCAGAGGAGAAGGCTCCAGCATTCCCGGAGGAGGAAGCAGACATGGAGGAGGCAGACTGTTTGCTGTTTGCTGCAAGGATGCTAGCCAGATGAATACCGGATGGACGCTGGGAGGCAGAGGCAGATTTTTTTTCTTGTTTTCGTCCTCTAAACCTAGGTGCATCTTATGGTCAGGAACGTCTTATGGAGAGAAAAATATGGTACCTTGTTTGGATTTAGCTTAGCAGCATATGCATCATCAGAGTGATGAAAGAAGGGGCACAACATGGCTCACAATCTCCACAGCACCGTGCCTGTTTTGAACAATGTATGTAGAAAAGGACCAGGACTTACACTATGTTACTACAATGCGAATTTCCTCAGACTGAGCATCCCCAAGTGAACATTGCTCATTCAGTTCAATTTATTATCCTTTTATCAAACACATTACTCACTACAGTACTGACTACGTGGAGCCTTCACGATTTCCTGAAACTGTCACAGAACAACATCATCTGATGATTTTCCTCAGTGATTTCATGTGGATCTTGGAAATCTTTGGAAACAGAATAGAATCTTGAGGATGTGGTGAAAAAATTATCAAAGGAATGTCAATAACTGGAGAGGATCGACAATTGTTCTATTATTTCAAAGCTAGTGGGTTGCAGTGACTCACTGGTCATTAGGCAAGGATACTTACTTACAGTACTTAGTTACTGAGCATGCACAAAGACTTAACAAACCCCCAATGCATAGAAGAAACTGCTTTACAAGAAAGTGAGTTAACAAGTAAGTTTTAGTTTGAAATTTACCCAACAAACAGGAACTGAACCACTGCTGAACTATGCCTCCTATTCCCAAATCCAATCCAGAATACCATTGTTGATGGTTCCAAAATAGATCAAGAAGAACCAACAGAATCATAGTCTCTCTGTTAATCCCCTAAGATCATCCATCACATTGACCAAGGCAGTATCACCAACTGAAATTGATGTGATCTAATTATATAAAGTGAATTACTCAACATCCCATAGTTAACTCTATATTCTGAATGGTCAGTACCAAGATAAGATAAATAAGATAAGAATTCTTATTGATTTGAGGAATGACAATATCAGATTAGCTATAAACGCCAACATTTCCTTGAAAGGGGGGTGTATATTTTGAACTAAGGAAAAATGGGGACTATCACCAAGACAGAATGAACTGGGTGCTGATCCTGATCACCAGCAGTGAATAGGGGTGAATCAAGAGAGAAGAAAGGCGAGTAAATTGGTCACATCTGCTAAATCCTCACTGGAATTTTTTTTTCTCCTCTAATAGTCCCCATGTTGCCTAGGTAGGGAAGGAATCAGGCAGCATTCTCACTTCGTAGGTATGTTGCATACACATGAGGAATCTTGCTTTGGATTGACATCAAGTGCAAAGACCCTTCTCCACTGGACTTTTTCCTAGTTTAATTTGAGTCTCTAATGGAGAGCAAAAAATGCCTTGCTGTTAGCAAAACCTTTTCCTCCCAATTGGCAGGAGACAGAGATGTACCTGCATATCCAATTTTAAAATGAAGGAAAGGTGAAAGGAAGGAAAGCCATATTCCCCATTATATCTCCTGCTACTGTAACCTGTCTTGTTGTCATGCCAACAGAAGAGCATCAGAATATACTTCTGATTACATTGAATATGGCAGATGTTATATTGATAAAAAAAACAATAGAAAAGTGTCGCTTGCCTGATGATGAAGAAAAAAAATAAAAGTCAGTTTGGGGGGAAACAAACAGCCTTAGAAAAATGGTAAATCTGTCCAAAACAATAACTTTTTTTTTTGCTAAATACTTCTTTTAAAAGGAAAGGAAAGCCTACACCCTTGAAAGTAATACATTGCATTTCACCTAATTAAGGACAGAAAATTGGAATCATCAGAGGAAACTGCAGCTTATCTTGAACCACTAGTATAATAAAGAAACAGATAGGAGTTCCTCTAATAATATGAAAAGATGGAAAATGCTGGGAAAGAAATGTATGTGCACAAGTGACCTTTGTTAATAACTAATGCATTGGCTATAGCTGCAAACTTTATAAATTAACCACCTGGCTCAATTTTGGAGTTTGGCTTTGCTTTCTTTTTTTTCTCCCTGTCCCACTTCATCTGATGGAAAATTCTAGGAAACTCAGATGTTTGCACACTCTTTTGTGGTGTTTTGATATATGATAAAAATATTCCCTCAAGTATGTGCTTTGACTTCCCTCCTCTACAGCACTACACGCCAAAGGCGAGTAGAGGGACATGGCGAGGCTCACTCGCCTTTTGGGCCTGGCGCGCTTGGCTTCCACGGGACCTTTGGCCGACTGCTGCCCACTTGCCTTCCCCTACGCCTCGGGTCCTGCTCCCCACATCCAGTCCATGACAGGGGACGCACCGCTGCCAGGCTGGGCTGCCCATCCTCCCAGAGCACTTTCTTCCTTCTCCTGCCGCCGAGAGAAAGAGAGAAAGTAAGAGAAAGAAAGAAGGAAAGAGGAAGGAAAGAGACAGAGAGAGAAAAGAGAGACAGAGACAAGAAAAAAGAGAAAGAAAGAGAAAAAGAGAAAAAGAGAGAGAAAGAGAGAAAGAGAAAGAAAGAGAGAGAAAGAGAGAAAGAGAGAAAGAAAGAAAGAAAGAAAAAGAAAGAAAGAAAGAAAGAAAGAAAGAAAGAAAGAAAGAAAGAAAGAAAGAAGGAAAGAAGGAAAGAAGGAAAGAAGGAAAGAAGGAAGGAAAGAGGAAGGGAGAGATAGAGAAACAAGAAAGAAAGAAAGAAAGAAAGAAAGAAAGAAAGAAAGAAAGAAAGAAAGAAAGAAAGAAAGAAAGAAAGAAAGAAAGAAAGAAAGAAAGAAGAGAACTTATGACCACAACTGAGCCCAAAATTTTGGTTGCTAAGCAACAGCATTGTTAAGTGAATTTCACCTCATTTTACAAGTTGGCCACGCCCACCCGGTCACATGACCTCCAAGCCACGCCCACCAAGCCACACCCATAGAACCGGTAGGGAAAAATTTTAGATTTTACCACTGCTTTATTGTCACTATAGAAATTCAAAATTCAAGCTGCTCTTTCTTAATGTTTTTGGTCATGAAACAAACAAAATGTTTAAAAGTTATGGTATTTACGTAATTACTTACCAAGCACATCTAAATTATATTAAAGTAACCAAAATATCTTTACAATCCCCAAGTTATGTCACAACTTTTGAGCACCCCTAATGTTTGGAAATTGAAAGTTGAAAAATTTGACACGCCCTACAAGGTGGAAGAGTCCAATTTCTAATGTAACCTCAAGTTAATTCACAGGATGTTAGTACAGATAGTCCTTGACTTATCTCGTTTAATGACTGTTCAAAGTTACAACTGCACTGAAAAAAGTAACTGATGACCATTTTTCACACCTACAACCATTGTAGCATCCCCATGGTCATGCAATTTACATTTGGATGCTTGACAACTGGTTCATATTTATGACGGTTGCAGTGTTCCGGGTCATGGGGTCAACTTTTGCGACCTTATGACAAGCAAAGTCAATGGGGAAGCCAGATTCACTTAACAATCCTGTTACTAATTTAACAATTGCAGTGATTCACTTAACAAATGTGGCAAGAAAAGTCGTAAAATGGGGCAAAACTCACTTAACAAATTTCTCACTTAGCAACAGAAACGTTGGACTCAATTGTGGTCGTAAGTCGAGGACTACCTGTAACTTCATAACAATTTAGTTCAAAGAGGTAGAGTAAGTTTCAAGGAATTATCCCTAGGTCAACTAAGGGAATCAAAATAAAGATGATGTGGGAATGTTCTATACCAGGGCTGTCAAACCCGCAGCCCACGGGCTGGATGCGTCACGCACTGGCCATGCCCACACCCAGTTTAGTGAAGTCCTGATACATCACCGCCATTATGATGTGAGTTTGACACCTCTGTTCTATACTGACATCTGTACTGATATGGACGATAGATGGCATTGAGTTACTTGTTCTTTCTGCTGAATCATTTAGTATGTATAGGTCTCTCCCCAGTATCTTACCAGTCTGAAGTCAAACTGCAATCATTTTTACTACTGCCGGGCTCAAAATACAGAAAACAGGTAGGGAACATCATTAACCCGCCTGTGAAAACCTCCAACTGAGCAATAAAAAAAGCATAAAAATATGTGCAGCGTAGGCAGCGCATTCTTCAGATATTAGTGTTACAAAAATCCAGACAGTCACCTGATGGCAACAAAGAGATATAGGGGGGGAAGCTCTTTCTTGCCATCTAGTGGTTATCTGGATTGCTGCAGCCCACATTTGTCGTTTTACAAGAATTATTCTGAAGAGCAACATCTGGCCTTATCCAAGGAAAATCAGGGTACTTGTCTGCTATTCACTGAACAGCCTTATTTTTTTAAGGGTTTCTTTGCATCTCTGAAAATAGGCATTGCTGTTTTTAAAATATGTGCACAACGTTAAAGCCACAATATAATTTCTGAGATTCGTAAAAAAGATGTTGTGCTTACACTGAATCCAAAGCACAAATTATCTGCAAAACAGGCAGAGCATTACAGATCACAGCATTTATTCAAAACATGAAAATATTAGATCGCAGAGTTGCCATCAGGCTGAGAGAAGAAGAAAAATTATCCCACTACTATCAATGGCAGAGAATTGAAGGCTTTTAAGCCTTATCTAAGCCTCGCCTAGAGACCATTAAAGAAGTCCTTATAACGTCCAGGGGTGGGTTCTAACTTACCTCGCTGCCGGTTTGCTTCCTCCCGCGCCACGTGGGTGTGAATTGTGGGCGCACACGCATGTGCTTCACGTGCGCACACATGTGCTTCACGCGCACACGCATGCGCAGTGCTGAAAAATCTGGAAAAAAAGCCAAAAACAAGATGGCGACCGCATGCACAGTGCCGGAAACTTGGCTTCTGTGCATGCTCAGAAGACAAAAAAATTAAAAACTTCAAAAAAACTTCAAAAAAAGATGGCGGCGTCCATGGACCGGCACTGACCGAACCGGTTCCGTGACGTCATCGTGACATTATCAGCAGGTCGCTACCCATTCGAGCGAATCGGTCCGAACCGGGAGGAACCCACCTCTGATAGAGTTCCTTCTTAAAAGGAAAGTCTTACTGATAAGTAGGTCTTTACTCCTAAAAGCTCTACTTTTAGTTTTGCAAATTAGTACACCATCACCTATTCCTGAATTCTCTTATTAAACAGGGTGGAACCAAAACTACTTTCTTGGGGTTGCGGTGGGGAAGAGATAAGTGTCTCATTTTCATGATGGGATTGTCTACTCCTCTTCAAGATTTTTTAGAAAGAAATGAATTATAAAGTAAGGTTCTACATTTAGGCAAGAAAAACAAAATGCACAGGTACAGTATATGCGGTACCTTGCTCAACAGTAGTAACTGTGAGAGGGATCTTGGAGTCCTAGTGGACAACCATTTAAATATGAGCCAGCAGTGTGAAGCAGCTGCCAAAAAAGCCAACACAGTTCTAGGCTGCATTAACAGAGGGCTAGAATCAAGATCACGCGAAGTGTTAATACCACTTTATAATGCCTTGGTAAGGCCACACTTGGATTACTGCATACAGTTTTGGTCGCCATGATGTAAAAAGGATGTTGAGACTCTAGAAAGAGTGCAGAGAAAAGCAACAAAAATGATTAGGGGACTGGAGGCTAAAACATATGAAGAACGGTTGCAGGAACTGGGTATGTCTAGTTTAATGAAAAGAAGGACCAGGGGTGACACGATAGCAGTGTTCCAATATCTCAGGGGTCGCCACAAAGAAGAGGGAGTCAAACTTTTCTCCAAGGCACCTGGGGGTAGAACAAGAAGCAATGGGTGGAAACTAATCAAGGAGAGAAGCAACTTAGAACTAAGGAGAAATTTCCTGACAGTTAGAACAATTAATCAGTGGAACAGCTTACCTCCAGAAGTTGTGAATGCTCCAACACTAGACATTTTTAAGAAGATGTTGGATAACCATCTGTCTGAAGTAGTGTAGGGTTTCCTGCGTAAGCAGGGGGTTGGACTAGAAGACCTCCAAGGTCCCTTCCAACTCTGTTATTATTATTATTATTATTATTATTATTATTATTATTATTATTATTATTATTATTATTATTATTATTATTATTATTATTATTATTATTATTATTATTATTATTATCAAGGAATCTTGTTTTAATACCTCTGATAAAATGGATTCCTGATTTTTTTTCCCTTTTTTAAATGGTTTTGAGCTCTTTTCAGAAAGGGCAGGAAATTAAGGACAACTAATGAGAGAGATGATTCAGGGGTGAAATTCAACATTTTTCCCTACATGTTATGTGGGCTTGGTGGGCATGGCAGGGGAAGGATACTGCAAAATCTCCATTCCCACCCCACTCTGGGGCCAGCCAGAGGTGGTATTTGCTGGTTCTCCGAATTACTCAAAATTTCCACTACTGATTCTCCAGAACCTTTCAGAAACTGCTGAATTTCACCCCGAAATGATTCTATAGGTCCAGTTAATTTGAATGTTCATGTACACAGGGTATTTATAAAGTTCTTGTAGTTTTAATTTTAACAAATTACTAAGTAAAAGTTTCTTTGAAGCTGCTGCCAACACAGCTGTTTTCCTCCATCCCCAGGAGATGCTGCCTTTGCATTGCTGAAAAATAGCCATTTCATAAGGTTTTGAAGAGTACTGGGAAAATATTTCAATAACAAAGATGCTATTGACCAAAATGTTTCTTTAGAATTAGATGTAAATTAGAATAAATTCTGAATGCGTTTTCTACTAATAATACGATTGCAATGTGGTGACAGAATAAAAATAATCCTTTGTAATAATTACCATAGGTACACCATTCATGAAGCCATATTGATTGTCACAAAGACCATAGATAAATTGGTAACTATCAAAATGGATGGAGTAATACTAATTTCAACTTATTTGTAAATCACATTCTATCTGGAGAGGCAACACTAAAGACTAAAATAGCAGACAGGATCCAAAGAAGTCCACATCACTATCCAAAATGCTTCCTCACATACACAAGTGTGTCTTTTTCTTTCTATCCTAGAAATAGGACCAAATATAACATAGAATGCTTTTTCAGAATAATTCATGTTTTGAGGAGTGTCCGGAAAGAGACTTTCATATAAAATGGGCTGCCTTATTCCTATGTAAGTTACCGTAGATCTCTATATCCGTACTGGATTTCATAAAAATGATTATTTAAAATCTGCCCCCACACAACACAGGACACACACAAATGTACATACATACCCCCAAAACTTTACACTTAGACTGTCCACTGTTGACCTCACCCGATTCCTAAGAGGTCAGTAAGGGGCGTGCATAAGTGCACCAGCGTGCCTACCGTCCCTGTCCTAATGTTCCCTCTTATCAGTACCCATCTTATGTATATAAACAATGTTACATCTATGTATATTACTAACACATACTTGACTAAATAAATAAATAAATAAATAAATAAATAAATAAATAAATAAATAAATAAATAAAAGTAATTCTTCCCCTCCCATAAAAACTAGAATAATTGGATGATTGTTTGGTTGAGAATGTAACAGAACATGAAAGCATGAGACAAAAGTAATTTTATATGTCATGGCAAGGCTATTTTGTCTGGCAATCATAATTCATATTCTGGCCTGGAAGTTCATTATTTCCTAACTATTGCAAGGCAACCTTTTCTTTTCCAAGTAAGTTGGACCACAATTTCTCAATGTATGAATACTACAGCTGGCGACATCTAAAGAGCCCTGGATTGGTGAATTTTCTTCTCAAAAGACTACTCCAAAAGTTATTTTTCTAATAATGGTAAGAAACTGGCCTATGTTCTACCTTATTAGTTCTTACATTTGCCATTTTTGTAACCTAAATAAATCTTGTAGAATGGCACTCTGATCCTTTTGTACTTTTGTAGAGTACATTTATATTCCCCATAACCTTTACTTTGAAGTTTAATGGCTCAACATCTTTTCTTTCTTCATATTGATATTCTTTGCACTTGTTCTAACTTGAATTTAACATTAATCACCAGAACCAGGATTATTGGCTTAATTCCAAAATCTTCCTTCTGGAGATGCCATTAAGTTTGGATCCTGGGGTCAAATTCAGCAGCAGTAACAGCACCATTTGCTACACAAGCAACAGTCATATATGGTCATGTTGAAAATGGCCTTAGAAGATTGGAAGAATTCCTGAGCAAATTCTAGGGTCTCTTGGATGCCAGGGGGTGAGTCTACAGCCACCCTAATCTGGGTTTGTGTCTTGACATTCCAACAATTGATGCCAGCTATATTTCATTACCCTCTTCCAGAGCACTAGATTCTATTTAAAAATAATGGAGAAAGAATAGATTAAAATCTGATATAATCAAAGCTTGGGGAATCTATATTATTTTCTTTCTCATTTCCTTCCTTCCTTCCTTTCTTCCTTTCTTCCTTCCTTCCTTCCTTCCTTCCTTCCTTCCTTCCTTCCTTCCTTCCTTCCTTCCTTCCTTCCACATTTTTAGCATTGCAAAGTCTAGTGCAAGATGTATGTGCCTGTATTCTCTATTAGTACATTTCTGGCACTTCTGCCTTTGAGTTTTAGATTGCCTGCCTTAGAACAATTATTTCCAAAATGGGTCACAAAAATCTTAGAGACAAGGCATTGTGTACTGAAAAATAACAATGAAGTAACCGGAGCTAATGAAAGGCGGCAGACTGATGGAGAAGACATTAAAAAATGCAAAGTTCCCGTTTTTTCTGAATTAGTTGTACAAACATCATGATCTGCTACATTAGCTACTGGCTCATTGCTGAGCAGAATAAGCCCGCAAACAGCAATATTTTCCAGGCTAGCAACTTGTTTAAAAATTCATTTGAAAAATCAAACTTTGTAACAGTTTTAATAAGAAGGCCTGATTAAGCTGCAAAGTGGTAAGTCTAGATCACAAATTGAGAGGAAAATGAACTCTTTATGTGAAGAAAATGCTGAACTCAGCAATTAACAAGTTTGAGGTTGCAGATGGGAATATCATTCTTTTTACCCCTAGAGCTATATAGAATATTTTCACACTAGTGATTTAAACTGTCACCCAGAGATTGCTGGGGCAATATCAAGCCTGCTTTTATTAGTGACACATAATGTTATAAACTGCTATTGTGGAAATGCTCAAATGTCACAAATCAGAATGTTATTATACCACTTGTGGAAACAAATATGCGCTAAAGGAAAACAATTGCCTTTGGCAGCAGATTCTGGGGACGCACTATCTATTCATTTACATTTTGACGTAAAATTGATGAGACAGGATAATGAGCAGCAATGCAGGTATTGGATCAAAACTATAATAATCCAGGGAGGTAATTAAAAAAAAAGTCAGTATGATAATGCTACAAGTATGTTCTAACAACTTTCTGAATTTAGTTAAGTAACTCCGGGAAGATTTCAGCCGCGTTTAAAATTTAGATTTGTAGCAATATTTATAACAAAAAGACATAGCTTTGAGTTCTGTCAAACTCACTGTGTCGTGTTGCCATCACGTGATGTTTCGCGATGTTTTCCCCATTTGCGGAGCTGGGGTGGACGTGACCTGTACATGACACATCCAGCCCACGGGCCGCCAGTTTGACACCCCTGTTCTAGGAGGGCTGGAAAGGTATGAAGATCAAGAGGGCAAGAAGACATTCAGCTAGAATCTGTAAAGGTAAAAATAAGTTTCTCCTGTCCACTCGTGACTGACTCTAGGGGTCAGTGTTCATCTCCATTTCTTACCCAAGGGAACCAGCATTGTATGAAGACACTTCCATGGTCATGGGGCCAGCATGACTGTATGCCGGGCCCGAGGCACAGGGAATGCTATTACGGAATGCTATTCTCATCAAAGTGGCATCTATTTATCTATTCGCATTTACATGCTTTTTTAAAAAAAATTATTTGTTTATTTTTTATTTTTTATTTATTTGTTTATGCCATATTTTTGTCATGTTTATTTAGTGTATGTTGGAGGTGGTGACCCTTTGACAGCTGTATGCAATGAAATTTCATTTTAATGTATGCCGATTAGTGTACATTTAAAATCACAATAAAGTTATTCTAAGTCTAAACCAGGGGTCCCCAAACTTGGCAACTTTAAGACTTGTGGACTTCAACTCCCAGAATTCAGCATAGCTGGCTGGAGAATTCTGGAAGTTGAAGTCCACAAGTCTTAAAGTTGCCAAGTTTAGAATAGAATAGAATTGAATAGAATTCTTTATTGGCCAAGTGTGATTGGACACACAAAGAATTTGTCTTTGGTGCATATGCTCTCAGTGCACAAAAAAGAAAAGATACATTTGTCAAAAATCATGAGGTACAACACTTAATGATTGTCATAGGGTACAAATAAGCAATCAGGAAACAATCAATATTAATATAAATCGTAAGGATACAAGCAACAAGTTACAGTCATACAGTCATAAGTGGGAGGAGATGGGTGATAGGAACAATGAGAAGACTAATAGTAATAGTAATGCAGCTTTGGTGAATAGTTTGATAGTGCTGAGGGAATTATTTGTTTAGCAGAGTGATGGCATTCGGAAAAAAACTTTCTTGTGTCTAGTTGTCTTGGTGTGCAGTGCTCTATAGCGTTGTTTTGAGGGTAGGAGTTGAAACAATTTATGTCCAGGATGCAAGGGGTCAGTAAATATTTTCACGACCCTCTTTTTGACTCGTGCAGTATACAGGTCCTCAATGGAAGGCAGGTTGGCAGTAATTGTTTTTTCTGCAGTTCTGATTATCCTCTGAAGTCTGTGTTTGTCTTGTTAGGTTGCATAACCAAACCAGACAGTTATAGAGGTGCAGATGACAGACTCAATAATTCCTCTGTAGAACTGTATCAGCAGCTCCTTGGGCAGTTTGAGCTTCCTGAGTTGGCGCAGAAAGAACATTCTTTGTTGTGTTTTTTTGATGATGTTTTTGATGTTAGGTGACCATTTTAGGTCTTGATACACGATAGAACCTAGAAATTTGAAGGTCTCTACTGTTGATACTATGTTGTCTAGTATTGTAAGGGGTAGTAGAATGGGAGGGTTTCTCCTAAAGTCTACCACCATTTCTAAGGTTTTGAGTGTGTTCAGTTCCAGATTGTTCCAGTCTCACCACGAGGCTAGTTGTTTAACCTCCCGTCTGTATGCGGATTCATCATTGTCTCGAATGAGACCAATCACTGTTGTATCATTGCAAACTTCAGTAGTTTAACAGATGGATCATTTGAGATGCAGTCATTGTGTATATAGAGAAGAGAAGTGTTGAGAGCACACAGCCTTGGGGGGGCCCTGTGCTAATTGTACAGGTATCTGGTGTGATTTTGCCTAGCTTCACCTGCTGCTTCCTGTCTGTTAGGAAGCTTGTGATCCACTTACAAGTGTGTTCAGGTACCGCTAGCTGATTTAGTTTAGTTAGAAGAATGTCCGGTATAATGGTATTGAATGCTGAACTAAAGTCTACAAAGAGGACCCTTGCGTAGGTCTTTGGAGATTCAAGATGTTGTAGGATGTAATGCCTGAAGACCTCTGGTCTAAACACTAGATGGGCAGGAGCTGGGGCAAGTAACAGGAGCTCAGCCTGTCACACAGTGCTTGTGTCTTGAACCCGGGCTAGATAAGCTCAGCATCTTTACCCGCTGAGCCATTGCACCTGTTAATCTATAGTTAAGACTTAAGACAAAGAAAGCCAAGTGATAACAAACTGGAAGAAAATAGGAGGACACACTTTGTGGCCCCCAAAAATCCAAATTCTTACAAACATATTCTCAGGATGTTGAGGAAGCATGACTACCATCAATGCATAATATTTTACTCCAATGATAACAGTTATAACAAAGAGGCACCCCCCAAGGACTTTAATCTTTAACTTATGGGAATCTAATTCCATAAAATTATATCTATGACTCTGTCTCTGCATCCATCACTACCAAATCAAAGTATATATATAAACGCTGAATAATGATCAGTGTTTTTATGAGATCATAAAAGCAAGGAGTAGGGAAAGGGCCAATAACTCTAAATTCCTGCTTCATATGGAAATCCAGTTTAAAGCATCTCTGACAGATGATTGTCTAGCCTCTTCTTGAAAACATCAAGAAGAAGAAGCATTCCATTTCCCTAGGTAAAAGGTTTAATTAGTGAATTTCTCTTATTGTTACGAAGTGTTTTCCCCCTAGATTTAGTCAGAATATGCTGTCTTCTTTGCTTATTTATTTTCATAAATAATCACAAACCACAGGAAGAAAAAAATGGAGTTTACAGTAATTTAAAAAAAAACATTCAAGCAATAGTACAGGTAGTCCTCAACTTACAGCAGTTCATTTAGTGACTATTCAAACTTACAACAGCACTGAAAAAAATGACTTATAACCATTTTTCACACACCATTGCAGCTTCCCATGGTCACATTATCAAAATTCACATGCTTGGCAACTAGTTCATATTTATTACCGCTGCAGTGTCCTGGGATCATGTCATGTCCTTTTGTGACCTTCTGACAAGCAAAGTTAATGGGGAATCCAGATTCACTTAACGACCGTGTAACTTACTTAACAAATGCAACAATTCATTTAACAACTGCGGCAGGAAAAGTCATAAAATGGGGCACACACCCCTAATAAATATTTCACCTAGCAACATAAATTTTGGGCTCAATTGTGGTCATCACTCGAGGACTACCTGTATTTACCACAGGAGAAAAGTCAACATAATAAGTAGGTTAAACTCAGAAAACTGTAAAGCTATACAAAAGATTTAGAAGTTCTCTACATAGATTGGTGGAAAGATTTAGAACAAGGCAGTTAACAACTGGAGAAATGAGAGATGAAAATGAAAGAACTTAAATTTAGCTTGTTATAGAGCAGAGCTTCTAATGGCCATAGCTTCAATTAGGAATCTTACAATTTTTTAATGTAATTGCAGTGCAGCAGCTAATCTATTATCATTTATTGTGATAGGTGGGAATGATTGTTAAAAAGCTGTTCAGTGAGATCATGATGTCAAGTGTGATATAAAAGTTAATCTAGCAGCACATATAGTACACACTTGACCCAGGGGCGGGTTGCTCACTTACACATGCCGGTCCGCTGCGCGCGCATCTCCAGGTTTCGGGCACGCGCGCGCTCGCTACACACGCACGTCCCCTCACGCAATTTTGCTTCTGCACATGCGCAGAAGCAAAATCGCGTCCTCTCGCAAGATTTTGGTGAGATTTTGCTTCCGCGCATGCGCAGAAGCAAAATCACCCAAAAATTCTCAGAAAAAGATGGCAACTGGCGTGCGATGGACCAGTGAAGATGGCTCCGGTGCGGTCACGTGCAAATTGCACAATCGGTTGCTCCCTACCAGAGCTACGCACTGGACAACTCTGGCAGGAACCCACCACTGACTTGACCTTGTTGTCAGTGCAAATGCAAAGATGATTCTGACAAGGAATATTGTGATATCTACCAGTAGTAACAATTAAGGGCAGGGTCTCATTCTAGAGGTGAACAAGGAATGAAGGACATGACAGATTATATGACTTATTAACAGCAAAATTCAGAACTCCACTTAATCCCTACCAGAACTTTATCCGGACCTCTGAGCACGTAAGGTAGCTAGTCCATAGTGAATCAAATCCAAATGGATTGCTTTTTCCCCTTCCGCTGCTTAATACTGTGTTTCGGGCTGATTCCTGCTTCTGAGCATGCGTGGAAGCCAAATTGCATGAGGGGACGCGCGCGCGCGAAACGTAGCGATGTGAACCGGTGGCGAAGGTAAGTGGAACCCACCCCTGAGTGAAGGGTATGAAGAATGGCTTTCAAAAAGTTCAACCGAACTATTTCCAAAGCAACAGTGTCCTTATATTCATAAAGTTGAGCACCATATAGCAGCCAATTGAAGACCTTGGTTTTAAATAATTTGATTTCTGTAAACACAACAATGCCTTTGTGGCTTGCAAGTTTAATATTGTTGGAGGCCTTTTATGCTCTTGTAAGCACTCACAGATTTGATGATTCCAGAGGTAGAAAATGAATAGCTGGATGTTTAAAGTCCTTGACTTGCTCAATAGTGTGGCCAATGATTTGCCAATTATAAGAAAACTTAAAGCACTTTTTAGTGAACACTAGGAGTGTTGTGTCCTTACATTTACATCTTGGCTGGAAGTTCCCAATTTGGTCCAGCTTAGTGTCATCAACAGGTTGGTCCTGATTGGCCCTGGTCCAAGCCAGGGTTATCCTATTTAAACCCCAGCCACAGCTGGGGTTTTATTTATTTATTTATTTTATTTATTTATTTATTTGTCAAACATGTATAGGATAGTAGTAATTTGTATAAACATAAGTAAAAGTAACGATAAAAGAGGACAATAGGACAGTAGGACAGGGACGGTAGGCATAGTGGTGCGCTTATGCACACCCCTTACAGACCTCTTAGAAATGGGGAGAGGTCTACTGTAGACAGTCTAAGGTTAAAGTTTTTGGGGTTTGGGGAAGAAACCACAGAGTCAGGTAGTGCATTCCAGGCATTGATCACTCTGTTGCTGCAGTTGTTCCCACCATGACCTAATAAGAGCTGAAGCCACTAACTCGCCTCCTGCCTCTTCAGTATGAGAACCTAACAAGGAGCTTTGTTTTAGCATAGCTAATTACTAGGTTTTCCAAACACAGAAGGATGTTCCTGTTCCAAAGCATTTATGGAGGCCAGCTGGGATATGGATAAAGTGGTGTAATCGTCTGTATTGAGAAATATATAAATTTATGTTTGGCATGCACCAGAACAATATCATTAGTGGAAAAACTAATAAGGGAATGAGAATGCATCCCTAATTGACTCTTGAAGAGGGGACAGAAGGCAATTAATTCCCCTTTTTTATTTCTGTGTAAAGATGTTCTCATGTAGCAGAATTATCAGCTTGAGAAGGTTACAGTCAATAGAAGAGGTGGCTAGCTTTCTCCATGATCTCTCCCAGGGATTTGAGTCAAAAGCTGTCCTCAGATATACTCATTTTACAGTACACCAGTACAGTATCTCCGAGACCGCCTGCTGTCACAAACTACCTCCCATCGACCAGTGCGCTCCCACACAGAGGGCCTCATCAGGGTGCCATCAGCCAAGCAGTGTAGGCTGGTGATGCCCAGGGGGAGGGCCTTCTCTGTGGGAGCACCCACCCTCTGGAATCAGCTCCCCCCAGACTTAAGAACCATTCACGACCTGTCCACCTTCCGCCGTGCCCTCAAGACGTATTATTTTTATCAAGCCGGGCTGGCGTGAAAAAGTTTTTGGGGTTTTTTAAATTTTAAGATTTTATCAAATTTTAATTGTATTAAATCACGGCCACATCGAATATTTTCTTTTAATTGTATATATATTTTAATGTTTATATTGTGTTTTTACTTGGCTGTTCACCGCCCTGAGTCCCCTGGAGAAGGGCGGTATATAAATGTAATTAAACTAAACTAAACTAAACACCATATCAAAATCAGTTGAAATAAGTGATATCTGAATAGGATATCATACTTTCAATTGTCAGATCCTGTTTCAACATTCCTCACTGCTTTCTCACAGTAAGTAAATAACATTACGGTATTGTTGCAAGCACAGGGCATAATAATGTAGCCCAGCATAAAATACAATATAATAAAATAACAATAGGATAGGATAGGATAAAGGATATTGGATTAAAAGTTGAAGCAACATAAAGCCAGGACTACAATTAATAATTTAAATATTTTAAGTTTAAATGACAGCAAAGCAAAAGTAGCACCTATCAACTAACAGTGAGAAACACATTTGCAAGGATTAATTCAATGATATGGGGCAGAAGCTCTTACATTCATCTACCATTGACAATTTGGCCCTGGTCTCAGCATAAATGGGGCAATGGAAGACATTGTGAATAATGTCCTCCATTTGATCAATTCCACAAGGACAGAGATGTCATTCAACAATGCTTTTATAAGGTGTCCCTTTAAGATATGCGAAAGACATAGTCTACAAGTGAAGGGATATAAAAGCCGTTTTCAGTGCAACACTGGTAATATTCAACTGTAGATTTTTAAGGTTGTACGTCACTCGGTATCCTGTGTGTGATTTGGCTATATAAATATATTTAATAAGTAAATAAGAATAAATATTAACCAGGTATTACAAGAGGCTTCTATTATTTTTATAATGATGAAAGCAAGATGAAAATTTGGATGACTATAATCCAACAGTATCTTTATTGAGTTCCCTTTCAAAAAGCCTATTTCTAATATTTTCTCTAGTCCAAGAGTTAAGTTCCTCAAGTGGTGTGGCTGCCTAGAGATGGAGCTGTCGCCTCACAATCAGGAGGCTGTGAGTTTGATCCTAGGTAGAGGCAGATATTTTTCTTTCTGGGCACAATAAGGCTATATCTTCTGAACAAAACTCCGCATTGGGGACAGGAAGGGCATCTGGCCAGTAAACACTCAGCTCCATTCAGTTGCCCAGACTCCACCCCACAAGGAATTATAGGGTCGTTAAAAGAAGAAGAGTTAAGTTGCCCAAAAGGGATTTTCATAGTTGCTTTCCCACTTACAGAAATGTCTGGAAACCTTCTACAGTATTTGTAAGTACCGTATTTTTTGGAGCATAAGACGCACCTTTTTACCCCCCAAAAGAGGGTGAAAACTTGGGTGCGTCTTATACAACAAATGTAGCCCCATCCACCCAGCCACCCCTTTGGCCTCTGTCTTCCAGCAATTTACCTGTTTGCAGCAGGTAAGAGAAGAGCCTGTAAAGCCAAGCAAGTCACTAGCAGCTTCCCGACCTACAGCTGATTTGCCACGTGCTAAAATGAAAGTGAAACTAGCTGCAGAGGCAAATAACTTTAAATGTCTGTAGAATGTTCAAATTATTAGACTTATTTTTAAAAGACTGCTTTATTATTGTTCTAGCCAGGTGTCTCCAACCTTGGCAACTTTAAGACTTGTGGACTTCAACTCCCAGAATTCCATAGCCAGCTTTGTTAGCTTTGCTGGCTGTGGAATTCTGGGAGTTGAAGTCCACAAGTCTTAAAGTTGCCAAGGTTGGAGACCACTGTAAATCTAGACAACTTAACAAAATAAAGAAGCTTTTTAAAATAAATGCTTGCTCTGAAGAGGCCCAGTGCTATTGTATCTTCTTTTAAATAATAGAGAATAATGTATACTTCCAGAAATTTTAATTAATTTTAACAGCTCTGTACAAATATAGTATGAAATGTAACAGTGTCCTGTTTAGTATTAGAGTTTAGTTACCTTGGAGTAGATCTATTTAAATAATTGGGAAGAGTTAGTGTGACTACATTTAAGAAAACTTTCTGGCATAATGTACATTTCTCCAATTCTTTGCTATTTCTATGGGTCAGGCACACATTCACAGAAATACACAGCAAACAGTGTATATCATCTGTGCTGTTTGCTGTTTGGCAAATTGCTTGGAGGCAGAGGCCTTTTTCCCTTGTTTTCCACCCCCAAAACTAAGGTGTGTCTTATACTCCGGTGCGTCTTATACTCCGAAAAATATGGTATATCATATTGTGCTTTTTTATTACAAGAGCTCATCTATTATTGACCTAATTTACATATTTTACTTAAGCCTAAGTTTATGTTGGTTTAAAATGATTAAATAATTTGGTTTGGTGTAATGCAGCTCCCTAATGTTCTTTGCCAAAAAAGAAAAAAGAAAGAAAGAAAGCACAGGAACTTGTATCAGGAAATGAGATAGTAAATCACAGTAGGAGTAAGAGAGTGGGGAACAGTTTAGCTATAAATTGCTAGTTGGGTTGCATAACCTAGAAAACTCCAGTCCGATCTAGATTTTCCAGATTTAAAATAGTAAAGTACCCCGAAAATGAGAGTCTTCTTTTTTTGAACCCTGAAATAAGCGCTTGGCCTTATTGCCATGCACTCAAAAGCCGGATTGGGCTTATTATCAGGGGATGTCTTATTTTGGGGGAAACAGGGTAGAAACACTTATTCTCTTGCAGACTCAGAAAATGTTGTCCGGCAATTCTGACCCCCCCAAGAGATTCCCAAGGCAACGTGAGTCTGGAGTACATCAACAAGCTTCTCTCTTTCCCCACATGTGCTGGAAATAGCTTGGCACTGAAATGGCCCCCAGCTGTTATATAAATTTCTCTCCCATGAATTTCCAGTCTGCATTGGAATCACTTCAGTTTGGAGAAAGGAATGGGGCAGCCAGCCAAGAAAGTCTTTTAAATCTTTTTTTAAAGCCCTGCTAGAGCCTTTGTCTAAAATCTGTATTTTTCCCCCTTTGGTTACATTGAATCCATTCTTCTACCTTCAAACCAGTGGTGAAATCCAATTTTTTTTACTACCGGTTCTGTGGGCGTGGCTTGGTGAGCGTGGTGTGGCTTGGTGGGCGTGGCAGTGGAAGGGTACTGCAAAATCTCCATTCCTACCCCACTCCAGGGAAGGATACTGCAAAATCCCCATTCCCACCCCACTCTGGGGCCAGCCAGAGGTGGTATTTGCCGGTTCTTCAAACTACTCAAAATTTTCGCTACCGGTTCTCCAGAACCTGTCAGAACCTGCTGGATTTCACCCCTGCTTCAAACCTATCTCTATTCTCTATTCTCCATGTAGGATTTTATCTTGGGATTTTGTGCATGTGTTAGTGAGACCCTGATCTCTTCCATTCCAGATCAGCATACCTGCCTATCATTCAGTTCTGGTCATGCAAAGGCAACTCTTTTTCCAACATTTCATATGCAGGATGGCAGCATACAAAAATTTGTATAGGAAATAATGAAACGTTGTCCGTGTGTACCTAGCACCATTTGTAGTTCTTTGTTGCACTCCTGGCAGACCAATCTATTAAGAAAACAAAAGTAGTCAAATTGGCAGAAGATTCTTTTCCAACTGAGTTTGTGTTTTGCAGATAATGGAAGGATGAGAGCCAGGAATTTGGCAGAAGCATTGCTCAAAAAATCCTTCCTAACCAAGAAAAGGCCAGGAGAAGGGAAGACTGTAAAGAGCAAAACAGCATCAAGGGAGCAAAGATTACAAGAAAATTTCTCTATACTTTGAAAAACTAGGTGTGAACAACGCAGAAACCAATCTATGGGTATGAACAATGCAGATTTTTATATTTCAGTATTAGGCCCATAAGTTAGATACTAAATAGCAGGAAAAAGATCTTTTTAACATTAATATTTTATCGTGTTTTACTAATCTAGATGAAATGTTAATATATATTTCTAATCCATATATGATACGCCATGTGCTAAATAATAGCAGGGGGGGGGGAATACCGTGATTTCAGGAAAATGAATCTCCCAAAGGTTGACTAGCAATTATGTTAGTTCTTTGGATACTCAGGATAATGTCTTGCATATTCTGAGTGGTAGTTGGTTCCTCTTTTTTCGGCTTTTGACCTGTTAGATTCCTAGGTTTCCAAACTGGAGTGTAGCTTCATGGTTGTGCTAACTATCACTGCCACACCTTGTGTACTTCTAACAAAAACCTAAGAAACTTTTTCCAAATTCTCAGTTTCAATTCTATACAAATGAATGTACTATTATTATATAGTAGCGATATATATAAATGGTGGCAGATCTGTCTACAAATATTGTAATATGTAAAATATGAAAATGAATAAAAAAATTTAAAAAAAAGAATGTACTATTATTATAATAAACTGCTGATGGGAAGCATTATATAAGTTTCAAATCACAAATTATTTGTTTAGCAAATAATAAATAAAATTTCCACACTAAATACTTGGGAAACATTCTTAAATTGCAATAATAGGAGTAAAATATAGCAAAACAACTTTCTCTGCCTGTCTTCTGAAACCAGGCAGACAGAAGTGGATTCTGCATAAAAGAGGAGAGAAATCTGTCCTGATAATGAAATACCTCCAAAGTCTGATTTTATTGTTTTTAAGGAGAGGGAATGATTTGGAGTGCATACAGGTACAGGGGTGGGTTCTAACTTACCTCATCACTGGTTCGCTTCCTCCCGCGCCACGTGGGCGTACACGCATTGCAGGCCACACGTGCGCAAAATGCACACACATGCACAATGCTGAAAACCAAGCTTCTGCGCATGCGCAGAAGCAAAAAACAAGATGACAGCACCTATGGTGCCACCAAGAGAGCTAGTTTGGGGGCGTGGCCAACCAGAGATCGCTCCCAGTTCGGCGAGCGGGGGGAAATTCCCGCTACCGGTTCTATAAACCGGTTCCTAACTGGGAGCAATCCACCTCTGTACAGGTAGTCTTTGACACAATTGTGACTAGAATTTCTGTTGCTAAGCAAGGCAGTTGCAAAGTGAGTAGTACCCAATTTTATTACCTTTTCTGCCTCTGTTGCTAAGCTAATCATTTTAGTTGTTATATGAATCAGGCACTCATTAAGCAAAGCTGGCTCTCCCCATTGACTTTGCTTCTCAGAAGCCAGATGGAAAAGTCACAAATGGTGATCACATGACCCTGGGACACTGCAACTATTGTAAATACATGCTGAATGCCAAGTGCCCAAGTTTTGATAGTGTGACTATGGGGATGCTGCATCAGTTGTAACTGTGAGGACCGTCTGTAAGTCATGTTTTTCAGTGTCATTGTAACTTTGAGCAGTTGCTAAACAAATGGTTGTAAGTTGAAGACTACCTGTATTTGTCCTACTAAGCCGCTATTGAAATCCTTAATGCCAATTGATGGAGTTTGAGCATTGGTGTATATGTGTGCATATTTTTATAAATCAAAGACTGCTCAGTCTTGATGTAAAGGATTATATACAACATTAAATGGAGGCATCTTTTTGTGGTTGTTCTGAAAAGTATGCAACAGACATACTCAGTTGTTATTCAAAGAATTACTGAAAAATTACAGAAGGGAATACACACACACAGAGCGATACAGACACAGACACAGACACAGACACAGAAACACACACACACACACACACACACACACACACACACACACACACACACACACACAGAGTCCAAAACTATGTGGAGATATCAGTCACTGAACCACAGCTAGCTGCTCTTTACCATCAAACAGCTGTTGCTTATGTACTCCTGCTACAAACTCTCTCTTATAACCTATTTCTTTCTTTCCAATATCAGGCTCTGAGCTGATACATTTATTTATTTATTTGTTTGTTTGTTTGTTCTTTCTTTCTTTCTTTCTTTCTTTCTTTCTTTCTTTCTTTCTTTCTTTCTTTCTTTCTTTCTTTCTTTCTTTCTTTCTTTCTTTCTTTCTTATTAAACTGCTATGCTGCCCATCTCACCAAGATGACTTTAGAAGGCTTAGAGTTATATAGTTAAAATATGATACAAAATCTTAAAACAATAAATCAAAAACATACATTTAAAAATCCAGTTAATATTCAATAGTATGTGGGATGAAGGCAGCAAAATGCACATGAAGAGGATGTGGGAACGGTTGCAGGAATTGAGTATGTCTAGTTTAATGAAATGAAGGACTAGTTGTGATATGATGGCAGTGTTCCAATATCTAAGTGGCTGCCACAAAGAACAGGTGGCCAACCTATTATTCAATACACCTGAAGGCAGGACAAGAAGCAATGGATAGAAACTAATCAAGGAGAGAACCAATCTAGAACTAAGGAGAAATTTCCTGACAGTTAGGACAATTAATCATTGGAAAGACTTGTCTCTAGAGATTGTGGGTTTTACGAAGAGATTGGAAAACAATTTGTCTGGAACAGATTAGAGTTTCCTGCTTGAACAGGGGATTTGACTAGAAGATCTCCAACGTCCCTTCCAATTGTGTTATTCTGTTATTCATCCCATGGTGGTGGATGATCTCACCTAACAGATTCATGTAGATGTTTAAAAAGACTGGAGAAAGTACCAAGCCCTGCGAGACACCAAAAAAAAAAAAAAAAGCAGCTGTGGATGGGATGGGTTTCTCCTTCCCTATCAACACCAATTAGGAGTGACATTGGAGAAAGGAGCCAAACCAACGTAATCTACCCTGCCCAGCCCCAAATCCTGCAGCCAGCCCAAAAGAATACCATATTCCAGTGTTTCCCAACCTTGGCAACTTGAAGATGTCTGGACTTCAACTCCCAGAAGTTGACTGGGGAATTCTGGGAGTTGAAGTCCAGACATCTTCAAGTTGCCAAGGTTGGGAAACACTGCCATATTCAATGGTACTGAAGGCAACTGACAGGTCAAGGAGAGCAAGAATGGGTGCACCACCCCCATCCTGCTCTCACCAGAGATCATGTACAAGTGTGACCTATGCTGTTTCTGTCCCATAACAGGACCTGAATCCTGACTTGGAAGGGGTCCAGATAATTCGTTTCATCCAAGAACCTTTGAAGTTGACATGACCTTCTCTGCCATCTTTCCTATAAAAAAAAAGTAGGTGGGAAACTGGATGCAAGTTGTCCAGACAGGGATTGAGAGATTTTTGCATATATGCACACCAACTAATACATGTCTGTTTCTCTGTGCCATGTGGCCAGTACTCTTCTTGTTTATGCACATAAAGAAATATACTTTCTATATAAATATACCCTCTATATAAATATACTCTCTATATAAAAATTAAAATCATAATTTCTCAGTAATTTGCACATAAACAATACCAATCAACCATCCATACACACACAGACACACACTCACCCACACCAGCCTCGTTCAAAGAGCTCCAGTATAACAAATTATCAACTAGAAATTCCAAAGCACAAAGAACTCACAATGCATTAAATTCTCTCTGATGTTCAGCACAAAAAAAAAAATAGCTAGATATGAAAGCTAAAGAAAAAAGAAAATTGATTATGGGAAAATTCACCTTTTTTTTCAGACAATAACTGAGATGTGAGTCATACCGTACAAACTGTCTAGACCAGCAAATGAAAGATAGCAATATTTAGCCCTATTTCAAATATTCCAGTAATAGACCATTCTGATAATTGAAGTTCTTAAATCAAATTGTAAGCATTGGGGAAAAATAAATTTACACTAGTTTTGACACTGATCTAAACTCATTCAGCATTTAAAAGCATCACAGTGGGGCAGAAGGAATGGCATATAACATAATCATTCATCTCCAAACCCCATCCTTGCACTTTCCAATTGCTGGGTCCAATTTTAGTACAGCACTTGAGGTGAAGTCTCATTAAATTAATCATTTAAATAACCAGGATTTTTTTTTCATAGCCACTGCAAACTCCTGGAGCAGGGGTGTCAAACTCGATTTCATTGGGGGCCGCATCCAGGTTGTGTTTGACCTCAGGAGACCGGGGTGGGCATGGCCAGCTCAATGACACTCATGTCAGGGGCGCCTGTGGTAGCCCAAGTGCTCTGCCAGCGAACACGGGCTCCCAAGCTCTGTTTTTAGCTGTGACGGCCTTCTGCAACCCTCTGCCAGTGAAAATGGGCTCCTGAGCTCCATTTTCATCTGCAATGGCCTTCTGCAACCCTCTGCCAGTAAAAACGGAACTTGGGAGGGCCACAGGCAGCCGTCCTGATCTCCATTTTCACTGGCAGAGGCACTGCGGGCTGGTCCTTCACTGTTTCCAGGGCAGCCCTGCGGGCCAGATCTAGGCACCCTGCAGGCTGGATCCGGCCCCCGGGCCTTGAGTTTGACACCCCTGTCATGGAGTCTTGGAGTCTTGGAGTCTGAAATGGCAGCCAAATATTTCACAATCTCTTCTGAACTGCTTTTGAAAAAGGAGTGATCTACAGCAGAGATCTACCAAGTGGAGGATCCCAGTTTGGATTTAAAGCTATTGAAGAACATGTAAATTAAGAAGTTAGATACACAAATCTTTTCTTTATGCTTTTGAATGGAACAAAAGTGTTTCCATCATAAAAAATTATTTATTTATTTATTTTTAAAAAAAATCTAAGTTGAAAAGCAAATGAAAATTGACAGGCACCAATAAAAATGCGGACAATATCTGTTTAAAAGCATTTAATATATCAGAAAGGCATTTCCTCTTAAAAGTTCAGTCTAATCAGTCCTTGTTATGGCTGCTTGCCTTCCTATGCTATGCACCACTTGGCATGTATGGCATCTGAGTCATAACCTGTGGCACTGAGATATGTTTCAGATTCTCTTTTGCCAGAGACAAAGGCCTTTTTCAGACTTCACTCTTCTTCTTCATCTCCATACGGTAAATGATCTGATAGCCATCATCCCAAGCATAGATCTGCCTCTCTTTGGGGTTGTACTTCATACTGGAGTGAGAACCATATCGCTTTGGGAAATAAAGTTGGGCAGCATCTTCAGATGCCATTGAGCCACTGACATCAAAGGTACATTGAATACGGGATCGGCTGGGCAACCGGGTGTTGTATACTACATAGAGAGCTCCACAGATAACAAAAGCACTCTCTGCATTCTCCCGAGGACATGGTGTGTCCCACATTTGCTCAATGTCTAGA
Organism: Diadophis punctatus similis; assembly: GCA_023053685.1. NCBI lineage: Eukaryota > Metazoa > Chordata > Lepidosauria > Squamata > Dipsadidae > Diadophis > Diadophis punctatus. The sequence goes on from JALIGW010000003.1 coordinate 30,370,538, forward strand.
GATGTAGGATCTAGTTTGGCCAATGCTATATTTTTCTCATTTTCTTGTGTGGCATAAATAGCCCAGATGCCTTCCTCATCGGCCCCCAATTCAATGTAGTTGTAGGATGCAAGACCAAAGACGGGGATCTGCTCCTCAGCTGGGAAGACAGAACTATCAACAATCGTTTTGTTGGTCAAGCTAAACTTGATGACCTGAAATGTGCCATGTCGCCGAATATAATAAAGATACCCTCCATATACCAAATGTCCTGTGCCAACCCATGGGTAGGGCAACTTGATGCGTGCAGCCTTTCGGGTAGCAGAAAAGAGGGTGAATTCTCGCATCCTTGGAAAAACATAGACAGTGTCATTGCTGGTGCCATCAAACACATAGATCTTCTCTGAATTACTGAGGGGGTCCTTGGTCCAGAGTCCAGCAGTGCTGCCAAATCTCTTTAATATCTTCATGGCTTTGACTTGGGATATGGTGTCACTGCAATCTATAAAGAATAGTTATACCATGCTTAATATCCATATCTCACATCCATAATGAAGCATACTATCAACAAATGTAAGCACATAAAACATTCCATGTCATGTTCAGAAACAGGTGGCTTAAATTTTACAGATTTCTGAGATTATTTACATTTTATACACCACAAATTATTTATACCAACTGCTTTACTGATAATTAAACTACTCATGGCCCTCCATAATATATGCCAATGCTGTGAAAAAAGCAGTATCTTATGTTCATTTATTTTGTATGTTGAAAGTGTGCATTCATGCAAATACGTTGCCCATTTCTGATCCAAAAGCATGTACCTTCTAACTGATGAGATATAGCAAACAACTAAGTTAACTTAAAAGTATACCATATGATACTAACTATACCATATGAAATTCTATCTTACACAGATTACCTGAATATACTTAGGGTAAACTGGGCTTCTGTACTGGACAATGTGTGCAAAAAAAAAGAAGAAGATAGGCAAGGAAGGTCAGGATCCACAGGCTGTGGGTACTTCATTGCTGGACGTTTTCAAGACAATCGCACAGTTTGTCTAGAATGATATACAACTCCTGCCTAGGGCAAGGGGTTCGATTAGAAGACCTCAAAGTTCCCTTCCACCCCTATGATTCTATGCTTCTATGCTATTGAGAAACATTTGATGAGCTTTTGGAGTACTAGTGGGTTTATGACATAGGTAAATTAAAGCCTTCAAGAGATTTTGCTATGTTGTTGTCATGCAGGAAAAGAAATGTGAAACTGCCACAACAGAATTACAGTGGGACCATAGAACATAAGAAATATGAACAGGGGAAATCTCAGCACAGTAAAAGATGATATGAAAAAGAAATGACTACAGATTGACAATTTAAACATCAATAAATTGAAGAATATACATAAGCACACATAAGAAATGGTGTTAGTTTCATAGTTATGAAGAATGTCACAAGATAATTCTTGGGTACAATGCAATCAGTGACTGCATATTGTCAATTAGACATTGCAGACAACACTTCAATATGATGATTATCCAAATTTATGCTCCAATTGATTCAGAAAAAGAGGATTTTAACCAGTTTTATTATCAAGTTCTGATCTGAAATCAAAGGAACATGACAGCATGATAGGCTGCTTGTTTATTAAGAGCTGAAGTGGTGCAGTGGTTAAATGCTGCGACTGCAGGCTGACTGCTAGTTCAGCAGTTCAGCTGTTCAAATCTCACTAGGCTCAAGGTTGAGTCAGCCTTCCATCCTTCTGAGGTCGGTAAAATGAGGACCCAGATTGTTGGGGGCAATATGCTGAACTCTGTAAACCGCTTAGAGAGGGCTGTAAAGCACTATGAAGCGGTATATAAGTAAAGTGCTATTGCTATTGCTTGTTGTTGGAGACTATTTAGAGCAGTGATGGTGAACCTATGGCATGCGTGCCACAGGTGGCATGTGGAGCCATGTCTGAGGGCACGCGAGGCGTTGCCCTATATCAGCTCCAGTGCGCATGCGTGCGCTGGCCAGCTGATTTTCAGCCTTCTTTTCAGTCATTTTCGCTCTCCCCAGGCTTCAGGAAAGCCTCCTGAACTCTGAGGACGGCGAAAAACAGCCCAACGGGCAAACCGGAAGTTTGGAAACAAACTTCTGGTTGGTGCTTTTTTTGCTGTCCCCAGGCTTCAGGAAAGCCTCCTGAAGCCTGGGAACGGCAAAAAATGGCCCAACCGGAAGTTCGGAAATGAACTTCCGGTTGGGCCATTTTTTGCTCTCCCCAGGGTTCAGGAGGCTTTCCTGAGCCCTGGGGATGGCAAGAAACAGCCCAACGGGCCTACCGAAGTCCGGAGACTTCAGTGAGGCCTGTGCGCATGCATGGGGGGAGCACGAGGGGGAGCACAGGGGGGGTTGTGTGCATGTGTAGGGGCAGCACAGGGGTTGTGCACATGCGCAGGGGGGAGGGCTCACGCGCATGCACACCATTTGGCACACGAGCCAAAAAAGGTTCGCCATCACTGATTTAGAAGATATTTCCTATTTACAAGAACCTCTAGAACAAGAGTATGAAGGATCAGTATTCCTAATCATTACCAAGTCAGAAGGCTAAAATAATTGATGGAATATCTATGAAAATATGGGAAACAATAGAAGAAGAATCAATAAAGGTTCTAACCAAACTATGCCATTTAATCTGGAGAATGAAATAATGGCAAACAAATTGGAAGTGGTCATTATACATACCAAATAAAGGAAATTCCAGAATGTTCAAATTGTCATGGAATGTCCTTAATTTCACATGGTAGCAAAATAATTCTTAGGATTATCAAACACAGATTAAAGTCCTACATGGGAAAGGAGATTTCAGATGTTCAAGCTGGCTTTTGAAACAAGATACATTATTGCTGATGGACACTGATAATTGAGAAGCTAAAACACATAGAAAAAACTCAAACTGTGCTTCTTATCTGATAGAAAAAAACATTTGATCGTGGTGGGAATATGCTTAGGGAAATAGGAATCCCAGAATACTTATTTGTCCTTATGCAAAGCATATATAGGTAATACTTGATCTATGACCATTATTCAGCAACCCTTTGAACTTCTGACAGCTGAACCAATGGAGGTTAAAACCAGTTCTTGGAGTCTGGCCATCCCAGAATCACTGCAGTCATGTGATTGCAACCTGGGTGCCTGGCAACCCATTTGTATTTATAACCAGTTGCCAACTGTCCCATGACATGTTCACCATTTGCAACTTTCCCTGCCAAATTCTCCAGAAAGTCAATGGGAAAACCAGCAGGGAATGTTGCACATCTCTGGAGTAAATCTCACCTATCTGACCATCCTCCTCCAGCCCCTCTGCACTTACACCATGGCCACTTGGACACTCTTAGTCACCCTCCCTGACTTGCATCAGGAACCCTTACTAACCTGTGCAGTGCCTCTTGTGAACCCCATTGCGCCTTCATGCACCTTTCTAACCTTCCCTTTGCATCCTCATGCACTTTTGCACACCCTCCCTTTGCTGCACCTCACTTCTCATGGACTGTCCCCGGCCTTCCCCACGCACACCCTTGCTATCTCCTCCACCTAGCAGCAGCCACTTACTTGCCTGAAGGCCTGGGACTTGGAACTTCCAGCCAGATTTCCTATAATTTCAGTTATGGGAAGCTGGTAGAAAGTTGTCTTATGTAATGATCATAGTGTGTGTGTGTGTGTGTGTGTGTGTGTGTGTGTGTGTGTGTAGAGAGAGAGAGAGACAGAGACAGACAGACAGACAGACAGAAACAGAGACAGAGACAGGGGGCTTGACTGAAAGAAGATGAGCATGACTTTAAAATTGGACAAAAAAATCAATAACCTTGCTAAACTGATGACACTGCTTTGATAGCTGAAAATGCAAATAATCTGGAAACTTTATTGATAAAAAGTAGGGAGTATAGGGAGAAAAGGAAGCTAAGATTAAATACAAAAAAAGCCAAACTAATGACAAGAGGTACAGCAACCAGCCTTATAATAGATAATTGGCTCAAGATAATTGAAGCTCCTGTCTGAAGACTGCAATAAATTTGATTACTTGATTATCAATTAATTGTTTATATCAGTTATAAATAAATAAATATTGAAGTGATGGACTGTCTCTGTCATTTAGGATCAACTATCAACAATAGAGGATCAAACAGTCAAAAATACATCTCAGACCAGCACATGGTAGGATAGCAATGAAGGCTTTGGAAAATATCATATTCAGATTCAGTATTCAGATATTGTATCTATACCCACAAAGGTCAGAATTGTGTAGACAATGGTTTTCACTGTGGTACTCTGTGGAAGCAAAAGTTAGCAAGATAGGAGAGTATTCATGCTTTTGAACTTTGGTGTTGAAAATCAATATTGTGAATAGCCAAGATAACAAGCAAATGGATCACAGAACAAATTAATGCAAAGTTCTCTCTTGAGGCACAAATGACCAGGTGCAAATTATTGTATTTTGGGCATTTTGGACAAAGATCTACTTCCTTAAGTCCATAATTCAGAGAATGATGGAGGGGGGGGGGGAGAGGATACCTAGCAGCAAACTAGATGGACCTGATTACAGTGGTAATGGTTGCACCACTGGAAAATGAGACTGGAGAACATCTATGTTGATCCAAAAAACAACAACAACGACAACAACTGGACACTCCACTTACAGGAAAATGCTAGGAAGAAAACAAAATTGTTTGTTATAAAATGTAAATATTCTTTCTGTTGTAGGGAATAAAATATGAACCCCCTCCCCTCTTCCAAAACTGTCCAGCCACTTAGGCTGTTGTGCTAAGTGAAGGAGAAATGCAACAACTCCCATTGGCGAGGATATAATAAATTATAGCTTTTTCTGTATACCAGCTATATCATTTTGTGAGCTTTGCATGTTGACTGTTAAAATAATTTAAGGTTATGCCTTTTTTCACTGTATTTATTATTCTTTAATAACAGGCTGCTGTCTTGATTTCTTTAACAATGACCAACATAAAGCTGCCAGCTCTCCACTGCAACAAAACCTCTTTTTTAATGGACATTTGTTATATCCTGGTAGGAGGATTGTTTTCAGAATACTGAAAACCTTCTTCCCTCTGGCAGAATTTTGAATTGTAAAATATGAAATAGAGTTCAACTGTATATTTAATCTCCACATGATGGTAAACATTTACAAATGCCCATCTTAATATTCCTTTATTTAGTGGGGTTAGGCTGACATTTATCACTAAGCTGAGGCTTTCTGAGCTATGATTTCATGAATAATTGGCTCAATTTACACATGACATTAATCCATAAACCATAGTTTACACAACAAAATGGCTGGATTAACACAGCATGCTAATCCAAACCAAACAACCCACATTACAGCTTTAGCCAACATATGAACACTGCCAAATATATCTTAATAGCTGATGGTAACATTTGAGAACCATATGAAAAGACATGTGGGAAGATTGTTAGCACTGGCTTCTAGTCTAGGCACATGACCTGGGGAATTCTACTTACCTGTCAGTTTGTCATATTTCTCATTCTTGCGCTTCTTGCCAGTAGAAGCCTGATTCTCCATTAGCTTATCATCTACTTCCACACAGGGTGGAGCAGGATTTTGGGTCTCAAGATAGTCCACCTCTCGCTCCAGTCGGTCCACCCGTATTGCAGTATTTTCCACCTCTGCACGGAGTATTTCCTTATCTTTTTCCACTGTCTCCAACATGGACACCACCTTATTCTTGAAATCTCTCAGTTCAGTGGAATAACGGCTGCTCTGATCATGCCACTGGGAAATGCGTTCCTGATGGTACAGAGGGAATTAGAAGCTTTAAGGGGAATGTAGAGGAAACTCTTTAGCAAACATGTTACATGTTACATCCAGATAATTGCAGAAAAAACAAAAAAGCTCATAACTGGATAAAAAATGAACTCAAACTCAAACCGAGACAGCATTCACTCTGTAAAAATCGGCTTATATTTGATCTGACACATTACAGAGCCTTTGTTATTATAGATTAAATACTGAAAGTCTTGCTTTTAAAAGCCTGTCATGTTAAAATATCAGCTAATTCTGAGATATTTTCATCTACTACTGGATTTTCAGGCATCCTGCATACTTGCATTTTCATTGTTAAGATGGTCTGCAATTTAGTTTTACTTTTAAAAGTACCAAGTTGCGATATAGACTTTATATCTCTTATTTTATAGTTCTGTCTCCCAGTCAGTAGCATGCATCCAGCTACTAATCCTCAGAATAGCTGGGTAGAGCATTCATGAATTTGTGGCTGAAGTGCTGTCAGACTTATTATGTATAAACAGGATGGTCCTGACCTTCCAAATAACTGTAGCATTTTTAAATATGGAACAAAACTTTATAATCTGGAAAAAAAACCTTTTTGTTTTCAGAATATGTTGCATACCTCTCATTACAAATATAAACTAAGCAGCCTGAAATTTTCACATTCATTCAAGCTTCCATACCATTATCTACAATCATGAACAACACTCTTATCTTCTTTCAAATTGAGCCTATAGTGAGTTCCCGCTTGAGAGAGGATGTTTTTTTCCCTACTATTCAAACTATTTGATAAGAAATCTATACAACTGCAGTCCTAATGCCATGTGCATATCAAGCTCAAAGATGAATGTGTCAGTTGCCATCTTATGTGCTCACCTCTAAGCCAGCCAGCCTCCTCTCCATGTATTCCATTAACTGCTGTTGCCCATCGACAGCACTGACCAGGATAACCAGCAGAAGCAAGATATGTTGAGGAGCCATGATTGTGCTAGTTGTCTTGTGCTTTGCCAGCCAGAGACTTCTGTACCAGATTCTACCTCACACCATTGGAATGTTTTGACAGTTTCTCTGTAAAAGAAGGGAGAGAGAGCACACTCTCATTTGCTAGATTTTATTAAATCCAGATGTCTAGTTGTAGAGAAGAGGCTGGCCCATTCCAAAAGGAGCCAGCATTGAGTCTTAACTCCTTTATTACCAGAATCCTACAACTACTGGAATTCAGAAGTGAGTAGATGAAACAATAATCAACTTATATACCGTAACTTTGCGATCACATTGTCAATAACTTTACAAGTATAAAAATAATGCAGAAAACCTTCTGCAGAACAGTATCTTTGTCCTGGGAGATGGATGTGAATAACTTTCTAATGACATTTAGACCTTCTAAGCAGGGGTGAAATCCAGCAAGTTCTGACAGGTTCTGGAGAACCAGTAGCGAAAATTTTGAGTAGTTCGGAGAACCAGTAGCGAAAATTTTGAGTAGTTTGGAGAACCAGCAAATACCACCTCTGGCTGGCCCCAGAGTGGGGTGGGAATGGGGCAGAGGTGGGTTCCTACTGGTGTGGTCCAGAGCTCCACTCCGGTAGTGGCCCACCCATTGCGCAATTTTGGCGCAAAGGCTCTGGTGCTGTCTTTGCCGGTCCGTGTGTGCCGCCATCTTTTTTTTCTAATTTTTGGTGATTTTTTGGCTCTCTGAGCATGCGCAGAAGGAACATCATCCCTCTGCGCATGCGCAGAAGCAAAATTGCGCTAGGAAATGTCACGATGCACATCCAGCGCACCGGTAGGAAACGGTAAGAGGAACCCGCCCTGGAATGGGTATTTTGCAGTATCCTTCCCCTGCCACGCACACCAAGCCATGCCCACAGAACCAGCAGGGGAAATTTTTGAATTTCACCCCTGCTTCTAAGAATATTTCAAATGTCTTTGTGTTTCCTGAAGGCTTTACCTACCTATAATTTGTATATGGGAGATGTATATCATCTACTTTTTATTGTGTGTTTATATACATACTGTATTTCATTTGCAAATATGATTGTGCGCAGATTATATAACAATTTCTTGCTTAACTATCATTTATTGGACAAATTATAAACGACTAGGTTTGCACATTTCATTAAACAACAAACTTATTATAGGGGTTGAATTTGTATGAGGTGACGAGGTGGAGCCGGTGGGTGAGGCCAAACACATCATCAGTTTTGAGTCATTATGTTCCCACAAAAAAACTAAATCCAGCCGCCTTGAATTCAGTTAATTCTTATCTGGGGTTAATTTGGCTTGACCATTAGTAGAACAAATTCTTATGTATAAGTAGCATGAAATGAACTTTTGGTGCTTTGAACTCAATCCTGTTCCTGGTTTCTTGCGCCTGATAGAATGAATGCATTCCAAGCCACAACCACACTGTCACTTCAATTAACTAACCAAGTTAAGTAACCAAGGAAGAAAACCCATTAGAATGCATATGGGTCAACATAAAAGAAAAAAAGAACGACACAACAATAGGAGTTTACTACAGACCACCAAACCAAACAGAAACAATGGACACCCTTTTTACCAACCAGCTAAAGAACATATGCAAGAAAAACAACATTGTAATAATGGGAGACTTCAACTACCCGGACATCAACTGGAAAACCAACTCAGCACCAAGTGAGAAATCTAACAGATTCCTAACCAGCCTAGCCGACAACTTCATTGTCCAAAAAGTGGAGGAGGGAACTAGAGGGGCAGCCATACTGGATCTAATACTTACAAACAGAGAAGAAACAATAGAAGGAGTCGAAGCTGCGGGAACACTGGGCGAGAGTGACCACGTAATACTAAAATTCACCATAACGCAAACACAAATAACTGAACATAATGACACCTATATCCCAGACTTTAAAAAAGCTGACTTCAATAAACTCAGAGAAAACCTGGGAAAGATCTCTTGGATGGAAGTACTAAAGGGTAAAACAACTCAAGAAGCCTGGGAGATCCTGAAAAACACGATCATAAAAGCCCAGAACACCACAATACCGATGAGGAAGAAAAACAAGAAATCCAAAAGGAAACCAGCATGGCTAAACAAAAATCTCACCGATAAACTGAATGAAAAAAAAGATAAATACAAAAAATGGAAAGAGGGGCACATAACCAAGGCAGAGTACCAACAGACAGCCAGAATCTGTAAAGAAACAATCAGGACAGCAAAGGCCCAGAATGAACAAAGACTCGCAACAAAAGTCAAAGACAACAAAAAAAGCTTCTTCCAACACATTAACAACAAGAAAAAAATCAAAGAAACAGTTGGTCCACTAAAGAGAGAAGACGGCAAAGAAGTAACAGGCAACACAGACAAAGCAGAGCTACTGAACACATTCTTCACATCAGTCTTCACACAAAAGGAAACTGCAGCTCAACTACCCAGCAACACAAATATAAAAAACAGATTCGAAGCAAGACTCAACCTAAGCAAAAATACAGTAAGAGATCACCTATCTGAACTTAACGAATACAAAGCCCCAGGACCAGACGGATTACATCCCAGAGTCCTAAAAGAACTAGCAGAAGTCATTTCAGAACCACTGCACCACATCTTCCACAAATCCTGGAACACAGGGGAACTACCTGAGGACTGGAAAAGAGCTGACGTGGTCCCCATCTTCAAAAAAGGTAAAAAAACAGACCCAGGAAACTACAGACCAATCAGCCTAACATCAATACCTGGGAAAATACTGGAAAAAATAATTAAAAACCAGATCTCCCATCATCTAAAAACAAACCAAGTAATAACCAACAGCCAACACGGATTTGTTAAGAACAAGTCATGCCAAACCAACCTCATTTCATTCTTCAACACTGTGACCAAATTAGTAGACCAGCGTAATGCAGTAGACATAATATACCTGGACTTTAGCAAAGCATTTGACAAAGTAGACCACAACCTACTCCTTCATAAGCTAGAAAAAAGCGGGATAGACAGCTACACAACCAGATGGATTAACAATTGGCTGACCAACCGTACCCAGCGAGTAGTCCTCAATGGCTCTAAGTCCACATGGAGAGAAGTAAGCAGTGGGGTACCACAAGGTTCCGTCCTAGGGCCAGTACTCTTCAATATCTTTATAAATGACCTAGATGAGGGAATAGCAGGAGAACTAACCAAATTTGCAGATGACACCAAGCTGTCGGGAGTAGCAAACACCCCAGAGGACAGACTCAAAATCCAGAGGGACCTCGACAGACTCGAACACTGGGCCCAAACCAATAAAATGAAATTTAATACAGAGAAAAGTAAAATTCTGCACCTAGGCAAGAAGAATCAAAAATACACATACAAACTGGGCGAAACCACACTCAATAGCAGCGATTGCGAAAGGGATCTCGGAGTCCTGGTAGACAGCCAACTAAATATGAGCCAGCAGTGTGCAGCAGCAGCCAAAAAGGCCAACACAGTCCTGAGCTGCATAAATAGAGGGATACAATCAAGGACCAGAGAGGTACTAGTACCACTCTATAAAGCCTTGGTCAGACCACACCTAGAGTACTGCATCCAGTTTTGGTCACCACATTACAAAAAAGACATTGAAACTCTAGAGAAAGTGCAGAAGAGAGCAACCAGGATGATAAAGGGTCTGGAAAATAAAACATACGAAGAGCGGTTGCAGGAACTGAGCTTGGCCAGTCTAGTGAAGAGAAGGACCAGGGGTGACATGATAGCAGTGTTTCAACACTTGAGGGGATGCCACAGAGAGGAGGGGGTCAGGCTGTTCTCTATGGCACCAGAAAGCCAAACAAGGAATAACGGATGGAAGCTGACCAAGGAGAGATTCAACCTGGAAGTGAGGAGAAACTTTCTGACAGTGAGAGCGATCAACCAGTGGAACAGCTTGCCAGCAGAGGTCATGAGAGCCCCAACACTTGCGACCTTCAAGGAGAGACTGGACTGCCATCTGTCTCAAATGGTGTAGGAACTCCTGCTTGAGCAGGGGGTTGGACTAGATGACCTACAAGGTCCCTTCCAACTCTAATAATAAATCTAAATCTAAACTATGTCAATAACCTTCATATTGGCTTGATTTATAACTTATTCAATTTCTTTCTCTTTTTTCATGATTATATTTTTACTTCAAAATTTAGTAATCCAGAGTAGTTTCAAAATGATCTTAATAAATGAACTGTGGTTCTAGAATAGCCTTCTTCAACAAGGGCTATTGTAGCCCTATTTTGTAGTATGATCCCTGAATTTCTTTCATCTAAGTTTTTTTTAGATGAAAGCATCCCATCATAGACCGTCCATCACTGCAATCCTGCTCTTATGTTTGCACTTAGGTAAAGGCAAGGAGTGCCAAGATAGGACATGGCAGAGGTTATCAGTAGCAATATCAATCATGTGGAATAACTATTCCTGGTGTTTTTTTTAAAAGAGACAAAATGAAACACTTAGCTACCAGGCAATCCTATGTTCTTTCTGGCAGTCAATGGAGAAATGGCCATAGAGGCACAAAGCAATGTGGCCAGATTATCCTATAAGTTTTTGTACTCATTTTGTTAGGGTACTTTATCTGCAACTCAGCATCCTATGTCATTAAAGGAATTGAGCTGGAAAATTTGCTTACAGTCCAATTCCCAAGTAAAAATAAATGTATGTAGCATAATTTTAGAAGGATGTGTGTGTGAATATAGATGTTGGCATTTGCATACAAAATACATCTGTTTAGCAAGTGCAACGACTTGAACTCCAATATTATTTGGAAGAAAAAAAAACCCACAATTTATACATGGGTACCCACTTCATAAATAACATACACACGTGAATTTTATTATACAGGGGAATCAGATACTAAGTATTTGTGTATTGTATCAAGCAGTAAATGCTAGTGAGTAGAATTTCTTTATGAATCTGAGAGTATGATGGCACTTGTCTATTTTTCATAGAATTAAGATTTGTTTACATTAAATACTCTGAAAATTAAAGTACAGCTGAGCATAAATGAGTAATTTGTCTCCTGGGAAAGGTGTTCCACTCAAAATCCTGAGGATTAGAACTGCAGACTGGTTCATCAAGTATGGATTTCACTGAATAAAAGAAGTAACGGAGAATGAGATGTTGAAATACTTAGCTGAAAAGCAAAGGCTAGATTTTATTGTGGAAGCTAAGACTTCCTGAAAAACTAAGCAAGTAACTGTTTCTAAAAATTCACAGTTCAAAACATAGTGGCAGCTTTTATTCTGTAACAAGTACTGACTGCTCAGATAGTGCCTGGATTCTATGACAGTACCGAATAGGAGTTGAATCTATAGAAATACCACTTATTCTAAATAAAGGAGCCATAGGTAAGTGGTTGAGCACATGATTTGTATGCAGAAATCTCGCTCCCCTAGCAGAAACATTACAGAAATATGGAGTTTGTACATCATTCCCAAGTTAGATTGAGCAGCTTCTTTCACACTTGCTTCTCTGTTTGAGGATTGTGTACAAAATTTTTATGGGATGGGAATAGGTGTTTTCACATCACAACATTTGGGATATCCATTTCAACCCTTATTTCATCTCTTTCCTTCAATTATGCATACTTAATTATGCATACATTAAAAATGGCTGGATAATTTTGCAGCCAGTTTTTGGTGGTGGTTATCTCAGGGTACTCTGGGCATCTTTGAAGCAGGTAAAATAGCTGTGTTTCACTTCACAGAGGCATAATAAAGTAATTTCTTTATTTTAGTTTTGTTAACAAAATTGAAGTTTAGTTTTCGTTAACTTAACACTCACACTGTCAGCAGGACAATTTTGGATATTTGCAGAGCACAAATGGGGCTATCATTGCTCAGTTCTGTCCCAATCCATATAATTTTGGTCTTGGCTTAGTGCAGTGATGGTGAACCTTTTCGGCACCGAGTGCCGAAAAGTGAGTGCGTACGCGTGCGTGCATCTGGGATGCAACCCGGAAGAGGAGCTGCCCAGGGGGCATGTGTGCACCAGAAAATGAACTTCCAGTTTCCAGCACATGCATGCGGAGTGGCCAGCTAGTTTTCTGGTTACTGGCACACATGCTGGCCGGAAAATGGCAGTAAACAGATCAGCAGGCCAGCACACATGCTCACGCCGGAAAATGGAAGATCAGCTCTTCCAGTTTCCAGCACCACCCCATGCACGAAGGCCAGCTGATTGTCAGGTGCACATGCGCACCAGAAACCCAGAAGAGGAATGGGTGACGCCACGTGTGCCAGGTGACCTGGCTCTGCATGCCACTTCGGGCACGCGTGCCATAGGTTCGCCATCGCGGGCTTAGTGCATTATGTAGATCCAGCTAGTAGTGGCTTATTCAATCAACTATAGATAAATCGTGGCTTACTGTGACAAAGGAATGCAATCAGTGCTGACAATACCGGAATAGATGGGCCAGTAGTCTAACTCAGTATAGGGCAGTTTCCAATTAAACTTCATTTCAAACATGTCTCAGTTCAAATGAATTAGGGAAAAGAGATTGCTTTCATCTGTTTGTATATGAAACAGGATTCTGGTATACTTCTGAAGGGCAAGGAATTTCAGGCTTTTTTTTAGACATGAATCAGTATGCAAAGTCTCTCAAGATGCAGTTACATTTATAGTCATACAATTTTGTAGAAACTTCATGACCGTTTTCTTGATAATTTATTGGGTTCAATAACAGATTTAAAATTCCCACCACTGCCAGCACTAATGTTCTTTTTTTGCAAGAAATGTGGGGAATAATGACTGTACACTTGCATAAAGTCCAGCATAACTGGTCACTGTCCCAGGATCTGTGACATGCAGATGATCCTTAAATATTTTTGGAGGGAGAAAAGGGGGGGGAAAGGGGTCCTGCTCTAAGAAAAGCCATTCCTGAATTTTCTTATTGTATGACTTTGAAACAAATGGATTCCTACTGAGAAATGCAGCTGACATGGAGATTAGTAAGATTAACTGACTCCAAATAGTAACAAATAAAAAGAGTTCTCAGTTGCTCAGAAGTTTCAGGATGTTACCCTTTATAATTGACTGAAGGAGAGCAGGAAAAATCCTTCATTGTCAAAGTCAGTTAAAAATGAACTACTGTTCATCTGAATTAGCAAAGCGATCAGGTTTTCAGCGAATAACTAGATCAATATCTGTGTGACAGGCTACAGTACTGAAGAATGCCAATAGTTTGGAATTAATTACAAGTTTCTTTTTCAAGATCACATTTATTGCCACTGGCAGAACAGAAGAGGTCCATTGTGTTGTTTGGAACCATTGATTCGCCTTTCCATTATATGAGCCAAGACATCGCCTTGCATTTAAGATATTTCCAGCTGGATTGTTTCCAGTGCTACCAGGTGATACACATTATGCAATTAACATGTCCGTTTTTGCTCTTAATGGATGGGTAGCTGGGGGTTCATTGTTCTCCTTTGTTCTTTTTATTTCTAGTTCTAGTTGGTGAAATTTGGAAGAATGAGTAGGAAAACATGGTCGAACTACAAGAGGAACATCATCTGGACTGCCAATAAAATTCCATGATACAGAACAGTTGCATAACTTTCATTATGCAATGGTCTGTATCATGGAATTTTATTCATTTCATTAGATTTATTTTATATATCAGCATGTTGGCTGAGGAATTCTAGGAGTTGAAGTGCAGAGATCTTAAAGTTATGGAAGCTTAAACATAACCATTGATCCATATTGACAATGGATGGACCTTTAATAGAGAGAATTCTAATAGAAATGATAGAGTCACTTAGGTTGAGATGGGCAGTATAGGAATGTGATAAATTGAATGCCATGATTGTGAAAAAGGTGCTAGATTGTGCAGAAATGAGTAAACTTACTATGGAACTAAAAGAACAAGAGGAAACAGGGTACTATAAAATTTGGGACAGATGGTATGATTGGCTCGAAAAGAAAAGTAAAATTAATGGGTGAATTAAGATAAGAGTGAAATGTTATAAGAAATGTGTTAAGAATGGGAAAAATGTGATAGATGTAACCTTAAATCTTAATGGTTGTAAAACAATGTATATAATGTATATAAGCGTATAAAATTATGGGAGAATAGGTAATAGTGTACATAATGAATAGATAAAGATTAAAAAAGGTTTAGGTATAAAACAATAGCCATAACTAGAAAAATATAGAATTGAGAAGAAAAGTCCGATGACTTAAAGCTGTATTAATGGAATTTTATTTTATGTACAGTATATGTGATGTATATGTTTGTTTTGTATGTTGTTTTGGTTTTTTTTAACTTGAAAATTGCAATAAAAATTATTTTTAAAAAAGGAATGTGATAAATAAAATTATTCCTAAAATTATGCAGAGATAATAATGGGAACCAATGTATATGCTCTACCAATGAACAACTATTCTTGACTGAAAGAAAAATGAAAGATTGGAAAAAAAGACTGATTATACAACCTATTTCCCACACAATTTCCCTTCCATGGACAAGACATGTATCATTGTTGTTTCCAGATAACGATATTAAGTTGTGCCACAATAAGAAAGTACAATAATTCATATATTGAAATTCAAGATATGCATTACAAATATTTTTCTCCACCATAAATACAACAAGCTGATACTTTTTTGAAAATTTAATCCAATATTTCTTCATAGATCACAATTTACCAGCCTTTAAAGCAGTATAAGAATTGAATTTAAGACTGATTTGAGAAAACAAAGAATCTGGGTTTTCCCCCCCGATTTCTTCAACTTAAAGCCATATGCTGCCATCTAGAGGCTTTGCTTACAATCATGGCAATACGATTATAACTACAGACTTTAATAGAGATTTTAAAACATGTCTTTTCAAGGAAACTTTACATTTCAGTAATATTACATTGATACTATCATCATAGTGAATCCTTGCCTGAATCCTGATTGAAACAAGTCTAGATAATCCACTTCTTCCATGATTTCTAGAGCTGAAGCCCAATCAACATCTCCAACACCTTTCCCAGATTGGAGAGATTGGAGATTGGCAAAAATTTATCACAATGATTGGATCCAGCAATAGCCTCCTAAGGAGGGGATATACCCAGGGGCGGATTCCTAATTTTTTTTACTACCACTCTGTGGGCGTGGCTTATTTTGTGGGTGTGGCTTGCCGGCCATGTGACTGGGTGGGCATGGCTTCTCGGACTGCTGAAGGGAGGGGAACTGAGATAGGTCCTGCCACCCATTCCCCCTCCCCTCAGCAGCTCGAGAAGCCTCGAATGTGCGAAAATGCCTGGGATCATCACTGTGCGTTCCTGGCTTCTCGGACTGCTGAAGGGAGGGGAATGGAGATAGCTCCTGCCTCCCGTCCTTTCAGCGTCTCACGCGCTCCCTCAGCCATCCTCCCCTGCCTGGACTCACTGTGGGGTAGGAAGGCAGCGCATGCGCAGTGCCGGAAGCTCGGCTTCTGGGCACGCACAGAAGAAAATTTGAAAAAAAATTTTAAAATTTTTTTTTAATGGCGGCACCCAGGCACCGGCAATTGACCGCACCGGTACTGTGGCATCACCAGCGGGCCGCTACCGGTGCTATAGGTGACCATAGGTGAACGAGAGATTTTTGTTTTCCAATGCGGGGTGTATGATATTGCTAAGTACTGGTAACCAGTGCACAGGAATGGGATGCAATGTGCTAGAGATGATATGCATTGTCTGGCATATTTGGACATTGACCATTTGGTTGTGGGAGCTGTTAAGCCACATGTTCACACAATATTCAGCTGTGGAATAAACCAAAGCAAAGGCTGTAGTTCATAGGGTGTTAGCATCAGCACCCAGGATGTTACAGCCAGTCTGTCCAGTAAATTGTTGCAGCTTTTCAATTTTGCAGGTTTTTTTTTCAGGTGTTGTCGGAAGGTTAGTGATCTGTCCAGTGTTACCTCCAGATACTTCAGAGAATTATTACATTGTAAAATATGGTTCCGGAACTTCACTGAAGTCTGGTAATTTGCGTACCTCTTGCTGAGGTGGAATGTGGCTTCCTCTATTTTTGTTAGTCTTGGTTGGAAACACCATTTTTGAAATAGTCATCCAGCTTCTGAAAATCTTGAGAAAGGATAACTTCTGCATCACTCAAGTTGGGCTGTGAGCTTGATATCATCGACATAAATAAATTTTTGAGAAACAGTTTCAGGCAGGGCATGGGTGTCCAAGTTAAAAAGAGCAGGGGATAGCAGTGATCCTTGTGGTAGACCATTATTCAACTTATGATATCTGCTTCAATTGAATTCTGTGAAAACTTGAAATAACCTGCTACTCAGCATGTTGTCGATCAAGGCAATGGTGTTATAACAAGGACAATTAATTTGAGGAGAAGTCCTTCTCTCCAGACAATATCATAGTCAAGAAAAACAGACATTTTTCTTTTTCCTTTGGAATCTGTTCTTCAGATTCAGATTCTTCAGAAGTTAGTGCAAGGACTTGATTGCTACAATCACAGGTGGGATGAAATCCAATTTGTTCTATTTGGTTTACAGATTCTACTGCTAGGGCTATTCTGTTTAACACAAATATTTCTCAAAGTGTGTAGGTGACACAGAGAAAACCACTTGGCCTGTAACTTTGGGGAAGGTTTGGATCCTTTCCTGCTCTCAAAATTGCAATAATTTTGGTCTTCTTGAATATAGGAGGCAGCCATCCGGAGTATAATATGGAACTAAAAAAGGAGGCAAGGCAACATTTAGTTGCTGGTCCACAGTACTTCAGTAGTTCTGGGTACATGCCATCAAATCCTGCAGCTTTACTGTTTTGTAAAGAATCCAACCCCCTCTACACTTCTGGTGTAAATGGGCATGAATATAAAGCATGTGGTGGAAGATCATGCTTTAACAGATCATGCTTCTATTATTTATAGAAGAAAATGGAGAAAAGTTATTACCACTCACTTTGGTTTGACTCTGTGCCCCTTAGAAGAGTAGCCAACAAATTTCTCTCTCCCAGTGATTTTAGTTTTCATTCATTTACTTTTTCTATTTTCTTCTCTACATTTTTCTATCTATGCATTTTAAACAATAATCACCCTGTTGTTCTTTTAAACAGCAACAAAAAAGAATCTAATAAAAGATAAAGTTGTTGTTGAGTCGAGCTCAATTTTTGCTGACCACATCCAAGTAGTTTTCTCAGTGGTTTTCATGCCAATACTTTTAATTTTGCAGTCTTGCCCATATACCTGAAATTCCCAGATGGTTCCCCCACTCAAGTCCAACCGGGACAGACACTGCTTACCTTCCAAAATTATCTGAAGTAGGATAAGCATTACAACATACAATCAATTGCTAGGTGTACATCTGAAATAATATGTGCAAACATGTAGAGTGAAAAATGATTGCAATATTTTATTAAGTTGGATCAAGAATTTGAATTTCTAATATCAGATTAAATTCTGCCAAATCTAATTTAAAAATGTAGCAGATATTATTTATCTTAATGTATTCCAAGAAATATATTCATGTCAAGACTGACTGATCTTTCATCTGTATTTTGATTTTCTCGCAGCTTGACAAAAAAAAGGGAGGTGGTGGGATGAAATGCAAGGGTGGGGGGAATTGCATCCAAGCATTGCCAGTTCCCATGAGATGGTGCTCCCACCTCAAGGACACACCGAGCAGATGTCATAGCAGGGCTGATTCCCATAACAAAATGAACAGAAGTGATTGGTGGACATAATGAACTGTGGGTGGCTCATGGGGGAAGGTGGGGGGGGAGAGATTAACTATACTAGCTTTTGCACAGGAAACCCAGAGCCGGTTTTGCTTCAACTGGGCCAATATGGTTTATTCACTAAAGTTTATACTCTTGATAAAATAATGTCCCAGGAGTTTCTTTTTCTGGATTCGCCAACTGGACAGTTGACAGATTTCAGCATAAAACCTTATCTATCTGTCTACCGATTGTTGCAAGAACAAAATGGTATCAGCTACATATTATGATAAGGAAACAGATTATCTGGACCCCTTTCAGTAAGGATTCAGGCATGAGTATGGAACAGAAACAGCACTGGTCATACATTTGGATGACCTCTGGTGGGAGGAGAATAGGGGTAGTGCCTCCATTCTTGTTCTTCTTGACTTTCCAGGAGTGCTCAGAAGACATCTACCATGTTATCCTTCTAAATTGGCTCAAGGGTTGGGTGTATGGGGCAGTATGTTGTGGCCCATACACCCAACCCTTGAGCCAATTTAGAAGGATAACATGGTAATGTCCACTGACCATCCCTGGAAAGTTCCAGGTGCTGATTGGGGGAAAGAGGTCCCAACCCTGAGCTCCTAGTTGTGGGCTGCCGGAGTTTGGTACTTCCTCCCACTGGGTGATATCTGATAGCACAAAAGGAGGTGATATGCAGCTTTACATCCATCCCACGCCAATTAAGCATGCTGTGTGTGTCCTGCCTCAATATCTAGGGAACAAGAAGCTTCAGCGAAACTGAGTGACTTTAGATGCTACAGCCCCTTGGTTGTGAGGACTTTCCAACTCTTGTTCTGGATGGGGTTGCACTGCCCCAAACATAACCTGTGTGCAATTTGGAGGTCTTTCTGGACTCATAGCTCCTGTTAAAGTAACAGGTGGCAGCCATAGCCAGGAGACCCTTTGATCAACTACATATCGTGCACTGCTTGTGTCCATTCCTAGACTGGGAGATTCTGCTCACCACTCATACCTTGGTAACTTGTATGTATTATTGCAATTAGATATTTAATATTAGATATTAGATAGATTATTTACCGAGAGAAGTCATGTAAGATTTACAAAAAAAAGCGATAAAAGCAGAGATTTTACAAATAACCAGAAATACTGCATTGAAATATAAAGACAAAGAGATAGTGGTGTTGAGACCAACCTAGAAGAGTCAGGGATTTGAGAAGAGAATATCATTTTTTAATAAAACTGTTAATTACAAAAGGAGTGCGTTTCAGGTGGTTAATATCAGAAGGAATATTGGTGACATGGCAAGAGCAAAGACACAGATTAGATGCCATTGAAAAAAGCAAGAGTGTTTTATGAACAATTTTGGGGACCACTGGACAATGGGAAAGCGGGAGAAGCAAGAGAGACTGGATACCAAGAGGGAATTGAAGAGGAGAAAGAAGAAAGAACAAAAGAACAGGAAGAAAGAGCATTGAGACAAGGAGCAAGAGCAAAAGAGATAAAAGAACAAAGAGATGTAATCAGCACACACACTTGTTTTCTTTGGGCTACATTGGCTGCCAATTTGCTCCTGGATGCTTTTCAAGATCCTGGACATAACTTTTAAAACCCTTCATGGTATGGGCTTTCCGGACTTCATGGTCCGGAAAGCCGTCAAGACATGGTTCTTCCTGCAGGCAGGGGTTTGAAACTAGTTTTTATCCGAGATCTCCCCCAGTATGTATGTTGTTGAACGTTTTTTAACTTTTTTAATGTTTTTAAATTGTTTTTAAATGAATGTTTAGTGTTTAGTGTTCTTTTAAAATGTTGTACGCCGCCCTGAGTCCTTAGGGAGTAGGGCGGCATAGAAGAACCTAATAATAAATAAATAAATAAATAATGGGACATTATTTGAGGGACCATTTCTCTCCAATTACATCCAACTGTCCCATTAGATCCAGCAGGAGGGGCAAAGGGACATGCTCCACCAACCAAGTATTATCTTGTTTCCCCATTTACAGTTATCAAAAAGATTCAAAATGGATAAAAAGATTTATGGTATGGAGCAAGACGACAGAATTACAGTTCAAATATGCACTGATGGCGAACATGCAATTGCTGAAATGTTTAAACTTTTCCTGAAATTTGAAACAGAGGAATAGGTTAAAAATGTATGATGCACGGTTATAATGTACCAATTGGAAAACTATGTGGTCAAAAAGGTTGAAATTTACATTGTGTTATTAATTTAAAAAGAATTGTTTATAAAACAATGTGTTGGTATGTGACACCAGAGAAATCATACACAACGTATAAAACTAATTCCAATGTGTGTTAAAAATGTGAATAACATGTAGGGATAGTTTATCATGTTTGCATGCTGAGTCTATTGGTTCATACTGCAATTGGAGGCTCTCCTTGCAACTTTTCATTATATGCCATGATCCAATGGAACAGCTCCTGTGGAAAAAGGAATGCCTATCCAGAATAGAAAGGCCTGGAAAATGGAGTTAGCTGGATGAGTGGCAGTGAGCACGAAACAAGATGAAATATAACCACCTTCTGAAACTACACTGCTCTGCAGTGAGAAAAACCTGCTCCCTATATCATTGCCAAAGGACCATTTTCTTTCTTCTCCGTTCTTTGAGCATATGAATGCAGATCACTGCCTCTCAGCCCAGAAGGTACCAAAGGAAAATAAAAACATCTAGTCTGTCTAGACATGAGATACATCCTCAGACCATCTCCACATTCAACAAAAATTCCTTTTGATCATGACATCAAATTATGCCCTACTCTCAAGTGCTAAACTACCACATGCAGTATTACTGCTGACAAATTCCCTGTTCTCTTAAAGGCGACATTCCCTTTCCCCTTTCTGCTACTTTTACATGGTATCCTTTACAAAAAAATGGGACTTGGCACAAGGTTTTCCTTCTTTCATTTTACCTTGATGTACAATTGGAATTTTAAAATGGAGTTAACAACAAGACTCCACAACAAAACAAGACTCCACAACAAAACAACAAGATTTTCACTCAGAAATCAACAAATTAATAGAATACAGAAAAGTAACTTTTTTTATTGATGCATTGCAATTGTTCTACATTTTTACCATATTATGTAGAAAATACTTAAAATACAAGCTACTTTGTAAAACCAAAGACAAACATTGAATCCAAAGATAAACCGTGTTTTCACAATGGACCCTTTTCCCATATAGTTAGTATTAAAGTTTTTAAATATCTGTATTTCCTCTTGTTAAAATGATTTTTACATTATCCCCTAAGTACATTGGCAATACAAACATAGATCAATAATTGTCAGAAACTACCTTTATCTAGCGGCTTGTAAAAAGGAAGAGCACAACCAGAAAAAAGTTAAATTCTACACAGTAAACTAGCATATCAAATACATTTAATAAAGTAGGAATTCCATTGCAATATCAAGGAGTCAAGCAGAAATACTAACATTACATATAATGCACTGCTACATGTAGTGAATTAGATAATAGTTCAAGCTGAATCTGAAATCACACATTATATAAAGTTTAGCAACAAACAACTATGTCAACATGCGGCACCATTCATAAGTTAAAAATTAAAACAAGAAAGCAGGGCTGTGCCAATCCCAGTCACCTAGAAGCAATTGAATTTTATGTTTAAAAAAATATTGAAATCAGAGGTATGGTACTGCACTGTTTAACTATGTGCAAGCAGTAAAGCTCAGAAGCTGCCTTTGCAGTGGAGTATCAAGAACAATGAGGTGAAAGTTCAGCTATCAAGAATGTTAAATAATAGGTTTAATCACAGAAGTGACTAAGTAAAGCATAATTTGCTTTGCTATTACTAAAAATAAATTTACTTACAAATGAGCTCAGGTTGCAGAGAAAAGCAGAGCTACCCACAGGCAAGTCCTACAGATTTCAGAACTTGCAGAAAAATGCAGCCATAATATTATGGGAGTATTCCAAATTCCCTTAGCAAAAGGAGACTAGATTTTTGAAACTTTGATTTCTGTGCATAAAATAGGTTCATTTACTTGTAGGCTGCACAACTGTGAGGCTATTGCTCTCTCTCTCCTTTTTCATTATGAGGCAACCTGGAAATGCACTGGGAGAAAAAGATGCCCCTGCAGCCTAGTTCTCACAAATTATGAGGGGTTACTTTCAAAATTTCCCCTCTCCATCTTCAGCCAGGAAGAATCCTGAAGCCAATACAGGTACCAAAGCTGATTAAAACTTTTCTGCCATTGACTCCTGTATCTGGAGAAAAAGTGAATGGGGGGGGGGGGGGGGAAGAGTTCCCAAACCAAAGCATCTGGAGTTATGTCTCCTTTCCTGGGATGGTGTCCATCTGGACAAACAATCCAGGTGCATATTGAGGGATTTTAAAAGAGCTTAGAGGCAGTAGTATGCTATGTGTGTAACTTGCTATCTCACCTGCTTTGTGAGAAGGCGGCCTTTTAGAGAAAACTCTTAATATATGTTTATTTGCTTCCAGATATGAAGTGTCTGGTCTCTGGAGCAAATTGCTGAGGAAGTCAGAATCAAAAACTTGGGGAAATGTCTTTTGTTAATGATTCATAATTGCTTAATTCAGATTATATATAATTACTTTAAAATTGTCTTGAAAAGCCAGTTCTTTTGTTCACTCAGAAGATGTGAACTGACTTGAGGTAAAAAATGATTAACCCATTCAAAGATAGGTTGTTTTTTTAAGACCTGTACTTTATATTTTCCAAGCAGATTTACTGAAAATCCTTGCTGCATTGGAAATATTCTAGTAATATTTTAATATTAATATGGTAAACTAATCCACTTTCAGATTTTCTATAAGGCGGATTGAGCTACAGGTCATGGCACTAAGCAGAAAACTATTCTGAGAATGTTACAGCAACAGAAATTGTTGTTGACACCAGTGATGTAAAGAACTGAAATTCCTTGGTTATCTTCACATCAATACAGAAGAAAAAAATACAACAGAACAAGATTACAGTAAACAAATGTTCACAGCTAGTCACACTGTTAACCACTCTCCTCTATTGCCAGAGACAACAGATTCCTCACTAAAAAGGAAACCGTAAGGCTTGTGGTCCACAGACTATTTAGAGCTATTGGGGTAAGTGGCTTTAAGACCTCTGAAATCTTGGCCTCACTGAAATCATGACTCCCCCTTCCCCAATTCCTGACTAATGGGTCAGAGTTATTGCCAGTTACCATTTCAAAAATTGTTCACATTTGGACTATTATAACATGTGAACATGCATGCTCCAGAAATTGGTTTAATATTCTTAGATTATTATTTTTTTGAAGTACAAAATCTAGTCATTTAATGTAGATTGGATGGAATACAAACTGGGTTCCAAGGCTGTTAATGCCTTTTATTGCTGTAGCAATACCACTCTCCAAGACAGTTAATTCTCCATTTGGCCAAGAACAGTCTTTGCATAATGGCAGTGGTGAAATAAACAATTGTGACAGAATTCGGGAAACCAAATGAGATTTAGAAGCTCATCACTAGCAGGCCAGTTCATGTATTATTCCCTTACAGCAAGTGCTAGAGTTTTCTAAGCTTTCCAAAAGCGCCAAATTACTAGCGGTGTTAAATAAAACTTAGATTATGTGCTTTCCAGTAAGCTCTCTTTGGTATAAAAGTTCTAATTGTAACACCAAACTAGAAATATTTTATAAGCAATTTCTGCTACACACATGGGCAACAATGTTACAGTATACCCTAAGGGAAAGAAATTGCACATGCTTAAACACCTCTGAAATACCAAATATGCTTCCCAATGCATTCCTAGCATAATACTCTTAAAGATGCACCAACAGCTAGAATAGTTACAATTTTGAGGGGGGGGGGAATAAAATGCTTAGGTTGGAATCCAGCTAAACTGAAGCATTTCAGACACCACACTAAACCTTGGTTAGCTGTAATTAGAACTTGATTACAAACTTATTGTTTGAACTGGCAAACCAAAATTATTTTGTCTTCAGGTATACACACCAGGATCAAAGCATGTCATACAATGTTTCATCCAAGCAGGTCTACTCTAGATATGCCAATTCCTATTATCAACATGACAGGCTGTTTGGCATATCTTGAAGGAACAGTCTTGTTTAGAGGGTATCAGGTTAGTAAAGCAATACTTTCTAGAGAAGACTACCCTACATCATGGCTTGGCTGCCATATGACTGGAAACTCAAAGCGTAGTCTGCATTTTATATTGTGGTTAACAAATGCTTGGCTTGGCTTGATGTCTGAACTCACTTGGCCGTTTCAGGGGGACCAAATTGTGAACATTCTTAGCTTTCCAGCTGAAGTAAGCAAGACTACAGAAGTACTCAGCTTTGGCTGAATGATGCCAATTGTTCCATTTATGTTGGCATTGAAACTTAAAGCAAATGGTTTTGTCACCTATATCTATCCTTAGTGGGACATATTCGATGAATTGCTTCAATTTGACGGAGAGCGGAGGGGCTTGCTGGTCCATCATAAGGCAAGCTCACTGTAAACTCTAGTCACACTACATAATCATTTAAGGCACTACAATATTTGGGGGGGAGGGGTTTACATACCAGTCACACATACCTGTGCAAAACAAATCAGAAGATATCCTTGTCTCTCATGCAGCTTTTTTTTTCCTTTTCTCTCTTTCTCTCTCAGTGCTACAGTGATGAGCTCTAGGCGATTGCATTATTTCACATACATTCCAACATGTATTAACAACTCATTTTGGTTTAAATACAAAGGAATATATCAATTTCATCCCCAGAAACATTTAAGAGTTAGACAAACACTTAAGTACAGAGTTCAAGTATAATCACTACACATTTTGATTACAAAGACAGAACATTTGGGATTAGCAGGAAATTTTGCTTGTTGTATTTAATTCTAATCAATATGTACATTTCATTTTTTGTAAAATATTAAAACATCACCATTACAAAACTTCTAAAATAGTTTTAAATTCAGTAATAAACATTTAAAATCTGCAATTTTGTGTCATGTTTTTGCAATTCCTACATGCATGTATTGTATACAAGTCTTAATAAGAGCGCTTTAATGTTTCCTGCCAACAAATTTCTAGAAGGAGGTGCTAGCAGAAGTATAAAAAGTTTACATTTCAGTAAGTGGATGTTAAGGTGAATTTTGGATTATTCAGCTAAATGAACCAGGCAGACACAGACAAGATGGGCAAGAGACCCTTCAATTTCTGCAAAAAGAATTCAGCTCTAAATGTTATTTTTAAACTGAAAGAATGTCATTCTAATGGCCTAAATCTCAGATAAAACTCTCCAGAAACTGCACATCTATTCAGTTTAGTGAACCTTATAGGAAGTACTTCCCAGTGGCTTCTGCCCTGAAACAGTAATGCACTCCTAAATATGTTCAGCTAAGTGCAAGAGTTTCTGGACAATGCAGTCATAGTAACATTAGGCTGTGATCTCACAACAGAAAGCAAATCCATCTTTCTGCCATTGTTTCTGGGGGGGAAACCCTCTCATTTTCATTTTGAAAATTCACACATTAAAAATAATCTGTGATTTAAAAGAAAGCTGTATACAAAAACGCTACACTATCCTTCAACAGAAATAATTAAAATCAGGGAATTGAAAAGCAATATACATGTTCTATGTACATAGATAAGAGAAGCTAAAGAGAGGAAATAACTGCTTTTGTAGAATTCAGCTCTTGCCTTTCAAGAATATGAATTACAAAATTAAATTTAAAATACTAACTCAAGTTTATAAAACAGCCCTAGCAACCTAGAGTTAAATGTGCATTTTAGTGGCAATATGAGTTTGTGCAAGCTGCTAAAATAATTTAAACAAGTACTATTTAATTCTAATACATTTTTAAAGAACAGCTTTTTTTTAAAAAAAGTCACTGATTTGCTTTTCCCTTCTGATTAACATAATAGCTTTAAATAAATGGGGTTCAGGCCTTAGTTGTTTGTTTTTAAAGCATGAATAAAAATTAAATGTAAAATCTTAATGAGAATTTGATTCAAAAGATTCTACCCAGTCATCACCTATGTTTCCCCTGAACAGCAGGGCTCCACCAACAGTACCACCTGATTCTGGAGAGCATAAGCAGAATTGTCCACAAGGGGGCGATTCCCCATTATTTTCCTTGGATTCCACACAAGGTTCCTGTTGTGGAATTGTTAGAATACTGCAGATCCCTTCACCTCTATGATCGTTCATGACTTCAAGACAGTTTCTGCCCCCAAATTACAAGTAAGAATACTGATTAATCTTGGTAGGGCTTAGTGGGTATCCAGTGTAAATTGCAGATCCTCTGGAAGCACCAATGTAGGATTGGGCAGCAAATTGATGTTGATACTGAGCAGGTGCTACGTTGGCAGAGGTTAACAAGCTGGGCCCCACACTGACTGGGACCTGGTGCACAAGAGTGCTTGGATGGGTTGTGTATGTGGTATGCCTGGAGGAGCCCTGAGGGGAAAAGAGATGAGCAATTGAATTGGTGGAGCCCAAGGTGGCAGCAGTAGTAGGCGCATAGGTGTACATGTGAGGCTGGCTCGCTGTGGCCGCTGCCAAGTGAGGGTGGACTGGGCTGCTATGCTGGAATGTATATGGAGCCTGAGCAATTGTTGTTGGCAGGGGAGCAACGTAGGCCTGCTGTCTGCGGGGAGCTGGATTTCCACTTCTCTCTTGAGAGGCCAGTACAGTTGCTTGCTGGTTCTATAAAGCAAGGGAACAGGCTTAGAAAGAAAGCATCCAGAACACTATTATACAAAAAAAAATGTCTAATAGGAGGTGGAGAGGAAAGCAAAACAATGTTCCTGGTATGTATCAGATGAAGATGACTTTTTCCACCTGAAGATAATCTACCTTCTGGAGCTTACAATATAATAGATACCAGAGGTGGGTTTCAGCAGGTTCTGACCAGTTCTGGAGAACCGGCAGAGGAAATTTTTAGTTCGGAGAACCGGTAGCAAAAATTTTGAGTAGTTGTGAGAACCGGTAAATACCACCTCTGACTGGCCCCGCCCCCATCTATTCTTTGCCTCCCGAGTCCCAGCTGATCGGGAGGGAATGGGGATTTTGCAGTAACCTTCCCCTGGAGTGGGGAGGAAATGGAGATTTTACAGTATCCTTCCCCTGCCACGCCCACCAAGCCACGCCATGCCCACAGAACCGGTAGTAAAAAAAATTGAATCCCACCACTGGTAGATACTACAACTCCTTAAACAACCTTCCAGACAACTATCTAGCTCCCTTACTCCCTTTATTTTTAATTTTTTAAAGAAAAATTAACATCTACATCTGCATAGTAAAGGAAATATTCTTTATTATATTTATTTTCCTTGTTTATGTATCAGAGAGCATTCTATGAAACATTCTTGGTGAGGATGAATAGGCTGCCTATTTGGTTTTTCAGAGGGAGGGAGAACATTAATGTAATTGGGAGAGGGTACCATGCTTTTTTAGTTAAGTTATGTCAAAATAGCACTTTGGGTTGTGCATTGCAGAGATAAATATAAGGTTTAGCATTTGGGATCATATCCCATCTTTTCCTTGCAGTCAATTCTGGAATGAAATTTGGTTGATCACATTTATTTGTTTATTTGCTTGCCACCCACCTCCTTTCAAAAGCAACTTTGGGTGCTAGACAGATTCCCATAACAATTCTGCACTGACTGTTTCTTTAAAATTCTAGCAATGCATATAGTCATGGGGGGGGGGAGATGACAATTGATGAAATGTGTGTGGTTTCCTCATAACACAAACCTCTTGATGAACAAACTTGCACTCAGTATTGGGACACAAATATTACTGTGCACATTGTGACACACAATGTATTGCTTTTCATCATTAAGGTTTATAGTAGATGCCAGTGGCCATACTCATGAGCCCAAAATGGTTAGAAATCCCGATTATCCTAATCTTATTCCAGAAAAAGAGGCATGAGGATGGCTTAACAGGTTTTCCTTGCACAATGCAAAAGGCTGAATTACACTGTCCTTATGGCGCTGTCCAAATCCATAATTTATGAAGCAGAAAGAGAAATCCACTACTGAATGCAAATTAGTACTATTGCTCTTTGAAATTTCTATCATTCACAAATTCTCTTTTTGATATTTCCTTTTTAACTGTTCCTTTACTATACAGCACTGCTAATTGCTACTATGTGAACACTGCAGCAGGATATAGGACGCAAAATCATTTTACATACCTGGCTAAGGTTGAGTGGTTGTACACCATTTGTCACTACCCGATGTTGCCGATATCCAGTTGGTGTGATACAACATCCTGATGTTTGCCCACTTACAGATGCCATTGGCTTGATCTTGCTCAGGCTAAAGACTCCTACAATGAAAACCAACAAATTTATTCCATAAAGAATCCCACTCTTTAATACAGTCCAAAAGTAAATAACTCTTCAAATATTTCAAAAGAAAGGCTCCCTGAAGGAAGTCCAAATCTCTTTGAGGATAACTATATCAAGATATTGCCAAAGGGGAAAGGCAAAATCCTGGGGAAGGTACATGCCCTCTTGAAGCAATGAGTAGACAAAGGGATGGAGCTTTGGGATGAAAAGAGACAAGCTTTAGGAACAGTTTTAAATCAAGGTCAGATGTTCTAGATTTCTACTAAATGTACTAGACTTTGGACATACTCCATGAACTTTTTGAAGAAACCTATCGTATCACATTTTTGAACATAATGTTTTAAAATTGACTTGACCTTTTATTAGTGTGTAAGGAGATCATGTTAACTCCCCAGATGTGTCATCTAACTAAGATCTACTCTATTGTCTTATTTCCTTCACATTGCATGCCCAAATAATTAAAACCTGCATATTCAAAAAATACCTAATACAGGTAGTCAACGTATGGTTAGAATTGAGCCCAAAATTTCAATTGTTAAGCGAAATGGTTGTTAAATGAGTTTTGCCCCATTTTATGACCTTTCTTGTTGTTAAATGAATCACTGCCGTTGTTAAGTTAGTAACACGGTTTTTAAGTGAATCTGGCTTTCCCATTGATTGTAAGAAGGTTGCAAACAGTGATTGCATGACCCCGGAACACTGCAATCATCATAAATATGAGTCAGTTGCCAAATGTCCAAATTTTGATCATATGACTATGAAAGGGTAAACAACAGTCTTAAGTGTTTTTTCCAGTGCTGTTGAAACTTTGAATGCTCACTAAATGAACTGTTGTAAGTTGAGTACTACCTGTATCAAAATAGCAACACACAGCCCCAAAATATTTGCCCCACCCCTAAGTTTTCAACACTGGTATAAAAATAGGGGGGAAAACTTAATCTTTGCATGAAAAATTATCAAAATTATCCACCAACCTTTCTCCTTGGGTGTCTGAATTAAGAAAGTACTTAAAAAGGAGGAGCTATAAGGTTTGAAAATCTGTTCTTAAAATAATCTATGTTTAAAGAACTGCTTTAAAGCATTCACAGACTTTTGGGTATATTTCTAACATCTTTCTTCTTGGAGTGATAATTAAGCACATCAAGAAGAGACTTTTACTCTCCTTATATCCTTTTCATTGTTTTACTGATTTGATTTTTAAACAACTGCTATCTTGTGATTCTTGTTACATAATTTTTTAAAAAAATTGACTTGGGAAAATGATTATATTGAATTAGAAGAAATTATAGAAGAGCAGGAGGAAGGTGGAGTGAAACATGTCATCAGTTAGGAGTAATTGCATTGCAAAAAGAAATCCAAGTCCAGCCCCATGAATTCTGTTGACTCTTATTTAGCGCCAATCTAGCTTTGACTATTAGTTGACTACATTCTTGTTTATAGATAGCAATAATAAACTCTTCTGTAGTTTGACAAATGCCCTGGTTATTTGTGCCTCAAAGAAACTTGAGTACATCTCTGCTTTTCCGTTTTATATGATTTTATATTATATAGAACTAAAGTACTGATTAGTCCAGAATATTTAATAAAGTATTAATAAAAATACAGGAATGCACACATACACATACTTCTTACTTTTAAAGAGAAACATTTAGTTTGCAACACATCAGGTTTGATCATTAATACATCTGTTATTTTTTAATGGAGATTACATTTTATTAATTTGTTGTACTCTGAACGTATCCATCATAAAGAATCTTTTTTTAAAGTATTTATACTCAAAACAACCTCTTCCTTATGAGCCATCCTAACTGAAATGCCCATGTACTCCTCCTGACAATTACTTTTTGGTATATTGGTTATGGAAGCTGTACAAACACTAACAGAAAACACACATTTTTTCAGTACAAGCTCATAAAAATAGGAGGAAAAAATCAGTTCCACATTAGACCAATGCAGTTTATAGGCAATGAAGCTTACCTGAGGCCTGGGTGGCTACAGTACAGTCACTAAGCTGTGTTTTCAGAGGCACAATAATGGTACGGGAGGTGGAGCTTTCAGCCGCCCCTCTACTTGGCTCCAGCGCACCACCAGAGCTCCTGAGTGTGGAAAGTGCATCTGATGCATAAGGGCTATTCAGGGAAGAATCTGAATCAGGGGAATCATTAACAGTAACGTAGCTGATGACATTGGATCTCTGTTTCATGCCCAAGCTATGAGAAAACAATAATTCCTTATTAGTTATCTTATTTATCTTAATATTGCCTTATTACAATAGATAAAAATACATATCCAAACTACCGCATTTTTCAGAGTATAAGACGCACCTACCTTTTGGGGAGGAAAACAACAAGAAAAAAAATCTGCCTCTGCCTCCCAGAAATTTGCCTCCTTGCAGCAAACAGCAAACAGTACAGATGATATACACTGTTTGCGGTGTATTTCTGTGCATTTGTGCCTGACCCATAGAAATAGCAAAGAATTGGAGAAATGTACATTATGGCAGTATATTAATGCCAGAAAAGTTTCTTAAATGTAGTCACACTAACTCCTCCCAATTATTTAAATAGATCTACTCCAAACATGACTAAGTCAGGGTCTAACTCAGCTGCCTTATCTTAATACTACAACAGGACACTCTTACATTTCAGACTATACTTGTACAGATGCTGTTAAAATTGATGTGACTTTCTGGAAGTATACGTTATTCTCTGCTATTTAAAAAAGATACAATAGCACTGGGCCTCTTCAGATCAAGCATTTATTTTAAAAAGCTTCTTCATCTTGTTGTCTAGAACAATAATAAATCTGTCTTTAAAAACTAAGCTTAATAATTTGAACATTCTATAGGCATTTATAGTTATTGACTTACCTCCTTGCAGCAAACAGCCAGTTTCAGTTTCAGCACAACCTGATTAGCACAAGAAAATAAAAATCTGCCTCTGCCTCTACCTCCTAGCAATTTGCCTCCTTGCAGCAAACAGCAAAGGGGCGTTGGCTTACCTGAACGCCTTTTCTCAGTTGGTTGCGGAATAGTCCAGGAATGGGTTGCTACAGTCTAGCACAAGCAGCTAATAGTTTCAGGGATTGCTATAGCCTATTCCTGCCTGCAGCCTGAAACAGCTGATGGTCGGGAGGCCAACAGTCACTTGCTTGTGGTAATCAGGCTGTGCGCTGTTTGCTGCAAGGAGGCAAATTGCTGGGAGGCAGAGGCCAAAGGGTGGGGCTGCGTTGGTGGGGCTACATTCTGGGTATAAGACGCACCCAAATTTTCACCCTCTTTGGGAGAGGGAGTGTGTCTTACACTCCGAAAAATACGGTATTCAGCAACCCAGATAAGATTAAAAAGAAATAATCAGTTGTGCAATGCAGTCAATGATCTGTTTCCAAAAAAGTGCTTCAAAGAACACAAAGATGTGAACTTTGCATTTTACTGCAACTCCTGCATTATTCTTAATACAAAATTGTACTAAATACATTTGCATCCCATCACTTTTCCAAATGCTTTGAGTAGGATATATGAAATCTATCTTATTTCATTCTCACAACTATCCTTTAAGTTAGACTAACTTAACAAGGCCTGCAACTTTTTAAATGATGGAGAACAGTTTGGAGCTAGTCCAAAACTAATACTTCTAGCACAGATCATAAATTAAAGATATGAAAGTTTATAGTTGTATAACCTATGAAGAATCCCCTGAGCTTCAAAAAAGATGTACTTATCCAACAGCTCTGTATCATTGTATAAGATGTAACATTACATTAGCTTTTAACAATTTACATACATTATTATTAAAGGGTATTATATCCCACCAATCTACTGATCAGTCTAGATCAGAATTATCAGTGCAGACACCTTCAACTCTATCGATAAATCTAGGCCATAATTATCAATGTGGCACCTTCCCTATTGATCAATCTAGACCAGATTTATCAATGCAAACACCTTTAATTCTATCTAAAGATATGAGAGACTGAGCTTTGAATCTTCCTTGCACCTGAAAAATCATATACTCAACCATTTAACTACGGGCTCTTTTTCTTTTCAGCTTCATGACACTCTCTTTCTCATTGTAATATATTAATACATTAATGAATTGAAAGAAGCTTAAGCCTCTACCTTCCAGGTTTGTATTTGTTGTCTTCCTCTTCATCAGTGTCACTTCGGATGGTGATTACACTAACAGGAGGACTGGGGGTATCTGGAATAACAATGGGCTGATGCTGCTCTTGCACTGGAAGGAGAGCATTGGAGGAAGAAGATGTGGCACGCAGAGGACTGCTTCCAATTAGAGAGTAGACTTGAGATGGAATAGCCTCCAAAGTAGATGCAGGCCTATGGGACAGATAAGTGTATAATTATGATAAATTCATCCACCAAAGCCATAAACAGAGCTTATATATTTTGAATGGCTCTGAGCTTATTCCAGCTCAAATAATCATGTACAATCCAGGAGAAAAGCATGTCATTTAGATGTTCAGATTCTCATATCAGTGCTTGTTCCAGACTCTGTAATCAAATGTTTAATCTCTACTTTTCCTCAGTAATTATATATTTTTATTACTGAACCATACAGAAACACCTATAGGTGCTAAATTAATGCTAGTGCACACAAAAGTTCTTATAACTGTCTGGGTTTGAATGTGCTTGAGGATTTCATCTGCTATAATCATAGTGTTATTATACTAAAAATGTATGTATATACTGGAAAATGTATGTATATGAAAAATATAGTCTGCCGATTCCTATTCAGAATCGGGACAAATAATTTACTTACTTAGTGGCACTGTGAGATGGATGTTTGTTCTTCTTTGCTGGCACCACATTACTTTGCTGCTGTCTTACAACATGAGCCACTCCAACATTCAAAGGTTGGGTTGTAGCCAGAGTCACATGATTGGTCAACAAAGATGGCTGCTGCATAATAGTGCTATACTGATTTCCATGTGAATGAGCACTTCTAAAGGAAAGAAAATAACACAGAGTTTCCTAGTATTATTTATGTACTCCAGAATACAGAGCCTGCTTGTTATAATGGTTAAGACATCATGCTAGAAACTAGAAAACTGTGAGTTTTAGTCCCACGTTAGGCACAAAGCAAATTGAGTGACCTTGGGCCAGCCATTTTCTCTCAACGCTAGGAAGGGCAAACCAATTCTAAAAAACATTGCCAAGAAAACTGTAGGGACTTGCCCAGGCAGGCACTAGGAGTCAATATTGACTTGAAAGCACATCTATTCACACATACATATACTCAGAAGACCAGAACCCTTAGAGCACAGTATCCAATTAGAATTCTGGAATGGGAAGAATCTATAATTATTTTATCTACATTGCGGTAGGTTTTGCTTGATCTCTGCCTCTTTGAACAGAAAATATAACTGTAACCACAGTATTCTTTCCTTGCTGTTAAAACTTCAGACACTAACAGTACACTATTTTATAGAAAAAAACTGTAATTAAACATTACATGATGGCATATCTTGAGAATGCCCAAAAGATCTCTTTCGACCTTTTGTAAGCATTTACGGAAATTATCTCTATCCCCACATTTCCTGACTATTCAATCGTATTTCTACATGTCTTTCTCTCACTCTCCTGTCTCCCAAAGGGATATAAAAAGTACATATTAAAGAGAAAAGATTTATTTTAGTTTACTATTACACATCTGATCATCTATTCTAAAAAATATAATCCTGAAAACACTGCAACATTTCTATACTTTTTCATATTATGTACTACTTATATTTCTGCTTGGTTGAAGACTCACCTCCAATCAGCCAACTGCTGGTTACTTCCAATTGATTCAGGAATCACAGCTGTAGGTTGGACAGAATTGTGCAATGCAACCCCCGGAAGTTGTTGCCAGGTAGAAGGCAAAAGTATCTGTTGGGTCCCTCCAGGCCAGGCCTGCTGCAAAACAACAAAAAGAAAAACAAAAGATTTATTAAGATTAGCTTTTTTTAAAAAAACCAAAAAAATAAGTTGTTTAACGTAAAAGAAATGAGATATTGTTAACTTGCAGAGATAAAGACACGAGACTGCATTTTTGCAAATAATTTTACAAATGGAAATGAAAAAAAAATACAACCAAAAATGTTTCCTCTCACTCTGTTCATTGCATATCTCATAAGACCAACTGTATAAGAGATTTATATTCATACAGTGTTGCAGAAAATATATTTAGCATATATTAAACAGCTAGGCAGAAAAGACTGCAATTTGGGGTGGCTTTGAAGATGGTTCTTAAAATATGGAATGAGAGATTGAGACTTTAGGAAAAGCAGCAAAATTTTAGGCTAAGTTTTAGAGATAATGTATTTGTTTTTGAAAACTAATTCTCATACTAACATTTCCATGTGAAACTAGCCCTTCGAAAGAATATGAATACCCCTTCCTCACTAACTTAATATAGTAGTCTACAGATAGCAGCCTACAACAGCTGCTGAATACATGTTTTGGTAACTATTTCCGTATACTCCCTAGTAGAAAATCGGTTGGTGCATGACTGAAGTAGAAGGCAATATAATTTTAAAATGAAGGGTTGTGTTCAAATGTTTGGAGAACAACTTTTTTTGGCTCATTCATTATGTTGAAATTCCAAAACTTGAAAGTAATTTAAATTATATTTTATATGGTTCCTCTACATAGAATCAGGAGTAATTGGTAATATTTTCTTCCCTTTGAAAAGCAAATACTTTATGAAAATTGCAAGCTTTATATATAGCCAAATGTGCATAAATCAGATGAAATCCACAAATTTAGGATCACAAATTTAGGAGCCATTAAAATAAGAAGAATGAAATTGCTGGGCCATCAGCAGTCTTAAATATTTTAAGTACACATTATATAACTATAAAGGCTCTGAATTATAAATGAAGTACTATAACAATTTCTCACCGGATAGGAGCTCGTACCTGATAGCTAAGGTTCAACTACCTCTCTTCCTACTTTGGCAGATTAAGCACATCCTTTTTGTAACAATTATTAAGCAAACTATTTATTTTTGTAATTCTACAGGAGTAATGTTGTAGAACACAGGTCCTCAAACTTGGCAACTTTAAGACTTGTGGACTTCAACTCCCAGAATTCTCCAGCCAGCTATGCTGGCTGGAGAATTCTGGGAGTTGAAGTCCACAAGTCTTAAAGTTGCCAAGTTTGAGGACCCCTGTTATAGAATATTGCTAACTCTTCCTCTCCAGGGCATGAAGAATGTATTCCAGCACATCAGTTTTTAATAAAAGAAGCTCCTCTGTTGCTTTATATAGAACATGTAACTCCTATGGAGGATCAACTAGTTTGCTTTCAGATCCTACCATAGTTATAAATCTGTTTAGTGTGTGAATTGCTTACAATGGATTTATTAAATCCATCCAAGTAGAATTTTTCTCTTTGCAAAAACATATTTACAAGAAAAAATTCTGCAATAAAATACTTCCAGAATCCAATTCTTATAATCACATTCCACACAGGTCAAACTGCAATACAGTTTGAAAACATTACAAATGCAATTTCAAATGACGTATTTCTGCAAGTAACAAATTCTCTTATTCCAAACACTGGTTCCAAACAAGCAGCTTTCAAGCAGAGAACTGCTAACCCCTCTGCCAACATAAGCGGAATAATTAAAAAAAAAGAAAGAACAATGTTAAGTCACACCATGCCTCTTTCCAAAAGCCAACACCTGCACAAGACAAAGCAGAGTTTAATACAGTGCGAGATCTAATGTCCCCACCAGAAGGCAGAAATCGGGCTTTCCAAGCGACGAACTGTTTTGACAGAGGAGGGACAAAAATATGCAAAGCTTAGCAAATGGCTAACGTAAACTTAGATGAAGCGGCAAAAGGGAGAAGTGTTGAAAGCACTAAAGGTGAGCATTTCAGGCAAAAGCCTAGAAGCCAAAATCCATGGAGAGAAAGGTAGGATTCAGATAAGATTAAGTGGATTTAGTCTAGAAGATATGTTTTGTGTCGTCGTATCACAGAAGCACAGCAATTAGTATTCCAAGCAGAGGTGCAGAAAACATTTCAAACTCAAAATATTTCAATCTTGTTTCGAGCTCAAACATAATGCTTCCACTTTTCAGTGTTCCCACACTGTTCTGACCATTCCATAAATACAGTATTTGAGTTCAAAACAGCTCAGTTCCGAACTAAAAAAAAAATGATTCCAGACTGGTCGAAACAAAGTTGGAGCATTTTTACTAAGGTTGATGCATTTCATTTGAACCCTAAACAACTGTTTCAAGCTTGAAATGTTTCAGTTCTGAATGTTTTGCAGATTCTAATTCCATGTATGTCATCTAGGGATTTATTAAAATCCAGTTTTTAATCCTTAAAGCTGCAAATTGTTTGAAAACATAAAGGCGATGTCTTGAGAAATCTCAAAAGATAGAGGGGACACAAATAGAAAAGAAGTTCAAATGGCCTGTGCCTTCCATAGTTGCTTTCCCTTTCCTGTGAGACAAGAGGTCTTAATCTGTATTAATTTATACTACTGTGTTTCCCCAAAAATAAGACCCTGCCTTATTTTTTTTTGAACCCTGAAATAAGCGCTTGGCCTTATTGCCATGCACTCAAAAGCCCGATTGGGCTTATTATCAGGGGATGTCTTATTTGGGGGGAAACAGGGTAGTTTCAGATTTTAATTTTCCATTCCAATGAATTTTGAGTGCAGAGTATGTAGTATTCTGGTCTCAGTCTCCTAGCAGCAAATCCAAAAGACAGTTTAGCCTATTGGTTGAAAAATCCAAAATAGTCTTCTGATAGTAAATAATCAAAGATTTTTCTATTACATGTATTCCATATGTTTCAGTTATGAAATTTAGCTAGAATTGAATAATAGAAGTCAGAATGGAGAACTACGGAATTTGTAGTAATCTTTTCAACACTTTTTTTTCAACACAGTTTTTTTTTTAAAAAATCTATCCTGCCTACCCATGTGGCATTCCTTGGAGCAACAGTAGCAATGTCAGAAGGACCAGTTACTCATCTTGGTGAGACTTGTTCTGACTAAAGCCAACAATGCCCCTTTTTCTCTCCATTGGAAGAGAAAGATGCTCGTGAATTATCACTTTAAAGTAACGTAAGACAATGAGTATGCAACAAATAGAAGTGTGCTTGGCAAGACATGTGAGGACATCACCATTTCAAGTGCACTGCAATGTTTCCATGTTTTTCACTGATCTGATTCTGGGGTTTCTAATTGATTGTTTTGTGGGATTTACAAAGCATGAATTCCAATCAGAGAAATCCAGAATGAGAAAGAAAAATTTGAAAAGTCTGCACAGTGCTTTTTTTAAAAAACCACCCTAGAGAATTAAAGAACTACTCTAAGATATAGCTTAGATAGGAAGAGCTCACCTTTAATCTCAACCAAGACATGTAAAAGGAACTAAAAGCACGGGTGGGTTGCAGCATCGATTTAAGGATGATGCATACTGGTCAGGGGTAATGAGAGGCCAGAGCGATTTGGGTTGCTGCTAACTGTTTCATGTAGGTTAACAAATCTGGGTTGTTAAAGCCATAAATCAATAAAGGATTTAATGATATTAGAGATTTCCTGTGCTTAACACATCTGTACGTGCAAAGAAAGTAAAAAAAAACAACCCTAAATTTGTCAAACCATGGCTACCCAGGTATTAATGGCTGAATCAATCTAAGGACCATTACTATTGTTTTCAATCAACAAAATAAAAAAAAAGATAGAGAGTACAGAAAAGAAGAAGTACATTACTGCTCTTTCCAAACTAGGAGAAGAGCTTGATCAGCAATCTAGCTAGCAAAGAACAACAGTCAATGAATCTGGATTCTTTACAGAGCAACACTAAACATCAGAGTCAGATAGTGCTTCAGCAATGTTGGGGAGGAAAAACAACAAGACATTAAGATGTAGCAAGAACACAGCCACAAGATGGCACATGCTTCCATGCCCTCTGCAAGTCTAAGTTAAAACAAAAACTCCGTTAGTGAACACAATCAAGGGAGGCAATTACCAGTACTGCAGCCGTCTGTTCTACTAGCGCCGGCCGGCCGGCTGCGCAGTTCAGAGTAAAGGGTACCGCATACTGCGGCGTGATGGTGGCTACTTGAGGATGAAGAGTTGCTACCATTAGTGGTGTACAGCTTCCCTGAAATGTAGATTAGGCAGTGAGTGAAACAAATGTACTAAGGTAACAGGGCCAGAAGGATACTAAGGGCGCTTTTGAGTGATTTGCAGAATTCATAGGTATCCACTGAAAATCAATATGCTTTTCTTCCAACTTGTATGTACTGATAACAAGTATTTCTTCATATCCATGAATAAGCCTTTTTGTTTAGTGCACTTAAAACCAAAATTAATCATGGGGGGGTATAAGTGCAGGGAAGGCTTGGAAACAGAAATAATTCCTATAATGGCATACCGAAAGCATTCAGTTGTTAAACCAGCATTTTGTGTTTTGATATAAAAATTCCTATGATTTCCTCTTAAAAATAGAGCAATTCAATTGCTCTGTTGGTATAATTATATTATATTTCACCACAAAAATCTTAAAACCCAGAAAAGAAGAAACATTTTGTTGTATTCATATTGAATACAATACTGGATTTGTATTATGCTAGCCTAAGTGCTTCCAAATGCCTTCTGCAATGCAAATAAAAAAGGGTAAGTGGCTGTCTTTAAGTTATTCATGCCTGACCTAAATGGAGTTTACAATAATTTAACCAAAGCTGCATTGCAAAGATAATACAATTAAGTTAAGAAGTAATGTACGTAACTTATTTCAAAATCTTCTGTTCCGAAACATCCCATTTTAACAATGAACATATAACAAAAAAGGGGGGGCTTCTGAGAGCATAGACTCCTTTGTTTTTATAGCAGAACAGAAAACTAATATTATCAAAGTAGTAAGTCTAAAACTTTGCTATTATGTGTAACCTGTCATTTTCTCAGCATCAAGAAACAGAACAAATGCAAAAAGCACTCCTAAAGTGAATGGGAAAGTTGATGGGAAAGAGTAATTTAATTGAACGAGTAATTTAAGTGATAGTAATTTAATTGAAAGAGTAATTTAAGTGATAGACAACATCTTTTTTCTGCTTTCTACTAAACCTTAGATTAATTGTAATTTTAGGGCAAGCAATTAAAGCCAATTAAAATGTATCTTTTTCCAGAATAACAGCTGCTAGTATATTCTGTTTTAATAAAAGTTGCCTAAAACTTTGGTCTTGGACAATAAAGTCCATTTGCAAAGGCCAAACCTTTAAATCAAAGAAATCATTAAGACAAAGAAATATTTTATTATCTTTTCCTTAAAATACTACTAATGGTTTTTAAAAGGCTTAGGAATTTCTGGTTGTTAATTTCAGTTGAGAATACACCACATATATTATCCAAACATATCCATGACACCTTGTTTTACTCACCCCCATCCCCACTTTTACCTGTGTGAGAACTCCGGACTGGATCTGCAGTGGCTGAGCTGCTGGCGCTTGTGGCACAATCGGAACAGCATTGTCCATCCTTACAGGGAACCCAGAATGCTTTGTGGTTGCCTGAAGACCAGCTGGATGAAATTAAGATCACAAATAACTACCCAAATATGTTTCAGAGCTTACTTTTCAAAGATGATGCATAAAAAAGATGCAGGTTATGGTCATAATTTTCAGTACTGAAAAAGGTTCAACCACCCCAGAAGCTAGTAATCTATGACAACTGATACTATGTTCTCAAGATACCCAGTATGCCACAGGATCAAAAAAGTTGGGGATACTGTTTGTAAGACAGTTATGAAGCAGTCGAGAAAATGGTTTTTTGAAATAGCCATTAAGTGAACCATGCTGCTTCCTTCTATTATGAAATGTATATCATACCTACCATACCATACTTAAGATACTACTTTCTATATTACAAAATCCAATTTTGTCCTAGAAGCCCCAAAATCAACTTGGGTTGCCTGGGTATTTCTTTCACATAATTTGTTTTTATTTCAGAAGGTAAGAAAATGTAGATTTTAATGCATAAAGAGACAGCACTTTTTCTATCTTTTTAAAACCTTATTAAAATTATGGTATCATGGATATTCAGAAATAGTATGTCAGGATAAAAACACACTTACTTGGAAAGGCAGGAGGACATACAATGAATGTTTGCTGAAATGGGTCTGTTTGAGTGCAAATTTGGGTTGTTCCAGGCTGTAAGGAAACACTCTGTTGTGCCACACCAGCAACTGGTGCTGCAGAGGATGGATAGAGAGCAGACTGATAATTCAAGAGTGAAACATCTGAATTTGCTAGAGAAAGAGTAGCTGCAGCTGTAGAATTGGAAGCCAAAACACTAGCCTGAAAAACAAGATAATCTATCATTAGAACTAGAAACTGTAATGTTTAACATATATAGTAAATGAATGAAAACAAGATGAAAAACATCTGCAGATGTCAATCACTTTCTTAATCAACCTTAACTCATCAGATTCCCTCATCCTGAAAGGGATCTAGAACTCATAGGCACTCGTGATAGATAGCAATAGCACTTTTCTTATATACCGCTTCATAGTGCTTTACAGCCCTCTCTAAGCGGTTTACAGAGTTAGCATATTGCCCCCAACAATCTGGGTCCTCATTTTACCCACCTCGGAAGGATGGAAGGCTGAGTCAACCTTGAGCCTAGTGAGATTTGAACAGCTGAACTGTTGAACTAGCAGTCAGCCTGCAATGGCTGCATTTAACCACTGCACCACTTCAGCTCTTATGTTTGGAACAAATGCTATGTCTACCAAATACTGGGCTAATTACAAATGAAATTCACTGAAGCTACTGTACTAAAAACAAGTCAATTACTAGGAAGAATCATTCCAGGAAATGATAAAAAGTTTTGTTTTGATTTTGTTCATCAAAAGAAACAAAAAGGTTTACCTGATGATGCACAGTACTCAGCTGGTTGTTGAAACTCATAGTGAGGTTTGTGCTTGTATTTGGTGCAACATGTGTCGTGAATGGGCTTTTTATTTGATTAACAGTGTCATACATATTAACTCTTCGTTTACAAATTTCCATATTCTGAAAACAGGATTTCACACTAAAAGAGAATATGAAGTGATTTAGCTAACACCATACAGACTATGTCTGATTATTAAAAATAAAATGCCTGCGAATTAATAGTCATCAAAATCTTTTAGGTTGCTTGGGCTCTTTCTGAAATCTAATTTGATACTTGCCTAAGTAACTATAACTGCTATTCTTCTCCATCACAATTCCACAGTACGAACAAAACCAAATATTCCCTATTCCAAAATATATTCATACAGCAAAATATTTCTAGCAAATTATATATTACTACCAGGTTTCTCTCTTTTGTATTAGCGAAAACTTACCTGTCTATGAGAAATCAATAGATGGCAGTGGAAAGCCAAGATTTAAAAAGGAAGTAATTTCCTATTATAACAAGATTTCTAGAAGTCTTTGAATAACATCATAGTAAAAGTATTGTTTAGGAATTTGTTTTAGTGAATCCACTTTTTTATTTAATGTAAACACTTTCTGAAATTATCTAAAGATAATACTTATTGTTATTTGTTTATTACTTGTCCAAAAACATGAAGAAGCAGGTTATAAATCTGAATGAATTAACAGTATCATTTATCTGGGCCACAAACTTACTGATTGCTATGTGGAAAATCCAGAAGATGATTCATTGTCACAAATGGATGGTTCAAGGTCTTCAGCGGAGTAATTCTCTTATCTGCATCAATTGTCAACATTTTCTTCAACAAATCTATATATTCTCTTCGGTCAGCCTTCTCTGCCAACATATCTGTTCCCTCCAAGTCTGTAGACATATTTACCTTGTGGAAAAGTTTTTTAAATTGTTTAGATTTTTGTTCAACTTATACACTTTATACCAGGAAAATAAAGAATACATAACTCTTTTAAGTTCTTGAGGAATGTAGTTCTAGTTTACTCCCATTTTCTCTTGGTTTGTTTCTAACAAATGTTTAACTTAAAAGAAATATTGCCCTTTCATTTAAAGTGTACGTTCAAGACAAGTCTACAGATGTTAAGTGGTTTTCCTAAAATCATTTACTTATAATTGCTAAATTACTGAGAATTATCCTCAAGTATACTAGGGAGACCAGTTGTATAGCCCCATGGGGGATAATAGAAAGGGAACACAATTAGCTTCTATGTAAAACAACTGTAAATTAGTACTTCTCTGGATTATAATACCTGTACTTTTCAAAGGCAATATTATTTTTTATTGGCAGCTTACTTGTGCCATGTCGTCCAAACAGTTAAAAATATATTTCCGAGCTTCCTTTGATTTTATTCCTGTCTCCAACTCATGTTCTTCTGGAGTCTGTCAAATAAAATGGAAGTTACAAAAAATTATACCAAGATTTAATATTTTAGTACAATAAAAGCAGAAGTATACTGCAGGTTTACTATACTGCAGGTTTCAGAGAATTTCTGAAGAGGTTAGATCTAAACAGTGTTTTAAATCAGGAAAACAGCTTTATAATCAGGGCAGAAACAACTAGCAAATACAATGTGTGTTTACGGAAAATGTCCAAAGACATTTGAACTTTACAATTTTCTTCAAAAACAATTTAGATTGCCTTAAATCTTACAGAAACTATTTTACTGATAATTTTTTCATGATACAAACATGTTTTCTACAGACATGTCTGTTGTAAATTTCAAAAAAACAAGGTCCAATTCAGAACACCCTTTTGCATCAACTATTCACAATAGTAATTAAAATATTTTTATTAATAAGTCTTGCTTTACTGGACAAATGCACTGTAGAAGCATTTTCTTAGAGACA
This sequence comes from Diadophis punctatus similis, assembly GCA_023053685.1. Classification (NCBI taxonomy): domain Eukaryota; kingdom Metazoa; phylum Chordata; class Lepidosauria; order Squamata; family Dipsadidae; genus Diadophis; species Diadophis punctatus. The sequence goes on from JALIGW010000003.1 coordinate 30,414,092, forward strand.
GTTTTAAATAATCTTACTGTGGCTAGCCTATCTTTTTTCCCCCCAGCCTCTGTTATCACTCATCACTTTCCACCAATTGTTTCCTGGTTTTAGTACATAAAACATCCAGTTTTGGAGAGGATACTTTATAGCTAATGGCAGATTTATAGTCACATAATTTCTTGGACAAACTACAGTAGCTCACATTTATGACTTATCCACTATCCCATAAGGATAGGTTTATATATAATCCTAAATCTAAATCAAATCACATTATGGTATATTATATATGCAGTCAGTCACTATTTAGGCCTCCTTTATTTAATGAGTTTGCAGTTATACATTCCATTCAGTTATTAGCAAATTAATAAATATTCTACTCCTGATGTTCAGATGCTGATGTTTCCCTGGACAAAATGCTACTGAATGCAATATCACTTGCTAGTAGTTTACTTCTTAGTTTATATTTATTGTTTTTAATTGATTTAACTTAGTTACTATTTTAAAAATAGAAATGAAACAATGAAAACCAAATAATTAGCTAAGATATGTCTTAAAAGTAAGTGGTACTAATAAAAAACAATCCTTTTAAAGAAAAAAAGAAATTAAAAGGAAAAAAAACCTTTAGTCTCCACAAAGGGTATCCCAAGTTTGGATCTCTGTTAAAAAACCTGCTTGTTTTCGTTCCCGCACTCAAAAGATACTCTGCTGGTAGTCCTTGTGTTTGTGAAATGTAACGAATCTGCAACAGAAAAATAATATTGATGTTCTCAACAAACAATTATTAATATTAACATATAGTAATAGTAATTTTATCTTTATATTATTATTCCACCCAAAGGAGTACGGAGTGGTATATAGAAGAATAAAAGCAAGCTTAAATGCAATAATTGAATAAAACATATTACAATAAATTATCAATTCAAAAACAATAATGACATAAGTACTTTAAACACAGTATGTTACAAAAGAAGATGCTTTTATCCTAGGCAGCTAGTATCCTACAAATGCTTTTTGTGGGGAAGTTTTACTCCCCTCAGAATTACATAATTAGATTACTTCTATGAAGAAAAACTTTTGGCCTCTGCTGTGAACCAAACCTTTTGATGGGACCATGAACAGGATTTTCCAGTTGTTCTTAATATTTGAGCTATATGGAACACAATACAATTGTATGTTCAATCATAATAGTTTTCCTTAAAAAACTATTCGACTTATGTTTCAACTTTGCCAATTCATTAATATATGAATGAGATTTTTTTCATGCTTTTAAAAAAACATTCTATTTTGAGGCACTGAAGGTGTCATGTTCATTAAGGTTAGCGTTCATTGTTGTTTTAATATCTGAAAGTCATCTGGAGTCATCCTTTTTGATATTCATTCAATACAGTGAGTTTTAGAATTAAATACATTATTTTTTATCAGGAAATCATCCAAATTATTCGACATTTTCTTTTACACATATTACTACTATTCTTTTTCTATGGAAAGTTACGTGTTTAAGACACTATTTCTATTACTAGGACTGCACAAAATATGACTAGCAGGTCACATGTGGCTGCTTCAGTCTTGTATGGTTCAGCAGATTTTTTTTTTGAAAACTTCATAAACCCATTGCTGCCAAATACTGCTATCACCAGAAAGGATGTGCTACCACTTAGGCGTTGTTGGTTTTTTTGCTGCTCCAAAAGACATGCTGTGGAATCCTCCAATACCTTTGGGCCTCATCAGCACTTCAAGCTACAATTCTGCATCAGCTATTTCTATGTGGGCTATAATTATAATTAAGGTATCAATGTGGCCCTTTCCCATCCACAGGTTGTGCAGGCCTGTTTTATATCAATTTATTATAACTTTTAGACTTCTTCACTTGAGATATTTTACCAATAAAAAGCCTGTGGAAGGGAAAAGTATATCCTTCTGTTTGTACATATAGCAATGGAAGTAAAATATATCAAGCAGATTTCAGACTAATTTAGAATACCTGTAAATAACAGAAAATATTTACATGTACATCATCTATATCTAAAAAGAAATGAGGTGCAAATAGATACAGATAGTCCAACAGTTATGACAGCAGTTGGGACCAGGAACTTTATCACTAAGCAATATGACCATAAAGCACAATAGCAAGTAACCACATTACTTGGCAACAGCAATTCTGTCATAAATGAGAACCATGCAGGTCATTAGGTGAGGACCTAATGTGATCAAAGGTGATTTGCTACTGGTTTCCCCATTAACTTAGCTTGTGGAAAGCCAGAACAGAACATTGGAAATTATGATCACATGGCTATGGTTCATTGCAATGATCACATGGACACCGCAAATGGTCAGAACTCTAAGGACTCATCGTAAGTCACCTTGTTCAGCACCGCCACAATTTTGACTGTGACTGAACGAAAGGTTAGAACTTGAGGACCACCTGTGCATGTGAAAGTGTAGTTAAAAGGAGACTGGTATCTAATCAATGTATGATGAGGAAAGGCCTTCCTTTTTAGTGAATTTTTGAAGTGTAAATATTGATTTGAACGTATAGCACAGTTGAGAGGAAGAGGAATTAATTGGATTGGTCACAGCAAGGAGAACTCCAGGACCCTGTCTGCCCCAGAGCAAACATGACTTCATGAAATCATGCATATATAGTTATACCCATACTTTGCATATAGTTATGCTCAGAGGGAGATAGTTGGTAATAATCTTTCTTGGCAAAGAATGGAGCAGGCAACTGTGCTGTATGGCCACAGGCATAAAATACTGTAAACCCTGTAAGTGCTAGATTTCTTTCTTTAAGTGAAGCAGCAGCAGGAAAATATGCTGGTTAGTTTAACAGTACTGACTTTACACCATTAATTCAAAAGGATAATCAATAGCCTAGTAGTTCTTTGTATTTTTCTTATAACATGGGATCGTGAAATAGGATGGGAGAGGACAAAATGAGCAGATATTTACATGATTATAAGATTGTATTTTGTCTTAAAAGCCTGCATACTAAAAATAGCTGGCATAGTAGTTTAAAGTCAGTATTGTTTGAATATCAGCATATCAGCAAAGACTTACTTGATCGTATTCTGAAGCTCCTGGATACAAAGGCCAGCCAAGAAACAACTCAGCTATCACACATCCCAGTGACCACATATCAATTGCTTCACAAAATGGCAAACCCAAGATGATTTCAGGAGCTCTACAAAATATGCAATATTTTATTTATTATTCAGAATTTACTAACGAATTCACAAATCCCACTGGCTTGAATGACAACTAAAAGGTTGTCATTTATTACATGTATAGTCAGAAGACTTTTCAATAGCAAGAAAATTTCCAAGAAAAATGCATAAAGGTTCTGACAAAAATAGCAAATTATCCTTTGACCTTGAAAACTACAATAGGTATTATGACAACCTGTAGGATATATAACTTCTGAAAAACTAGGTTCTGGCCAATCAGGAATTCCAATATTTTTAACCTTTAACCTTGTAACCATTGATACAAAAATTTGGGATACTTATGCTACAAAAGATTAATAGCTGAGATTTTTCAAAACTGATACTGTTATCTACAAACTCTTATTTTCTTATTTAGGTAGGAATACTGATGCATATAGTTTCTATACCACTGGCAGCAATTTTCCATTTAAGGATATTCCGTTACAGTCATCTGACATAAATATATGTATTCATGGATTACATCTTGTTAAATTGGAAGAGACAATTTCTAGCAAAATCAGCCTATGCCTGTAAAGTGATATAGGTTCCTTCAAAGTACTGACTTCATTTGAAATTACTTCTGAAAATAGTAGTAACAGTAGCCTTACTTTTTTATGCACTTATAACTAGGAGCAATATAAAATGATAAAATGAAGCATAACCTTAAAAGCGAGGTGTCCTGATCTATTTGGCACACAATTCACTATACCTGATATCAGTCAATTGATCTAAGCCCCAATGCAAAAGCATAGCCTAACTGAGAAACATCAACTTGAACATAAATCACTGTTAAATCTGTTGAGTGTTTATTTGTCATTAGCAACATTTTCTACCAATAAAAAGAGCAAAGTGCTTGGAAAAATTATTATAAATATGGGTTATAGTTGAGCACCAGATCCAATTTCTCTTCTCAATTCCATTATTTCTCTGCCCAGTTCCAAATACTCTCATTCTCTTTCAAGAGGCCATAACCACTGATTTCTGCCTCATTTATTCGATATCTTAGCTGTTCCTTTCCCTCAATCTTATTTCACTGACCAGAGGATGATACAATCCCTAAACTTTTCACTTACTTTAAACAAGGAAGAAAACTTTTTTCTAGAAAAAGTCTAGAAGATATATACATACATACATAATCTTCACTAGCTTTTAGATTGGCCAATTGAAAGTTCACCAAATGCTAGTGAACCAGCAGCTGTAACCGGTCACAACCGGCTTGGATAATGATAAGAAGGCGATCCCAGTTTTACATGATATCATTCCTGCCGACTTTAGTACAGTATATTGGTTTAACAATGTGATAATAAGAACTGATAAATTTGCAAAGGTGGAAAACATTGGTGAGAATTTTAGAAAAATTTTCATATGCAAAACATACTCTATTTTACAACTTTAAAAGTACATTTCATTTTCAGACATGCGTAAATAAAAATGATTTTCTAAGTCATACAATGGCTCTCTTGATGTAAACTGCTCACCCATGATTAACTTAACATTTTTCTCAATTAGCCTAATTTAAATTGACAAGCATTAACATAGTAGGCTAAAATGTGGCTGACTATTTTGTGGTTCACGGTACCATGTGAATATGGTTTTATATTGTGTAATTTTTTCTGATATATCCATATGGACAAATCCAGGCAAAAAGCAGATATCCATAGCGGATGTCTTTCTAGCCCTGCCACATCTTAATAGAATTGCTGTTCAATGTACACAGAAGAAACAACAAAGCTTAACAGATTCAGCTTCGAAGAACGAGTGATATATCCTGCTGGGTTTTTTTTTTTGTTTGCCTCTATAATTTAATAATCATGCAAAATGTTTCAGAACAATACATATTACACAGGATGATAACAAAATCCAAAGAAAGTAACAATAAAACATTTGATGGCACAGCACCCAATCCAAAATGCTAACAAAAGAAATAGCAGACGAGTTGAATTTTTGACCTTTCAAGCTATGGGAGAAAAGACTGAATTTCTCTCATTCTTGTCTAGGTAACTAGCTGCAGTTTATTATATCTATGTCCTTAAATGAGGGATAAAGTATGTTTATATAAAAGGGATTTACAAAGTATGTATTTTAAAAAAGAAATGTCTATAGGGAGCTTTGGAATTTTAGCAAGGAGGGAAATCTACAAGGTTCTACAACATTAATTTAGCTTATTATGCATAGGAATATTGCCTGCAACCAATTTTTTTCAATATAAAAAGGTAATATTTTAATGCAATACACTTTTTTTCTAAATAAAGGCTTGGAATTGAGGTCCTACAATGAACATTGTGTCCATTTAGCCTTTTTTAAAAAAATCCATAACCAGCAGAAGTTATACTCTCCAAACAAATAATAGTATAGCTTTTACAATCCCTTAACTCTTGTCCATGTTTTTGTTGCTAATGGAAGCAAACACTAGGATACTTATCCCAATACTGAAAAAGACTTTCTGTTGCTATTTTTCTCTAATAAAGTCAGAAGAAAGATAATGAAAAAATATATTCCACTTTTGATTATCACTGTGCTAGTGATGTCCAAAGTGGGAACATTGTGACTATGGATTATTTAAATAAACAACATTCAAACATATAAGAAACATGTTGCTTGCTCATTTTTAAAAGGTCAGTTATACAAAGCAAAGCAGCTTCTCTATAAGATTATATTCACATTGTACTAAACCAGGATTTTTAGCCATAGCTTATTGGAAAAGCCATAATTAATGTATAAACCCACATCAAATTCAGTTTTTGTAAGATAAAAGCAAACTTAAATTTTTCCTACAGCATGCAAAGTCAACTTAAAAACTGCTCACGAAATCTGGAAAATCATTCAATGTGTCTTTTTCACTCCAGTCTCAATTTGGGGAAGCCGTAGACGTAATGGACCGCTGCCTGGCCGATGTTAGGGTCTGGATGGGGAAGAACCGGCTAAAGCTTAACCCTGACAAGACTGAGTGGCTGTGGATATTGCCTCCTAAGGACTCGACCAACTGTCCCTCCTTGATTCTTGGGGGGGAGAAATTAGCCCCCTCAGAACGGGTCCGCAATTTGGGTGTCCTCCTAGACCCACAGCTAAAATTGGAACAACATCTTTCAGCTGTGGCTAGGGGGACCTTTGCACAAGTACGTCTTGTGCACCAATTGCGACCCTACTTGGAGAAGGAGGCACTTCTTACAGTTGCTCATGCCCTTATCACCTCACGGCTGGATTACTGCAATGCGCTCTACATGGGGCTACCCTTGAAGAGTGTCCGGCGACTGCAATTGGTGCAAAATGCAGCTGCGCGAGCTGTGGTGGGTGTACCTAGATGCACCCACGTAACACCTATCCTCCGCCAGCTGCATTGGCTGCCCATTAGTCTCCGGATCCAATTTAAGGTGTTGGTCGTTACCTTTAAAGCCCTACATGGCTCAGGGCCAGGTTATCTTCGGGACCGCATCCTGCCGCATACCTCCCTACGACCGGTTAGAGCCCACAGAGTCGGCCTCCTCCAGGTCCCGTCGACCAAACAATGTCGGCTAGCGGGACCTAGGGGGAGGGCCTTCTCTGTGGGAGCCCCCTCCCTTTGGAACCAGCTCCCTCCAGAGATCAGGACCATCCCCACCCTACTGGCCTTCCGTAAAGCAATAAAAACTTGGCTCTTCCGGCAGGCAGGGTATGAATGAAAGTTTGTTTTTTAATGGATAGTATTTTAATATGGCTCCTTTTAAAAATTGTTTTTTATGTGTTTCTATATCTGCTATGAGCCGCCCAGAGTCCCCCGGGAGTTGGGCGGCATAGAAATTTTATAAAAAAAAAAAAAAAAAAAAAAAAAAAGGTGGGAAGGGAGAAATTAATAAAGAATATGTCCTATCTTGCTCCAACAGCAATAGCACTTAGACTTATATACCGCTTCACAGTGCTTTACAACCCTCTCTAAGCGGTTTACAGAGTCAGCATATTGCCACCAACAATTTGGGTCCTCATTTTACAGACCTTGGAAGGATGGAAGGCTTGAGCCGGTCAGGAACGAACTCCTGGAGTGAGCAGTGAGTTAGCCTGCAATACTGCATTCTAACCACTGTGCCATCACGGCTCTTAACAGGAAGCCTGTGTTGGATTCCACTAACTCTGACAAATGAAAGGAACGCTAACTTGCTGTTGTGAAAATGAAAGGAATCCTTGTATTCATACAACTGAAAGCTGGAGCCAAATATACTAACTTGAGATTTGTGAAATATTTATTTAAAAACCCTAGTTGTGAAGAGATCTTGTCATTTTTCTTTGTTTTGGTACAATGTCTATTCTTAGCATTATGGAAGTATGAAATACCGTATTTTTCGGACTATAAAACGCACCAGAATATAAGACAAACCTAGATTTACAGGAGGAAAACAAGAAAAAAATTAGTTTTTTGCCTCCGCACATCACGTTTTTGCCTTCCCCGGCCCCCAGAAGCACTCCGCAGTGCTCCGCACGTCCCATTTTTGCCAAAAATGGGCACGTTTTTGGGCTCCCAATTCCTCCACGCGTCCTGTTTTTGCCCTCCCCGGCCCCTAGAAGCAGTCTGCAGTGCTCCGCACATCCTGTTTTCGCAAAAAATGGCCCCGTTTTCACCAAAAACGTGCCCGCTTTTTGCCTGCAGAGTTCTTCTGGGGGCCAGGGAGGGTGAAAATGATGTATGGAGGGTTAGGGAGCACAAAAACGAGCCCATTTTTTGCAAAAATGGGACGTGTAGAGCACTGCAGAGTGCTTTTGGGGGCCGGAGAGGGCGAAAACACGGCGCATAGAGGGTTCGGGAGCCCAAAAACGGGTCCATTTTTTGGCTCCCAAACCCTCCGCGTATCGCATTTTCGCCCTCCCCAGCCCCCAGAAGCACTGTGCAGTGCTCTGCACATCCCGTTTTTGCCAAAAATACATCATACTTATATTTTTCAACAGAAATATTTTTCTAATAATTACAGTCTAGACATTTGTTATATATTGTGGCTAAAAAGAAAGTTTAACAAATTAGAACGTATCCTCTTTTTAACATATGACTCATATGCTTTCTACAGACTCGTCCAAAACTCTTGAATCTATGTCAGTAAGGCAGATATGAGAGATGACAACCCAATAAGACTCAAATTACTGTACTAGAATATATTACTCCATCTGCTCCCTATCAATGACCAACAGGATCAGTCGCAACTATTCTTATTCTAATAAAAAAGCTTGGCAAACTCTCAACTACATAATAATTAAATATCTAATTGGAACAAATAAGCATCAATTTTTTTTGATGGAAGCATATATGATAGGTAATAAATTAGAAAGCATAAAATCAAAAAATGAGAACTTCTTATTAAGCTCAGATAAGATTACTAGATTTTTCTAGTACAATCTATTTAAAAACTGAGTAAAGTATTTTAAGCAATTGTGGCTTGCTGTGATATGCAGATTTTTAATAATTTGAAATAGAATCCAAATTTTCTATTTTGAAACATAGCTATGCCAAGAAAGAATTGACTGCAGAAACACACTATTTAAATACATTTGCTTAGCATATGGCAGTGATGGCGAACCTTTTTTTCCTCGGGTGCCAAAAGCGAGTGCGTGCATGGTATCGCACACACGCGAGTGCCCACATCCATAATTCAATGCCTGGGGAGGGTGAAAACGGCCTCCCCTGCCCCCCAGGAAGCCCTCTGGAGGCCGGAAATGGCCCATTTCCTGACTTCCGGTGGGCCCAGTAGGCTTCCCTGGAACCTGGGGAGGGTGAAAATGCCCTCTCCCGCCCCCCTAGAGGCCCTCTGGAAGCCAAAAACGCCCTCCCAGAGCCTCCGTGTGAGCCGAAAGTCAGTTGGCCGGTGTACACATGCACGTTGGAGCTAAGCTAGGGCAATGGATCGCATGCCGGCAGATATGGCTCTGCGTGCCACCTGTGGCACGCGTGCCATAGGTTCGCCATCACTGGCATATGGGATGCCGTATATAATGTTTCTGTTGATTATTGATCAGTTTTATATTTCCGTAACTTATCAGCCTAGTATTCACTTCGTTATATAAATTAAAAACAAAGATTTTGGGGGGGGGGAGTATTATCAGGAAGTTGATTTAGACATGTTACTAATTGCCAAAGGCAACATTACTTCTCCTATAATTAATGTAAGAGGAAAAGGAAAATATTTAGGGCTTCTGGATACCTCATTACTTTCTACTCCACAACTAACAAATGTTATAATATCTTCATGAACATTAGGACAGTGAGAAAGTATCCCACTATATCCTACTTTTTAACAAAACACTTTACCAACAAGTTTCAACTGTGTCATGCTTTACAATAACAGACAGAAATATAAGCATTAGATACTTGTGGGAACAAAAATCACATTTCAATCAGTTATGCTGGTCTAATACTAATACTGGAATCTTTTTATCCAATAGACTCAATACTTGCATAGTTGCTCTTTAGTAAAACAGCTGTTTCTCACTTTATGAAGCTGTAGTTATAAATAGGAAACAACTCTACTAGCACTTCACCACTCTTTCATATTGTGTTTTCCAATATATTGGAAAAATATAACACACTTTTTTTATTATTCTAGGATTGACAAATCTATAATTTGGCCAGAGAAGTAAGCACAGACGCAGGGCAAACCTCCCATTACTTTTTGGCCACATCCTCAACTTCTTGCATACATAGACAAGAAAATAGGTTTGGGGAAAAGATGTCAACCCTACCAACAATAAATGGCAGAAAAAAGGAAGCTGATCTAAACTAAGATTTAAATTAGAACTATGGCTCTACAATATTCTACTATAACTGAAAATTTTTCCTTGATTAAAAAGGCAATTCCAGGGACAACCTCAAATTTCACAAGAATTAAAACAGAAATGAGCATTTTAATTCATGTATAGATTATGACCATAATCTCTTCTAAGATTATCAATCCTACCTGACTTTAATAACACTACCGGTAATAGTAGTAATAACAGTAATAAACATAAAGCAAGGTTTTAGTTTCTAAGATTAACTGTACCTAGAGGAATGGCTTAGGACTCTCAAGCTCTTTTTAAAAAATAATAATGCCTGGAATCCAATGATTTGTTTAGAAAGCCCCCAACATTTTAGTCATAAGATAGTCTTCGATGAGGCATCTCGCCCATCCTGTTTAACATTTACATGAAACCGCTGGGTGAGATCATTCGACGACATGGGGTGAGGTATCAGCAGTATGCTGACGATACCCAGTTATACATCTCCACCCCGTGTCAGTTCAGTGAAGCGGTTGATGTAATGTGCCGTTGCCTGGACGATGTGAGGGTCTGGATGGGAGTGAACAGACTCAGGCTCAACCCAGACAAGACTGAGTGGCTCTGGATATTGCCTCCCAAGGACTATGTCGACTGTCCCTCCTTGGTTCTTGGGGGAGAAAAATTGACTCCCTCAGAACAGGTTCGCAATTTGGGTGTCCTCCTAGATCCACAGCTAAAATTGGAGCAACATCTTTCAGCTGTGGCTAGGGGGACCTTTGCACAAATTCGTCTTGTGCACCAATTGCGACCTTACTTGGAGAGGGAGGCCTTGCTCACAGTCACTCATGCCCTTGTCACCTCACGGCTAGACTACTGTAACGCGCTCTACATGGGGCTACCCTCAAAGAGCATCCGGAGACTCCAGCTGGTACAGAATGCAGCTGCGCGTGCAGTAGTGGGTGTACCGAGATACACCCACGTAACACCTATCCTTTGCCAGCTGCATTGGCTACCAGTTAGTCTCCGGGTGCAATTTAAGGTGTTGGTCGCTACCTTTAAAGCCCTACATGGCTCAGGGCCAGGCTACCTGCGGGACCGCATCCTACCACACACCTCCCTAAGACCGGTTAGGTCCCACAGAGAGGGCCTCCTCCGGGTCCCGTCGGCCAAACAATGTCGGTTGGCGGGACCGCGGGGGAGGGCCTTCTCTGTGGGAGCCCCGTCCCTCTGGAACCAACTGCCACCAGAGATCCGGATTATCCCCACCCTACTGGCCTTCCGTAAAGCCTTAAAAACATGGCTCTTCCGGCAGATGGGGTGAATAGGTTAATCAGATTCCCCCTGAATGTTGTGTTTATAATGTCTTCTTTTTAATTATATTTTTAATTTAAATTAATGACGACTGTTTTTAAATGTACGCTTCTTATTCATGTTGTACGCCGCCCTGAGTTCCCACGGGATTGGGCGGCCTATAAGAGCGTTTAAATAAATAAATAAATAAATAAATTACTTAGGTCAATTTTTCTTCCTTTTTTGACACAGTGGGCATGCAATCAGTCAAATTAACTTGAGCTGTTCCATTATAGGAACATTTCATTTAAAAAAAACAGCAGTTCACACTTTAATTAGTGGTGGGATTCTACCAGCTCTAACAGGTCCACTAGAACCGGTTGTTAACTTTCTAAGCAGTTCAGAGAACTGGTTGTTAGAAGAAATCTTCTTGTTTTTTCCACTTTACAGGGTTAATCCTGTAAGGAATTACAACATTCTGTTGTTTCTATAGCCTAATCTTTATTGCCCTGCTTACAGAAACTGCCTCTCCTTTAACCTTTATTACATTATTGGCAGTACGCCTAGACCAGTGATGGCAATCCTATGGTACGCGTGCTACAGGTGGCACGCGGACCCTTATCTGAGGGCACGCAAGGCACTGTCCTATGTTAGCTCCAGCCAGCTGATTTTTGGCCTTCTTTTCTGTTGTTTTCGCTCTCCCCAGGCTTCAGGAAAGCCTCCTGAAGCCTGGGGACAGCGAAAACGGGCCAACCAGAAGTTCACTTGTGTGCGTCACTCCCAGTCTCCTTTTCACTGTCAGTGGTCTTCAGGCACTTCTTTGGCTTTGGACAGTTGCAGCCAGGCCTCCCACACCTCGGCCCATTTCTTCTGCAGCCAGCAAGGCTTTTCTGAAGGCCTCTGCAACCGATAACAGAGCTCCGGATTATCGGCTACAGAGGCCTTCAGGAAAGCATTGCCGGCTGCAGAAGAAATGGGTCGAGGTATTCGAGGCCTGGTTGCAACTATCTGAAGGTAAGTAGTAGGGCAGCTCCACTTCTGTTTCATTTCCGAACTTCCAATTGGCCCGTTGGGCCATTTTTCACCATCCCCAGGCTTCAGAAGGCCCTGGGGAGAGCAAAAAACAGCCCAACAGGCCTACCAGAAGTCCGAAGGCTTCAGTGAGGCCTGTGCGCATGCGCGGGGGAACAGCGTGGGGGTTATACGCATGTGTGGGGGGAAGGCATTGCATTATGGGTGTGGGCACACGTGCGCATGCTATTGCGCGCAAGTGCACCCTTTTGGCACCTGAGCCAAAAAATGTTCGCCATCACTGGCCTAGACTTACTGTCTCCAAAGTTTTTTTTTTCTTTGCTGGTACTTTTTTTTTTCTTTGCTTCACTTCTTAAAGGGGAAGGGTTGTTTTAAGCTTTTTACACTGCTGTTGGGAGGAAATACTCCCCTGTTGGAGTTCTTCCAGCACAGAGCTGCCGGGGGAAAAAAGCTTTTAATGACAAGGAACCAAGATGAGTGACCTTCAGCTAGGCTTCTTGGCTAGTTAGAAAGACGTGAATTTACATACCCTTTCTGACTTGTGGTCTAAAACTGGTTTTCGGGGAAGATTAATTCTGTGCTTGATGATGTTTAATCCTGTGTTTATTGATGGGATAATTTTTCCTATTCATACATATATTAACAGAGTTGGAAGGGACCTTGCAGGTCATCTAGTCCAACCCCCTGCCCAAGCAGGAGACCCTACATCTGTCTCTACCTAGGATAGAATTCACAACGTCCTGATTGTGAGGCAAGAGCTCCACCTCTAGGCCACAGCAGCTTTGTTTGGTAGGAAAAATGTTAATCTCTGTTCCTGAAAAGAAGCAGCTTCAGAAATCTGGCTAGTTCCTATGTCTATTTGTTCTGGTAATTGGTTTAACAAGCAACAGCTACTGTGTTTGCTCCATTGCTTCATTCTAGTTAGGCTTATCTCAAGTGGTCTTCCTTCACTGCTTTAGTGGTTCTTGGCACTGTCCTTTTGGGGTGTACTTCCAAGAGGCAGGATGCAAGCTTGGCACTGATTTTTTTACTGCCTTTCTGGGGGGCATGTGATCTTTCCTTAAACCTGGATGATTTCCTTAGGATATCTTATGAGGTGAGTGAGACCAGCTGGTATCTTTAAGTGGTACAAATGGATCTAAGGATTGCTTCTCCTGGGTGTGCTCTTTCTGGAGAGCTTAAATGACCTCTCTGCTAAAGGGTTTCACTTTATGAGCAAGAGTTGGCTGCTGATAGTTATCATTGCATTTTAACTATTTTAATTCCTCAAGGTGCTCTGGCACCCTGCCTGATTTGTAACTCCAGCTTGCAGTATTTCTAATCTAATGATTGGTATTTAGGGCAGCTTTTTGCAAGCAAAGCAGCTTTTTGTATTTTTGTACAGGTAATCCTTGACTTACAACAGTTCATTTAGTGACCATTCAAAGTTACAATGGCACTGAAAAAAGTGACTTATGACCGTTTTTCACACTTACGACCATTGCAGCATCCCCACGGTCACGAGAGGCCAGGCGAGAAGCGCCCTCAATGTGAGTGATGTCAAGTTGGCCACATGACCACCTGGCCACGCTGGGTGCATATAGGGACTACTCAAAGGGCTGAAAAAAATATTTTTGACCGGTCCTCGCACTTACAACTGTCCTCACATTTTACGTTTTGCGCCGTATCTTGTCACCGTGAAGAGAAGCACCGCAGTTGTGAAATGAGTGACACAGTTGTTAAGGGTGGTCGTAAGTGCGAGGACCGGTCGTAAGTGCAAGGACCGGTCATAATTCACTTTTTTCAGCCCTCTTAGTCCCTATGCAAGCTAGCCTTGCCCACCCGGTCATATGACCAGCTAGCCACACCCACCCAGTCACATGACCATCAAGCCATGCCCCCAAATAAGCCATGCCCACATTTGTTAAAAATTTGAATCCCACCACTGACTTTAATCCAGTGAGTTTATCTATAAATAAATTATTTATCTATCTTTTCTATTGATTCAAGATTTGTGATACAAAACGATGAACATACAAAATGGATACTTACCTATAATATCGTGACTGTAAATAAGTGGAGCACACAGCTTTTGAGACATGACTAGCAGAGCCAAAGTCTATGACCTTGACCCTATATGGCTGGCGCACAGGATCCACCAACATGATGTTTTCAGGCTTCAGGTCAGCATGTATTAGACCTAAGCTTTTCAGTTTCATCAAAGCAGTGGCCACTTGTTGCAATATTGGTCGAATGTATTTCAGAGGCAGAGGGCTAAACTTATTTTGTTTTAAGAAGTCATACAAATTTTGTTCCAGCATCTCAAACACCAGGCATGTGTGGTTTTTGTGTTGAAAACACTCATATGAACGGACAAAGTTATATTCATCAGCATTCTCACTACTCAGTCGAGAGAGGATGCTCACTTCAATTTGACCTTGCCTGGCATAAGAAGGGTGATTTTTCAAAATTTTGATAGCAACAATTTCCTTTGTGCTGCGCTTCCAGCATTTTGCCACCTGTCCAAAAGTTCCTCGGCCCAAGAACTCCAAGACTTCATAGCTATTTGTCATAGAACAAAGGAATTCATGCTGGACTAGCTGGTAATCACCTTCGCCACTGGAACTACTGCTTTTGGTTGTTACAGTGGTGGTAGTGGCCGCAGCACCCACCGCAGGTCTGTTTTGCAGCATGAGAGGTGGATGTTCCTCAATTATTTGCACGCTACCGTTGCTGTCAACTTCTTCACTTTTCCTTTTTAAGCCACATTTTTGATATGGTTCCAGTAAAGCAATGTTAGCCCTGTGTGTTAGGGCTTGGCTGTTTTGAAAGGATGTTGTTCCACCACTGCCTGTACTGTCTGCTGCTGTAACCACAATGTGCTCAACTGAAGGAGCAGGGAGAAGGAGGTTCTGATCATAAGCAGGGATACTGAAGTTTGCTACCTGGTGAGAAGAGCTTGCTGGCCCTTGAGCACCAGAGAGATTTTTGCCGTGACTGTAATACTCGTCACTGTTACTTTGTCCTGAAACATCCCAGCTAGAGGGCTCCACTTTCAGTTTCTTGGCACTGCAAAAGGCACTCGAAGATACTGATGGAGGTGAAAACACCTGCAGCTGTGAGGCCATACCTAGAGGAAACAAAGAACTTGACGTCACATTGGCAGGAATAGAAATCACAAATCTTTTATCACCAAGTAAGAATAGCCAACTCATCATTCATTTCCCCCAAATTTGCTATTAGCAATTATAATTATATCCCATTTCTCTAGATATATATCGCATAAAACCTGCTTAGAAGCAATGGCAGAAAAAGAAGCTATAGTTATTCTGGAATCATTCCAACAGAGCAATTAGTTGCAACAGATCGCTCTATGGAGAGGGGAAATTCCAGTTGAATTGGGATATTCATCCACCTTCTTCAGAAGGTTAGAAAAGTCCAAGTGAATCTTACAGTGGTACAGTGGAAGAAGGTGATCTATAAATCTAACCATAATTTTACTATAATTATGCACAAAATTCTACTTTTCACATAAAGTTGTGCGTCTGTTGTGCGTGGTTATGTGTGTGTATATATATGTCTTCAAGTCTTGCAGCAAGATGGGAGGCAAACAAATTTAATAGACAGATAAATAAATAAAGTCAATCTTGACTCCTGATGATTACATGGACAAATCCACACAGCTTTCTTGGCAATATTCAGAAGGCATTTGCCACTGCTTTCTTCCTACTTGCTGAGACACTCACACAGCTGAATTTGTGCCTAGGGCAGAACTAGAACTCACAGTCTCTACTTTTTAGCCAGATGTTTTTAAAGAGTACACCAAATAGGCGCAAAGGTTATCTTGGTTATATTAACTGAATGACCAGCCCGCTACTCGCGCAAGTTGAGCTGCGCACGCACATGTGCATGCTCTGGTCAGCCACTTATGCATCCCAATTCCAAATAGGCCACCGCCCTGTAGTGGGCGGCAGCCCAGGGGTGGGGACTCCTGTCTTAGGATACTAAAACTTCATTTAATATTTAAATTAGCATTTAATTGGGCCTTTAATCTTTAATAGTTAAAAAGTATCTTTTAATTATTTGGCTTTTCCCAGAATAAAGACAACTATGTAAGATGAGATTATTCAAGAGTTACCCAATTTTTTTTTAAATCAACTTATGAAAACTTTTTTTAAATTTTAAAAGATATACACATGTCCACAACTATATTTATGCTTTATGCAAGATATTTGTACAAATGCTCCATAGTCAATTCATAAATTGCAATGTTTTTATTTGCAATGTTAATAAAATCTCATTCTGTAACTAACTTTCCTATTTAAACAGACATTCACTCACAATGCTATTTATGCTACCTGCACCAGTTAATACATTTTTTTTCTATCTCACCTCCCAGCAATGTTATTCAATTCTTTAAAATGCTGCCTGTGGAGCAAGCACTTCCTTATGCCATCCGTACAGACCAGTAAAAGTATACTCAGTAAAAAAAAATGGAAGAAAAAAATAGCTACAGGTAGTTCTCAACTTGTGACCACAACTGAGCCCAAACTTACTGTGGCTAAGCGAGACATTTGTTAACTGAGTTTTGCCTGATTTTATGACATTTCTTGCCACAGTTGTTAAGTGGATCGCTGCAGTTGTTAAGTTAGTAACATGATTGTTAAGTGAACCTGGCTTCCCCATTGATTTTGCTTGTCAGGTCAGAAACGATGATCTCATGACACCAGGACACTGAAACCATCATAAATATGAGTCGGTTGCCAAGGGTTTGAATTTTGATCATGTGACCATGGAGAAGCTACAAAGTCGCATGTGTGAAAAATGTTCACTTTCTTCAGTGCTTGTAACTTTGAACAGTCACTAAACGAACTGTTGTAACTCGAGGGCTATCTGTATAAGATAGTTCTGAAAAAATGTGCATTTAACTCATATTAACTATCTCAAATGCAGTTTCAATTTTGAGTCATCTCTAGATTGTATTAATTTTGCATGTGAAATGTCCTAACATAAAATTAAACTATCCCTTAGTAACTTCCAGTATTTTTAAATACTAGAATCCTATTTTGACTACTAACTATAACAATGTATTATACAACAAAGCATCACCAACTCTAGGGGCAGAGGAAGAGTCAACTTCCTACATGTTAGTAATCCACTGTTTTATTAGATAGTCCAGTAATACTCCTACAAAATGTTAACTCTTTTTTCACTCTATCAATATCAGGTCTAACAGAGGCTTAAACTTTAAGACAAATAAACCATATTCCAATTCTGACAACATAAATATGTTTGGACTTTTAGGAGCTTAGCTATTAATCTATTTGTTCAAACTACTGCAAAGTTTGAATCTCTCCACCATAACTACTGGCTTTTAATAATGAATATAAATGCAAGCTTCTTGTATATAATACAAGATACCCGTGCTTCGCTACGAAACTATGTGATGGGGCTTGATAAATTGATACTTAAAGCTTGAAAATTAATGAGTAGTTAAAAAAGGGACTGTATTATTTCTTTAGAGATGGTAAGCTAAGTTTCTGTTACAGATGAAGACATTATTTGCATAGCATAGACTTTCAATTCGCCCCTCAGATGAATTGCTCAGGACCTCCCTGTAAACAACATTCCTGGTTTTGCTGTCTGGCTGGAGGATGACCAGGCTGTCAGGTGAACTGACTCTGGAGCATGCCACATAGAACTGGCCAAGGGAGAAACAGGCAGTTTCCCTTACTTGTGTTTTCCTAATTGCATCTGTAAATCTTTTCCTGCGTTTTTTGCCTCTTTTCCCTTTAACTGGTGTTACAGTAGAAGGAACAGATTCGTCTGAACTGAGGAGGAAAATAAGGGGGGGGGAATCTGTCTCTGCCTACCAGCATCCATTGATATTCATCTGGCTACTGTCCTGTTAGTGTGTGAGAGAGTTGAGGGGTGTTTGGAAACTCAAACAGTATTTGCTGTGTGAGCAAGGAGACAGGAAGGAGTCTGTGCGTGGCTTAGCTCAACTGTTCTGTAGTAAAGCTGCTTGCTGCTGTGAAAGCAAAAGCAAAACTGAAACTCCTCTGCTTGTGTTTTGCATTTGGATCAGATTTCTTTTCAGGTTGGGAGCGGGGAGTATAACTCCTTAGCATCAGACCTTGTTAATAATAATATAAGAAATACTCATGCTCCGATGGTCATTTTGAAAAATCCTTTCTTAGTGAGCATCTAGAAGCCAGGAGGAACATACGTGGCAAATTTGAAGTCTGTAGGCTTTACGGTTCTGGAGATTTCGTGATTAATGTGTGAGTGGTTTTCGCATATATATATATGTATATATATATGAAATTAGACTGCCCTTTTTTATATACCCAGCAATAATCAGATGCCAGTTACCAGTAGCAAAGCACTTCTCATGCAAAGCAAAAGCAGCAGCACCTTATTTATATACTTCTAGAATACTGGCAGAGAACCCAGTATTTTGAAAAGCTAATATCCTCTCTAAAGGTTTATTTCAACTCTATAGCATATTAGCTCATTGAATAAAAAGCAGTAGCAAGAAAATCAAATCTGGCTCCAAGGAATGAATCTCAGGTTTTTATTCCCAAGCAATATCTGCCCAAGGAAAACTGCTGTACTAAAGGCATTGTATCAAGTTTCGAAGAACAACGATAACACATGTTTCAGCAGAATACTTTTATCGGTATCCAGGAAACTGTCTTAAAACTTTCTTCATCCTGCATATAAGCTAGCTCTAATGCCACATCAGCATCAATTATGTGTTATAAAATTGGTCCAAATGCAAACTGTTACCAGGATTAAATAATGTTTTGCTGCTACTTACTGTCACTTCTCCAATAATTTAAAACATGGAAAATCACAGCATGAATTTAATTCTAAAGAACTATACTAAAGGTGTGATCTCAACAGGAGGAAGAGTCACATTTCAGGTTACAAAAGCCCTAGTTTTCAGTCAGTGTTGCATCATGGTTAATTTTTAAGCTATTTACTCAATCAGTGAGTATTAGACTGGACTAGATAAAATGTTGGTTCTTTAGAGCAATTCTCTTCATAAGTAAACAAATGAATAAGTTAAAGCCAGTGAACAGGGAACATTTAGTTCAGAGGAGCTAAATGATTAGGAAAATCTTGTCAAAAGGGGGGGGGGGAATCCCTTGTTATGTAATATACATTAACTTGTAGAAGGTACTTCATTATACCAGAATGGCTGCAAATTATGGCAGTTTTAAAAAGGGGATTTAAGCCTTATTTTCCACAAATTTATCTACTAAATTGTTAGTAGCATTATGGCATACTATATTATATACACATGCACATATTATCCTCTTCAGCTTCTTGGATGAGAAGTGAAACGTCTTCAAAGAAAAACCAGAAAGTCCAGTTGCCTATTGAAAAAGCACCTTTAGGACAACCATGACCTGGATGACTAAGAATCTCCATAGACATGTGTACATATTATACATATGTACATATACATACATACATACATACATATAATATCCCCATCAAACCCAATATGCCTTTGAATGTAAGTTTGAACTATATACTGATACATTTACATCTTGCTTATCTTCCAAAAAGGTCTACTACAGAACATTTTGTTAAATGTATATCCCACTATTCATTCAGGTACTCATGCAGGTAAACATAGTATTTCCTCCATTTTTTTCACAACAAATCTGTGATGTGTGACTGGGCTTAGAGTGATTCACTATAAGTCACCGAATAAACTTCAATGCTTGAAGGTGGACTTGAAAATGTCTCTTCTGTGTCATCCCAAAAACTTAAGTTCTACACTACATATATTTTACTAATGAAAAAAATCAGCATTTTTAGACTTAGATCACTTATGTGCAATGAACTATGTCTCACCCAGTTGACTGAATTAGCTCGATTGCTTGAGATCATACAATGTTCTGTACCATAACCACAATGTTCAAACAACACACAACCAATAACTAGCCAACCACATTTTAGCTTAGCATCTTACATAAACGAAACCATTCATATGTAGTAACTTAATAGCAACTTAAGTGAAAATTTGCAAATCATTACTATTTTCATATCAAATTAACTGAGGAATGCCTCAAGATGAGTTACTTATATAGCACATCACAGGACTAAATCTAAAATCTCTAGCTACTTCTTACTCTAAAACAGCATTTTTAAGTACTATCTGGAATCACCAATAAAAATTTGTTTTGGCTCTAGGTACAACGATCACTGTGGGAAACTGACGGAAAATCATAATTGCAACAATAGCATGCCACAACAAGGCATACAAGATCTCATATCCTTTGTTATAAGATCACTGAGAAATTCAGCAACCATTCTAAAGTTATTGTGCTATGAGAAAAACAATGTGTGTATTTAGATGTTTATTTTCTGGGGAAATATGTCGTGTTTCTCTGCGAGAAGCGCTGTCGCTAATTGCTAATTCGGTATAATTTTTGTTAAGCTTCAACTGATTTCAGCTCAACAAAATTGCCTAATGCGCACAACACGAGAACGTTTTCGGAAATGTTTGCCGCAATTTACACGCAAAAGACTTGAGGAATCCGCTCAAGCGATTGAAGCAGGAGGGAACAAACAAGTTTCAAGAATGGAAAAATCCGGTATCTTTATTCAAGTTTATAAGTCGCTGAGAACTGGAAAAAGAAAGCAGATTACACCATATTAAGGGGAGGGGGAAAAATCCGATCGTCTACCGACGATAACTGTGCCACGGGGTCTTCCGACCTACCACAATTTACTCACTTCTGGCAAGGATTTTCGTTCGTCGTCTTTCCTAGCAGGCCTCAGCGGTCGCCGAGAGATATGGCGGTCACTGACCTATCAGTCAGGGCTAAATCGCGTCCCCAGCGGCCTGTCCCGTCCGACCCTACCCTCTCACGGCCGCCCCGAGGGAAGGTACTTACTCGCCGCCGTTCGGGGTATCTCAACCTTGGGCCGGGCCGGGAACTGCCTGCCGGTGCCGGGGGACGAGCGGGCGCATCCTAGCCCTGGGCGAGGGGGAGTGCGGCCGCCGCGGCCCTGTCGAGCCGGCCAGCCCACAGGCAACCCCCAGGCCGCTCGGCCTCCGCTTTCGCCAGGCTTGGGCCCCCGTCGCCCGCCAGCGAGCCCAGCCCGGCCCCGGCCCCGCCGCTCTGCTAGATGCCGCGCCCTCAAGGGCCCCTCGGTTCAACCCAGCTGCTCCCGCTCCGTTCCGCGCCCCTCGCCTAAATCAGGCTGAACCTGCCGAATACGGAACTCTAGCTTGCTCCGCACGCTCTGAGAGGCAAGGCGAAGGAAGCCGAGCGCCGAGGAAGAGATGGAGGATCATGGGAGCCCACGTGACGGGGGGGAGGCGACGTTCCTGAACAGAGTTTGGGCAGAAGGCCTGATGGCGGCGGTTGATTCAGGAATCTGAGGGTGCATTTTCTCACAGCCATAGAACTCTATTACGAATGTCTTCTCGATCCGCCCGGCACGACATCAAAGCGAATATCTGCTCAAGCTTTACTGCGAAATGGCCAAAATCTCTTTAAGAGCCGAAGTGCGTTTGGGACAGCAGGCAGAGGCCGATAAGGCGAACGGGAAAGCTCGGCCTAGACTTGATCGCCTGCCGAGCCTTGATAGGCCATCCGTCGGCTTTCCGCCGTTTTGTCCTTAGTCCAGCTTCAGTCTTGGGCCTGCTTTTCGGACTAAGCTCCACCGAAAAGGGCTCAGTGGAGTCAGGGTTGCCTCCGGACGTGTTTCTTGTTCAGTCGGAGCTCCTTGTCTCTGAGGGCATCGCAAATAGACGGTTTTATTTAACGTTTTCAGAAGCAACGTGGCTGTCGGCTCTATTCAGTGAAGAACTGAACCCTCTGCTTACCTTTTCTTTTTTTTAATTGCGATTGTCATTCACTCTAGTGCAGGGGTCTCAAACCTTGGCAATTTTACGACTGTGGACTTCAACTCCCAGAATTCCTCAGCCAGTGTATGCTGGCTGAGGAATTCTGGGAGTTGAAGTCCACAAGTAAAGTTGCCAAGGTTGGAGACCCCTGCAGTAGAGTGAATGACAATCGCAATTAAAAAAAAGAAAAGGTAAGCAGAGGGTTCAGTTCTTCACTGAATAGAGCCGACAGCCACGTTGATTCTGAAAACATTAAATAAAACCGTTTATCTGTGAATAGTGTACAGGTAGTCCTCGACTTATAGCAATTTGTTTAGTGGCCCGTTCAAAGTTACAATGGCACTGAAAAAAGTGACTAATGGCCACTTTTTTACACTTACGACTGTTGCAGTTTCCCCATAATCATGTGATCAAAATTTGGGCAATTGGCATGTATTTATGATGGTTGCAGGGTCCCAGGGTCAGGTGATCCCCTTTTGTGACCTGACAAGCAAAGTCAATGGGGAAGCCAAATTCACTTAACAGGCTTGTTACTTAACCACTGCAGTGATTCACTTAACAACTCTGGCATGAATTATTGTAAAATGAGCAAAACTCAAATGTCTTGCTTAACAGAAATGTTGGACTCAATTGTGGTCATAAGACTACCTGTATGATGTCCCTTGCTTCTGTATCCAGGTTAAATTTCTGTTTGGGTAATTTGACATGACCCTTTCTCGTTTTGATCTGCCAGAAAACAAGCCGCCTTTTCAAAACCTGCAGAAAGTTTGGAATCTTAGTCTGTGAAAGATTCCGGATTTCTATGAAAGCAGCGGGATTCCATCTTTCCAGGAATCCTTCAAGTTTTCTCTTCACTGTGAAACAATCAGCCACGTATTTTCATGGGTCTTTTTTTAATTAGTCAAATGCAACCATTCTAGAATTTATGACACCATTTGTTGAGAAAGGAGTAGCCTGTGGTCTGAACTCTTGCAGCATCTTTGTATTTCCACATCATTTTAAATTACAGCCTTGAAACAAAATATAAGGTAGCAGGATTCATTTTCAGATAGAGAGCCATTCAGCTTCTAATAATCCCTTATCTTTGGAAGTCATATTAAAGACTGAACTTAATCTCTGTGTTTTTAAATTAATTATTTCCCAAAACAGATACTGAGTCTCACAATATTCTGACCTGTGATTATAGAATAGAATAGAATAGAATTCTTTATTGGCCAAGTGTGATTGGACACACAAGGAATTTGTCTTTGGTGCATATGCTCTCAGTGTACATAAAAGAAAAGATACATTTGTCAAGAATCATGAGGTACAACACTTAATGATACTTACCCTATGATTGTCATAGGGTATAAATAAGCAATCGGGAAACAATCAATATTGATATAAATCGTAAGGATACAAGCAACAAGTTATAAGTGGGAGGAGATGGGTGATAGGAACGATGAGAAGACTAATAGTAATAGTAATGCAGTCTTAGTGAGTAGTTTGACAGTGGTAAGGGAATTATTTGTTTAGCAGAGTGATGGTGTTCGGGGAAAAACTGTTCTTGTGTCTAGTTGTCTTGGTGTGCAGTGCTCTATAGCATAGTTTTGAGGGTAGGAGTTGAAACAATTTATGTCCAGGATGCGAGGGGTCAGTAAATATTTTCACGGCCCTTATGTAACCATTGTTTTCTGAACCCAATTTTGAGTTGTACAGTACTGTACATTTATCACATGAGCTGGGTTTCCACAACATATCTACAAAAAATGTGTACCATGCAGAGTCAAAAACACATTTTGTGTGTGTGTGTGTGCAGAGACTTGTGTAATTTTATATAGCGGTTAAAGTGCTGAATTAGAAATTGGAAAGTTAAGCTCTAGTTCCCTTAAGCACAGAAGTCATATGGTCCCTTAAGCACAGAAGTCATTCTCTTTCAGCCCCACACATCTCACAGGATTGATGGGAAAATAGAGGGAAGATTATGTACAGCACACGAACTGGCACAAAATAATATAAAGGCAGGATATAACTGATATACAAAGGAATAATTTTAAGATACTAATATTTAATCGCTATTAGTTTGTCAAATGAGAAGAAAAACGCTAGATCCAATAATTTCTTAAGCAGCAAGATCCTGATTCAACCATGTGTACTGTATGTCTTCTTTTTTTCAGTTTAAAAAATGGCTATACAATTGATGGCTAAAAGCTATATATATTGGATGCACAGTTTTTGCCTTGTGTTTGGCCCAAAATCACACACTTCCATCCTCAAGCATATAAAGCTAAAACTACGAGGGTGAGTCAAAAAGTAAAGCCATTTTCTTTATTTCAGGTGAAGTTTTTGATAAAAATACCTGAAATTTTTCCCAGTTATAAATTATTATACCATTTACGTTCTGAAATATTTTGTTTCTTACTTTTCAGGTTTTTAGACTTGCAAGGAAAATTCAAAATGGCTGCCCCCTTAGAGTTGCGTCAAAAACATAGAGCAGTGATTGAATTCCTTGTTGCTGAGGGGGAAACCCCTGTGAACATTCACAGACGATTACAAAATGTGTTTGAGGACAATACTTTACATTATAGCCCCATGAAAGAGGGTTTGAGAGGCAAACATTCCAGTGACGAGGAAGTGAAAACTGCAGTGAAGAAGTGGCTCAAAGAACAGTCAACAAAATTTTACGAGGCAGGAATACATGCTCTCATTCGAAGGTGGAACATTGCTATTGAGAGAAACGGTGACTATGTTGAGAAGTAGGGATGTGATCCACAGAGGACCAGCTTCATTTTGATGTATGCTACATGTTCCTGTGTTGGTAATTATACCTGTCCTAAAGAAAATGGCATTACGTTTTGACTCATCATCGTAATATTCTGGTGCTACATCAGTTCTTAAATCATTATTTCAAACTGACCCCATTTCATTTAATTTGAAGAATTAAATTGAAGGCATAAATATTTAATTAAATCAGAAATGAAATTTCAGTCTTAATTGTGTCCTAGGAAGAAATTTATTCCAGTTCCAAGAAGGCTATAATACCTTCTTTATATTTGTTTTGGTGACTGGCCTCACATATTGTGAAAGCTAGTTGTCTATACTATGCAAATGCAGGGGAAGAGGGAGATGTAAGATGATGGTACATACCAGTCCTTTAATCTACAAGAGTTTAGTATTTTGTACTAAATCAACCAATCTGTCTCTAAGCCTTGTACTAAAGGAAACTGATTGCACTCTATTGTACTGCCATTTCCCACACTCTCCAGATAACATGCATTAAATTTCCAGACTTCTCAGCAAATGTGAACATACCTAATCCTTCACCCTCCTATTTTCCCCACAAAAACCCTATGAGGTGTGTTGGGCTGAGAGAGTGACTGGCCCAACTTGCTTAATGACCACATGATTTACTTAACAACCATGGCAAAAAAGGGTTGTAAAATGGGATGCAACTCTTTTAATGATCACATTACATAGCAATGGAAGTTCCAGTTCCAATTTTGGTTGTAATTTGAGAACTACCTAACTAATAACAACTTGCTAAAATATTTGCTTCTAACAGCAAAGATATTCAACAAATTCATGCTAAAACCCTGGAGAGTCATTCATTCATTCAATTTCATCTCAATTAATAATCCTGGGCAGTTTACAATTCCAAAAATATATTACAATCAAAATACTAAAAACATTTTAAAACAATAAAAACAATAGAAACAATAGAAACATCAAACATAAATATACATAGCTGCTGAGATACTCGGCCAGTTAGCAATACAGCTAGGGAGTGTCAATAATCCTGTATTTAAAATACCTGAACATTTTAAATGTTTATAAATACTGTATGTCAGAATACAACAAAGGGAAAGTTAAGAAACTATAATAGTTTTAATAGATATTTTTATGGTATGTTTAAAAAACAAAATATTATTACACGCTTCCTTAATGGACACTTTTTAAAGCCTTCATAGAACAATCCTTGCACAATCACTTCCCACAAAAAGTACTACTGGATTTCTTTTTTTACAGTGTGTTGGATGCAGCCTTTGTGGCTTTTTATTGTACTGATTGTCCAGATGGCAGAAGTCCATGGATGGCCGTCTGCCATCCTTCTGGATGACCCAAATCCCACTTTTTTCAATCCTATTAGACAGCAGATAAAGTTTGTTTCGACAACAGTTAAGCTAAATCTGAACAGGAGAGCACTAATCCTGTAACAAAAAGACAGCTATAACAAAAAGTAATGTATCCATCTTCATATATAAGTGTGTATATATATATATATATATGTGTGTGTGTGTGTATATATATATATATATGTGTGTGTGTGTGTGTGTATACACACACATACATATACATATACACATATTTACACATACATACATATTTACACATACATACATACATTGTATATGCATATCATCATAGGCAGTACTAATGTCAACAATGGATAAGCTTCTTAAAGCTGTCACAAAAGAACTCTACACTTTGTCTCTTCAAGCAGGTCTTGAGAATCCTTTCCAGCTTTCATTTCAATCAAACAGATACCCATAATGGTAGTCCTTCAATTCTGAGAAAAGGTTAAAGTGACAAGGCCCAAATCTGGACTTTGGTGAATGGAATAAGCTGGTGAAATCATCCACAATTCACACCTACATAATAGATGGTTCATGAGTTGTAAGGTCTAGTATTATGTAATTTTTCCTTTGTTGTGCTTTCAAATTCTGCTTAACTGTGTCAAAGATCTGAGTGCTGCAGTATAACACTGGGTTGATAGGATGCCAAATTCGAAGAAATCATATGAAGAATACCACCTGCATACCAAAATATGTAACCATGAGTTTTCCTGTGAAACCTGAGTATTGGTTTTTTTGGAGGGGTGGGGGTGGGGACAATAAGACAGTAAAGCTTTGTGATGATATTCCATAGACTGATGCTTTGTTTCTAAGACATAATGATAAGCCCATGGCTCTCACAATGCTATGAAGAAATTCCTCACCTTCATTCTCAACATGGCAAGTTGAACTTGCTAATTAATTTCAACTCTTAGGAAGAGGAAGAAGTATTTTTGTCTGTTTGCTGCCTTAATTATAAAAAGATAGAACTTTTGATGTAGAACTACTCTGGTCAACAAAATCATCATAAACTGCATTCAGCAGTACATTTCAATTGGGGACTCCTTCAGCAGTCAAAAAGTCAATCATTGTACATTATTACTTAAAACGCAGCAATGAGTACTCGCTGTAGGCTTCCATTTAATGAACAATAGCAATACCACCTTTTCTTACAGCGAAGTCTCAACTGCAGTAAAAGAAGAGACGCTAAAGAACAGGTCAGAGCTACTTGCAGATCGGTACTGCCATCTGTAGATGACTTTTAACATTGGACACAATACTTTTCATGGAATCCTGCCAGTGGTGGGTTGTACATAATTTTGCCAACGGTTCGCACGCGCACACGCGTGACACTTCTGCATATGCGCAGAAGCATCCCGGGCGGGTGGGTGGAGCCTCCCACCGCCGGCGCTACCGGTTCTAAGAACCAGTCCGAACTGAGAGCAACCCACCACTGAATCCTACTCACAGCACACAGCTAATGTTAGAAGTAGAAGAAAAACCAGATCTGTTCCGAGCCAGCACCAAAGAATTCAGAATGTAGGAAGTCACTTGAAGCAGAGAAGTTTTAATTCACAAAGGCAGATCAGCTTCAAAGGTGACCACTAGTCAATTTTCCAAGATAAGTTTTTTTAATAGAAAAGTGTCTCTATTATCCCTTGAAAGTATGCAAAGAGACTCAGCCTCTAAGAATTCTTAAAGAGTGCAGTTAGCCGGCTGGACAAAAGGGGGTGCTCAGTGGTTATGCACCTTGCTTGTGTCCTTTGCATTACAAATCAGGGTGATGACCTCAGAATAAAGAGCCTTTTGTTTGTTAATGAGGAAATCTCCAGTGGGAAGGGCAACTCCCTGACATCCTGGAGAGATTTCCTCTATTTGAGAAGACTGGTGCCTTTTTCTAATTTCAAAAAATGCCATCTCTGTTGCTAATTTCATCCTTGGGGTTAAATCTGTTTAAATATAATCTCTAATCTTTTGCCTGGAATTTGGCTGAAATGTCAGAGAAAGAGAGAGATGGTGGAAATGTTGAATGGTGGAAGGTTTGATTTCCTTTCCACACTATGATTTAATGGTTGTTGCTTTTTATTTTATTTTTAAATTTTTACCCAAAAGAACTGGAAAATGACATGCTATATATAGGATACTATTATTAACTTATTTGTGCATGAAAGGAAAAAATATACTCCTTCTCTCTCATATCACAGGTGAAGAAAATATTCTAAGTGCACAAAATACAGTCTTCGGATTTCTGATGCTTGTCCAACTAAAATAATGATGATGATGATGATGATGATAATAATAATTTATTAAACTTGTATTTCCCAGGTAAACCATTGTTTGTTCCGATAAGATTTCCTAAACAATACATTTAAATATTGCAAAAGTTAAGAGATGTATGTACATGTGAATTTACACTTTTATTCAATACTATTATTAACTTATTTGTGCATGAAAGGAAAAAAATATACTCCTCTCTCATATCACAGGTGAAGAAAATATTCTAAGTGCACAAAATACAATCTTCAGATTTCTGATGCTTGTCCAACTAAAATAATAATAATGATCATGATGATGATGATGATGATAATAATAATAACAATTTATTAAACTTATATTTCCCAGGTAAACCATTGTTTGTTCCAATAAGATTTCCTAAACAATACATTTAAATATTGCAAAAGTTAAGAGATGTATGTACATGTGAATTTACACCTTTATTCAATATTTTACTGTATATAATTTAACTGAACTTGAAACATTGCTGCTTAAAATTTTAAAATTGCGTAAGCATTTGGTAGCTGTTGAGTTAAGTGCCTTTGTAGCAGAAGATGCATTATTTTCCCTGTAGTATTGGTAAGTTAAGTCTATGAGAATCATCTTAAGTTTCTTTGTTTCAGCCTTATACGAGTTATGGGTGCTATGTTTAGCTAATTCTGGGCTCAGTCACAGGATAATTTCTTAGAAAATTTTGAAAACAGTTCACATCAGTTTTCTTTACAGCTAGGTGGGGTGGACATGGTCTTCCTGTAACACAACGCTTATGCAAACAGCAGGAAAGCATGAAATTCTGACAACAGCAGTGGTGTGGCCTAAAAACTGCAGATACCAATGAAGCGTTACAAGACTTAATAGAAAGAAGGTATATCGTCCCAGAAATTGTTGAATATTTTTTGTCTTGGAAATAAAATATTTTTCAAACTGGCTCCAATTCAGGCCTTTGTTTCTGCACATTGAATAAATATTAAACCAGAAAAAAGTGGAATTTTAAATTCCAGGAAAAGCAATGGCTTCATAGGCACAACTCAAAGAGGCTGTTGCAAAGCTGGTAATCCTGTCGCAGAATGGAAGAAAGGAGGGAGGGGAGGTCAAAGAATGTAGAAAATAGGGCAATGAGATTTTTAAACTGCTGGAAACAGCTGCAGAAGTATATTGTAAATCAGAGATACTTAAAGGATAACTAATAGGGGATATGATGAAAACATTACTTTTATTTCCTGAGAGACTGCCACCATGAAAGTGGACAATTATATAATAAGGCTATATACTATAGTGTAGTAGTAATGATAACAATGGGACAATATGAAGTGGTCTGCTATTGTCTTTTTCTTTTTTAAACTCCCATTTGAGTCTGCATCCTTGGTATTCCCTGGTCTCCTAATCAATTACCAATCAGATACAACTTTAGTAGATAATCTAGAATAGGAAGCATATAAGAATGAAAAATATATATAATATTTATTCCATATAGAATTACCAGATCTGGGTTGAAAAAGTCTGGACTAGTTGACGGCAGCAAGGAAATCTCTTTGCTGCCACCTAGGGTTTTCTTAATTTTCCTGCAGTCATTTAGTGATCATCCGGTTTTTACAGCCCAGATCTCACAGCCCTAAATAGAATATCTAATATTGTATATTGCTTATTGGAATGCCAAGCAGTAGAGTGAATATATTTGGTCTTTGTATGTGAGTGTGTACTTTTAATAGCAACTTTCTAGAAAATATTTCTTGTGTCGTTAAGAGTTATCATTCATTGCTTTTAAAAACAAGAGCTTTAAAAGCTAAAAAGCCAAGAGATGTTTTGCAATTGCTGCCAAGGAAAGCTGCAGTACTTGTCTGTCCAGAAAACTAAGATGGGGAATGGAAAAAAAAGGGGGGGAGATGTCAGAACCTATATATTAATTAGACAGGAAAGGTTATTTTCAGGGGCGGGTTCCTAATTTTTTTACTACCACTGTAGGCGTGGCTTATTTTGTGGGTGTGGCTTGCCAGCCATGTGACTGAGTGGGCGTGGCTTCTCAGACTGCTGAAGGGAGGGGAACTGAGATAGGTCCTGCTGCCCATTCCCCCTCCCCTCAGCAGCTCAAGAAGCCTCGAACGTGCAAAAATGCCTAGGATTATCACCGCACGTTTGTGGCTTCTCGGACTGCTGAAGGGAGGGGAATGGAGATAGCTCCTGCCGCCCATTCTTTCACGCGCTTCCTCAGCCATCCTCCCCTGCTTGGACTCACTGTGGGGTAGGAAGGCAGCGCATGAGCAGTGCCGGAAACTCAGCTTCTGGGCATGCACAAAAGAAATTTTTTTTTAAATCATTTTTTTTTAAAATGGCGGCGCCCAGGCACCGGCAACTGACCGCACCACTACTGTGATGTCACCAGAGGGCTGCTACCGGTGCTATAGAGTGGACCGCACTGGTAGGAACCCACTACTGGTTATTTTAGACCATATCCAAAACTGACCATGATAAGTGACCATGATAGAAGGAGCCCAACCTTTGTGGACAAATGTATCTTAAAACTTTGCGTAAACAATTTGAAAGAAGAGACTGAGCTTTCTTCTTTAATCCAAGATTTACAGCACTATAATCCTGGAAATTATTATATAATGCTACTAAAATTGCAAACCCATGAGGAGCCAAGCTGGGAGATTCTCAGCAATGTATTTATGCAAAGTCGTCTTACTATTACTGCTCAGTAATAGAAGTGAAGGACTTTATAACTTAACAGTAAAGAGCAACTTTTGCTCCTTCCAGACAGATGACAGATGCTGACTGAGGAGAGGGTAGGGGGTCTAGTTTAGTAAATGATGGAGTATATTTTATAATATAATTGAAACAATATATTTTGTTTTCTGTTACTTTATAGAAGGGTTTCATAGACTCAATATGGAATACAAGCTGGATTCACAGTAAGTCATAGTACAATTTATGTGATGTTTGGCTTAATATGTTTCATGAACCTAGTCACCGTGTTATGTAGTCCCTTGTGTGTATGTATGTATCAGAGGTGGGTTTCAGCAGGTTCTGACCAGTTCTGGAGAACCGGTAACAGAAATTTTGAGTAGTTCGGAGAACCGGTAAGTACCACCTCTGACTGGCCCTGCCCCCATCTATTCTCTGCCTCCCAAGTCCCAGCTTAATAACCCATTAAGGACTTTTCAAAGATGAAACCTCTTAAAAATCCAGACATGGAATATTTGAATCCTTATAAACACTTTTTTAAAAAATTAATCAATGCACATTAATTTTTGATTTCATAGTGTGGTGGCTTTTTTTAAAGAAATACATTTAAAAGTTTAATCCCTGCACTCAAATACAAGGCCTGAGGATGTATAAACTTGCAGTTTTCCCGTTAGTTTTATTACTTTATGAAATCTCTGGGAGACATTTGTTCAACTACTTAATCATCATATGAGAATCACTCAGCTTCTTCTGCAAAGACCAAAAACGAAAATTTGAATTTTTTTTTGTAATTGTTTTTAAAAATTCCAGGTTAATTGTAATGATCTTTTTACAAATATTATTTAAAATCTTGTTTCTGCAGTCGTGTGTACTTCAAGATGAAATTGAATCAAATAGATTTAGTGGTTAACTTCCTAAAAAAAATATATCATCCCATTCCCAGCAAAAGCTTTTCCCCAACACACTGAGTTTTATGGGCTGCTTTTCCAGCACCGCTACTCTAGGCTGCATTTTATTTTTTTCAACTTTATAATTTCACCCTCAACTCATTGTTTTTTTATTTGCTTCATTACACAGTTAGCAGATAACCAAGATGAGCTCTTGCAACACCTATCCCACTCTGGCAAACTTACTGTAAGAGGCAACAGGAATTTACTGAAACTGCTGAGAAATAGCACAACTGAGTAAGCCGCTAAAGCAGCAGTTCTCAACCTGTGGGTCGCGACCCCTTTGGAGGTCAAATGATCCTTTCATAGGGGTCGCCTAAGACCATCGGAAAACACATATTTCCGATGGTCTTAGGAACCGAGACATCGCTCCTCTATCCATCTCCAGGTGGGTCCATCCACATGCAAATAGACTACTGCAAAAAAAAAAATTGTACCATGGGAACTTCTGAGCATGCGCAGAAGCCGAATTTCTGGCACTGCGCATGCGTCGCCATCTTGTTTTCGGCTTTTTTTGTTTTGTAATTTTTTTTAAAAAAATTCGGCACTGCGTATGCGTGCATGTGCAAAGCGCCCGCCCGCCGATGAGGCATGGCCACGCAGCGCAGGAGGAAGCGAACCGGCAGCGATGTAAGTCAGAACCCACCCCTGAGTTTCCTAATAATTTTATTATTTTATGGTTGGGGGTCACCACAACATGAGGAACTGTATTAAAGGGTCGCAGCATTAGGAAGGTTGAGAACCACTGCGCTAAAGGAATGGGGGGAAAAAACCCACATCCTTCCTGCTCCGATATCTGCTTCACATTAGTAATCAGGCAGGGCCCACCTGGGCTGAGATCGTAGGCTTTCATTTGCAGTGTGCTTGTCATCTTGAAAGCAGTTATTAGTTTAATATCATTGCCAATTACGTAAGGGATATCATATTCTAAGGTGTGGTGTGCTGGGAAAGAACTACATGTACTTTAAAGCAAGCAGTCACAAGCAGCGCCAGACATGTTACTATCACCTGTCTTTTATGATCCTTTCCCCCTCCCTCTTCTCCTTGGTCTGAAACAGCATATTATGCAAATGATAGGATGTTTTTATATATATTATTCTGTCTTCTTGTTTTAAGGATGCAGAATGGAAACTGTTACCTTGCCAGATGGCTTCTGACCAGAAACTATTTTATAGTTTAGCAGTGACAAAATTTTGAGAAATGATTTTTCCAACTATGACAGGAAACAGGCACTTCATCGGCAGTTACAGCAATCCTGGCAGGAAAGTATTAACACATCTAACCATTTTGTCCAACAGTCTCTCCCTGGGAAATATTTTCATTTATTAGTGAACATTCATGCTGGGTTCCATTTGGCTAAAACTGTAACAGGAACACTATGGCTGAAAATTGCTGCTGTGGATATTGCTTCCACATTATCTCTTAATTTCATCAGCTCATTAGCCTGATCAAAGGCTAAATCACATTCAAAGAATAAATAACTTTATGCAGAAACCAACACTCTTGACCACTCTTGACCAATGTTTCAAAGCTGTGACAACTTTTAAGATGTGTGTACTACTTAAGCTGGCTGGGGAATTCTGGGAGCTGAGGTCCACACAAGTTGAATCCAAGGTTGAGAAACACTGCACTAGTTCAATAGTGCCAAAATAGCAAAAGCAATAGTACTTAGACTTATATACCGCTTCATAGTGCTTTACCGGAAAGATGGAAGGCTGTTAACCTTGAGATGGTGAAACTCAAACTGCTGGCAGTTGGCAGAATTAGCCTTAAATACTTCAAAACACTACGCCACCACGGCTCTTATCTACTTTCTCATTTTATGTCAGTTTCTTTGGCAGAAAAATATTCCTAGTTTTCCATCTCATTACCTTCAATATTGTTTTTAATCTTATGTTAGTGCTGTAAGATATAGTAAGCAATGAGGAGAGCAGGCTGACCTTCCAATGTGTGGCAAAAAAACCCAGTATGGATCACAAACAATGGAAGAGGCTTAATAGGGGACCTCATTTTCTTTTTCTTCAGAATTCCAAGAATAAGAAGTTACCAGAGATCTTTTGCTTCCACTTCCACTTGGAAGTCTTGAAATCTCCATTTTCTAACTGAATTTGGGCCAAAACAGACTCTTAAATGCCTTGAGTATTGAATGCATTTAAGAGGAGAGAGAGTTCCTATTTCTATTGTTAATATTGGGATGAAATGTGCCATTTCCTGCCAAAATATGGGAGTGCAGTCTTAGATATAGAAGCAAAAGCTTGCCTGTGAAACCTTTCCTTGGGAATTAACTGAAGCAGGAAAAGCCAGAAACAGCAACTAGCTGTAGGGCTTGAATAACACGTAATAAAAGCTCTGCCTACAATCCTTACCCGCCTCCTGTTTAATTTCATTGAAAACATTCACTGAAATCCTTCTTTGAACATGTTTCAATTTGTTTTGCACCATAACCCATACAAAAAAAAATGTAATGTTTTCAGCCCAGTCCGATCTTATTCCATTGCAATAAATGGAAATGATATATACAAGCATCGGACTCAAACAGGGAAAAACTGGAACTGAATATAGATCCATCCCCCTCACCAGTCCAAGCAGAAGGAATGATGGCAGAGTACGGATCTTTTGGAGATTCCACTCCTCCTCAAAATCCCTACATCCTCATAGAATTCATTTCCTATGCAGAAATCAGGGTCACTTTTTTATTTTTGTAAAGCTGTGAGCCCTACTTGTAAAGTCTACAATATAGAAGTGTGTCACTGGAAACTCTGTGAACCAGATGGGATGAGTTGGTAGGCTGAATTTAAGTTTATACAGAGTTCTATTTCTTATATAATATACATGTTTAAGAAATGAATCAAAATAATACAAATTAACAACTCTTCACACAGTAATTCATCTGAACCAAAGTCTACAAAGAGGACCCTTGTGTAGGTCTTTGGCGATTCAAGATGTTGTAGGATGTAGTGCAGAACCATATTAACAGCAGCATCTGTTGATCTGTTTGCTCGGTATGCAAATTGCAGGGGGTCTAACAGTGGATCCGTGATGGTTTTCAAGGGGGACATCACTAGCCTTTCAAAGGTTTTCATAACTACAGATGTCAGAGCAACCGGTCTGTAGTCGTTCAATTCCTTGATGGTGGGCTTCTTCGGCACTGTGATGATAGTAGAGCGTTTGAAGCAAGAAGGAACATAGCACATCTCTAGCGATTTATTAAAGATTCGGGTGAAGATGGGGGCCAATTGGTCAGCACAGACTTTTCAGCAAGAAGGAGTTATCTTGTCTGGGCCTGGAGCTTTTCCTGGCTTTTGTCTATGAAATAGGTCTTGCACTTCCTTAAATCATATATAAATAAACCATTTCTTAATTCAGAGGCAGTTTTTCATGAGTAATCAATTCGATCAAGTCTCCTGTTTGCTTCCTTTAAAAAAAACACCAAGGAAAACATTAGTTTTCATTTTAAAATTTTATTAGGAAAAATATAAATATATCGCTGACAAACCATATTCCTTTCTCAGGAATATTGTTAATTCACAGGAAAGATTTCAGGAGTGAATAACCCATGAAAAGACAGATTGCCCTTCAGTTAAGAAACAATCCCAATTATGCCAACAAACGTACATATTTAGGGATCTATGACTTATTTATTGGTATTGAATTAATACCAATAAGCAGCCCTAAAAGATAGGAGAAAACCTAAAAAGTGAACAGAGGCAAGCTGTTAATACTGAAGATTCATTTTTTATTAAAGTAAATTATTTATCAGACAGGATCTATTTTAATGGGTAACTCGAGCAAGTGGGGGAAGGACGCAGATATGCCTCACTTGAAAATCAGATTATTATTCTGTAGCTACCCTCTTTTGGCACTTGATCAGACGTTTTGCTTTTTCCTGCAAGTACTTGTCCAGAATGCAAGTTTATATTACTCTATGCCTATTGATACTCTTCCTCTTTTTAAGTAGTTTTCTACTTGCAAATCAAAGTTTTCTAGAGACTTTCGCTTTGAGATATTTACTGAAGATAAATCGTATTTCTGAAAAAGGTCTTTTAAAACCTGCTGACTGGCCACTCTGTAAATTTGATCAGTCTGTGCTGCTGCTGAGAAGGCATCATTGTCCAAGACTGGTTGAGCAAGACAGTCACTGTTCCCACAGGAAGAAGGAACTCTTTCTAGTGTGGAGATTGTATCCTTTCTGTCATTGGAGAAAGTGCATGCTGATGTTACAACTGTGTGACACTTTTTCAATTCATTGTCAGCATTGTCTTTCAGCTGATGTTCGATGGAAAACATGTTTTCTGACGCTACCATGGGAAGTGCTCTGTCATTCTCAAGGTTTGATGGTTCTAGTATTGTTTCTTCCTGTTTCTCTTCACACTGTGGAAACTGAGCACACTGTTCTTGTCTAGAATAAGGCACAGTTCCATTTGTGGATTCTGGGCAGCACTGCTCAGAAATTTCTGTTTCAGGGTAATATTTGTTCTGTCCAGTACATTTTTCAGGAGAGTCAAAGCAAACTCCCCTTGGAGCATGGTGAGAGGCTGACAATTTGAGTAGTTTTATCGGCTTTTCTTTCTTCTTGTTTTGCATGACTTGTTTAACCGATTCTGGAACTTTAGACTCCAGAAGTGAATAGTTTTCAGAGCTCAAGTATTGTTCAAAATATACTTGACATGCCACATTCTTCACTACAGGAATAATGGAGCAGGGCTTTAGCCAAGCTACAAATTCTAATAGTTCTTGGAAGGATGAGTGGTCAGAATAAGGAACAACATGCATATTAGGGTGTCTGCTTTTCACTGGTCTGCTGGTAGGGAGAATAGCTATGGTTGGATGACTCTGATTCCAGTTGGTTACTGTTTCTTTGCAGATTTCTGAAAAATCCACAGCATGAATCCATCCAGCTCCTTCTTCAGAAGTGAAAACATCCTCAATCTCCAACAGCTGCATAAGCTCCAACTTCTGGGGACTCACCACAATCCATGTATGAAATTCTTGGGCCAGTTCTACCAAAAGTGACTCCTTTCCCAAGTTATATGTACCTAAAAGATGACAAACACGTTAGCATTTCAAAAGCCAGGTGGCCTAACACTACAGTAATTCAATCTTCAGAATGGAATGTATTTAACTATTGAAATAATTGAGGCTTAGCAGTGGAAGACTTCAAAAACCTGAAACATTACACATTACACCTTCCCTTGGTGGGTTCCTCCTCCAGTGTTTAATGAATCACCAGGCAACCTTATGCAACTGTGTTTTTCCATTACCATCTTCCACATAGATGAGCTCAATTTTCACACTTAAACATAAGGATTCTCATATTAGAGAACAAGCTCCATGATTCTTTCCATTCAATTAGGTCTGAAAAATTAGATCTTCTTACCAATCTTCACCTGATGATCAGGATGGTCCCTGATCAACTTTTTAATTTGCTCAGTGGCCTGTTCCTGGGATGGTAAGATAATTTCAGGACGACAGTTAGTATTATCCAGATAGAGGACATTGATAAGCTTTGAGTTCCTTAGAACTGGATCTTGCTGCATGTTAGGAGTGTAACGAAAATCACCTGGTAAGACACAGATATAATGGGACTGTCAGGGGAAAATGTTCCTGGGAAGCAAAAGCCTAAATTAAGAATAAATATCTTTAGTTACTCTAGAAGGAAGCAATGTTGCAAATTTTCTAAAGTGTTTTTCAATGTGAAATTCATATTTCATGGAGTCTTACAAAATTACTGGTAAAATACTTTACTAGTTTACAGCTAACTACTGAATGTGTATTGATACAAAGTGAGTTTAAAATTTCTTCTACATCCCAGCCTGAACCTCAGATATTATACCATATCATTCTGCTGTTAGAGAAATCAGAGGCCATACTTTTAGAGCTTGCTTTTACAGGTAGTATCAAAGAGCAAAACAAAAACAAAAAAGCAGCTGAGAACACATGATTGTCATGATTCAGACAAACTTATATTACAAGGGAAAATCATGTAGAATCCTTGGACTATCAAGGAGAAAACCACAGCTCAACCGACACTAGCAGGGACAAGCTGCTGTACAAGCAAACAACCAAGCTTGAGAGCAGCAAGACTTCATAGTTCAACATTTGGCAACATATATTCTCTTCTATTGAAAGGACAATCATAGTTGTAATCTAAAATGTACTTCACCTTTCTCAAAAAAGAAGGAAGTTCATACCTGTGTAGAGGATGACACCAAAGTACCCTTCAAAAAGGAACATGACAGATCCAGGGCAATGGTTAGCATCTATCAAGGTCACTGTCATGGTCTCTCTGCCAATATCATCCAAAGCTACAACATGGCTATCTCCCACTTCCAAAGGATGGATCCATTGCTTAGCTACCTAGAATCCAAACAAAGACATAGTAGAATCAATGTGAGACTTTGTCCAAAAGATAAGAAAATGAATAGCATTCTAAATGATGCTGAACTACATTTTCCAGCATTATGAACACTAGAAAGGTTTGTCAGAATGTGTATTTCAGCAACATCAGGAGAACAAAAGCTAAGAGAAACGTTAGAACAATTATATGTACTTAAGTACCTTCAGCCTGAGATGTAGAATTCGACCTGTAACAGGCGAACAATAAACAGGTTGGTTCCAAGTGCTGGAAAGCCCCACAGTGTGGTCACTGTGCATATGAGAAAGAAAGAACAAGCGAGCCTGCCTAGCTTTCCTGATACTCCAAAAATCTACTGCAATGGGTGTGCCTGCAATCAGAGTCCCATTCATCACTCCAGTTCCTATAAAAACAATGAATAAACTTGAATATTAAAAAAAAAACCTCAGAAAAGTTAAGATCAACTCATGCATCAGTAAAATTCCAAACAAACCTATAAAAAAGGGGATATGTGGGAATACTGATATCCAAAATGATATCCACTGGCAGTAAGAACTTTTAGTTTAAGGTAATGTAGCAATATAGTGCAATATGCTGTTTTACTTACTTAGCACTTAGGACTTCAATTACTGTGTTTCATGACACATTCACAGATTGACACAAGGGCTGTATCTGAGCAATATGTACCAGATGTTCCCCACTTATTCCAGATGAATATTGTTACATAAACTCTTCAACTATTTGAGTTACTGGAATGCAGTGTAATAACTGTGGACTCTACAACATTTTTTGTGTGGATATACCTTCAAGTCAGAGTTAACTCCAGACAACTGCTTGAAATAGTTCTGCAGTTTTCTTGGCAAAGTTTTTCAGAAGTGGTTTGCCCTTGTCTCCTTCCTAGGGCCGCTAGAGAAATCACCTAGCTGGCTTCGTGCCTAAAGTGGCACCGGAACTCACCATCACCTAGTGCTCATCATAAACTAAACTAGACTGGCTGTCTCCCTACAGTGTTCTTCTTCTATGAATTATTAGTAGTATTTGA
Organism: Diadophis punctatus similis; assembly: GCA_023053685.1. NCBI lineage: Eukaryota > Metazoa > Chordata > Lepidosauria > Squamata > Dipsadidae > Diadophis > Diadophis punctatus. The sequence goes on from JALIGW010000003.1 coordinate 30,453,557, forward strand.
GATGACATCCAGGAGATCCCCAAGTTGTTCTTTTTAATGAAAAATGGCCAAAATGTCGTGTGAAAGCGAAATCTTATGACATTTTAGCATTCTAGTTAAAGAAATTTAGGAGAAGGCGGTTCAGCGCAGAAAACGTTTGCGGCTCCCGCGGTCCGGCACTTTACAACTGCTGTTTATGACTCGGCGAGCACTGTAAAGAAAAATTTGTTCGGAAGCTCAATCCACCCCCGTCCCTCCCTGAAATCATTTTGCAGAGAACAGCGTGGAAACTTACTCGTAGACTTGTAGCACAGGAAAGAGAAGGCAACAGAAATGGATGGTTCTCCTATTCCCAGATGCAAAAATGTCTACTCGGGGAGCTTCCCAATCGGGGGAATTAGAGAGCTCTTTCTGTCCTGTCACTTTCAAATATATTTCACATGTACTACTAGCTTTTCCCGCCAAAGAATTGGAGAATACAAACATCCGCTCACCCATAAGACATCGGGACAAACGAACATGCGCGGCACTCTCCGGGAGAAGGAAAAAATTGGTCAGGCCGCTGGCTTGAGAAAGCAAACCAAGATGCTAAGCGCATGCCCATTATCGACCTGCCGGGAAGCTCATGCGCAGTATAGTCATAATGTGACGTTTCCCGTCGTGAGCCCTCAGCCGGTGTTTCTTGATAGCTTTAAGATGTGTGGACTTCAACTCCCAGAATTCCTCAGTGGAAGTCCATACATTTTAAAGCTACTCGGCCAATAGGCATGCAAAAATGGAGATGGCTGTGTGATTCCATGGTCAGAAGGCAAAATTTCCAGGATACCTTGAACGCCTCTTTATTTTTTCTTTCCCTGAGAAGACTTTTATAGAGACAGAAAATAAGAAAACAGTAGAAAAATCCAGGGTTTTTGCGGAATTGTGACTAGGCAACAGTAACAGTACTTCTTCAAGCATAAGGTAGCAACAAAGCCTGCGTAGTGTTTGTCATGGGAGTAAACCAGGATTCTTTTGCATTGCGAAGAAAATGAAGCGGATGTGTTCGCTTACGGGGGGCGGTAAAAAAAAAAAAACCGAGGCTGCGGCTGTTCGGGATAATCTTCCCGTGTACTCCGCAGTAGATTAATAATAATTCATATAATGATACTTCGGGCTACTATTGAGTATTAGGATCCTGCAGCATATCTGAAGTTTCTTCTGCTTTCTGATCCTACCTGCACCGGGATATTAAGCTAAAAAGCCCGGAAATGTTTTACGATGAAGATAATGTCAACCTTTATGTGACTGCCAAACAAATAAATTGCCCGGCATTTTATTGCCGGTTGTCATTTAATTTGAGGAACGAAAAATTGTATTACGGCTTTTAAAAGATTTTCATGAGTGTTGTCTTCCTCCACTTAGACCTCTGTATTTCCGAGAACTTGATTCCCTTCGAAGACGGAGGTAAATTGCAAAATTGGACTTTCGAGTGCATTCACTCCATTTATTCTCTAGCTAGCTGCCTGATTATAGAGAGGTTGTAAATGCTTTGGTTTCTGCTCTCTGTCAGGCCAAAACATTGGTGGGCATCATCATAAACATAATACATTGAGGTCTAAATATGTATAAATAAATGTAGTTTCATAGTACCAATAATAGTATACAATGATTCTGCTCATTATATAGTATAACCCTTATTTTTGTCTTGTCAGATAAGTTTAATTTTTTAGCTGTCCCTTCCTTCCTTCCTTCCTTCCTTTCCTTCCTTCCTTCCTTACTTTGTACCTACCTACCTACCTTTGTACCTACCTAGCAGTATCTTGTGTCACGAAGTGTTCTTAGATTTTAACAGCTGTTGTCAAGGGCCCAAATTTTGTTCACGTGACTGTGGGGATGCTCCTAGAGTCATAAGTGCAAGAACTGGTTGTAAATCCCTTTTTTCAGTGCTGTTGTAACTGAACAGTCAATAAACAAATGGTTGTAAGTTGAAAATTACCTGTGAACTATCACCTACCTATGGATTTAATACCTCTTGCTCAGAACTATTCATTTGATGAAAAGTGATTTGTCAAAAAGTGATAATTTGTTAGTTTAGTTTAGTTTATGTTTTATTGTTTTTACAGCACAATAAAGTCTAACGTAGCTACTCTTCGAGAAACCAAGTGTAATTAGTTATTTGTTACATGCTGCTATTCTTGTCTTATTGTTTTCTTACCTTTCTATTACATCTCTTATATTTACTGTATTTTAGTAGTTGTAAGCTCCTTGGAACAGAGACCTGTCAGCTTGTTGCTTGCTAAAATGCGATGCTTGTTACTGTCACAATGAGAGCTAGTTTGGTCTAATGGTTAAGGCGCCAGACTAGAAAGCAGGAGGTTGTGAGTTAAAGTTCCATCTTAGTCATGAAATGGCCCATGCACTCTCTTTCAGCTTAATCAATCTCATAGGGTTGTTGTTCTTGTGGGGAAAATAGGAGGAGGAAAGTGTGTTGGATTATGTTCACCACCATGAGTTATTTGTAAACATAACAAAGGCAGGATGCAAATTAACCAAAATCTCTGTTCTAAGAAAAGCATAAAAGATAAGAAGAAATTGAAAGGGGCAGAATGGAATACTAATGATATGCTCAGTTTTCTTTCTATGACTGTATCTGCCCTTTGTGACTGCTATCCTAGGTTCTTCAACAATCAGAACTGCCAAAGCGTTTAGAATCTCAACAATGCCATACCTTGGTTCAGAGGATACAGTGAAGGAGCTGAAGAGAGCCCTGTCCAACCCTCATGTGCAAACTGACCATCTTCGCTATAGGAATGTTATCCAACGAGTGATCAGGTCTGTGCTGAGATGCTTGTGTTATGATATAGTTTTCTTGTATTTTGTCAATTATAATTGGTCTTCTGGAATGCTTTTAAATGTTTTTAAATTGATATATGCAAAAATTGTTTTAGGTAGTTGTTCATATAATATTATAACAAAATTAACTATCAGGAAAGTTTAAAAATAATAAATAATGCAAATATATAATGTTTATACATTTTAGCAATAATATGTTTATCATTAGTACATAATTCTATTTTAAACTCAGTCTTACTTTGTTCAAAACCATAATGCATTTTATCCACTTTAAACATTTCTGTTAATTGTATATAAGAAAACCACTGACAAGAATATCCTTCTGTTATCATATTTTTTGAATTTCATTTTGCAATCCTTTTGAGAAAATTCTAGTACATCTCAGGTTAACTTAATTTTCAAGAGTGCAAAACATTAGCGTGCAAATGTTGTGTAGTGCTGTGGATCTTAGCCAATTATAAATAAAATAATTTAATCTTATAATCTGTAGATGAAAATTCATATATAATTTTCATTTTTGCAAATGTTACTTTAAAAAAACTTTCTGCTACCCTTAAACAGCTCAAAGAAATATCCATTGAAACATGCTCTCATTAATTGAAAATCCTATTTAACTTTCCTTCTGGTTTGTGAAATTTTATTAATTATTGTCAATATATTTCAAAGTATAAAAATTATTAGGCAAACGTATTATTAGTTTAATTGTGAATTCTCTTCTCCATACATTCTTCTATCAAAACTGCAGCTAATAAATGCTTTCTAAGAGAACTGTTGAAATGTTCTTATTTGACCTGGTGTTGAACAGCTAGAGTTAAGAATGTATATAAATTGACACATTTATATTTCATATTTTTTTATTTATCTTTTCTGATACTTTGGAAAGTGAAGGATCACAGAGAAATAAAGTATGCCAAGTATGTAATATGTAGTCAAAAGTAAGCATGAAATGCTCCATGTGAAGAATTTAGGTTTTGTGGTGCGGGACTTAATTTGACTGTGTTTGCAGTTAGCCTACTGCACTGAGGTGGAATACAAATAAAACTTAGAATATATTAGCATAAGTGTATATATACACACAATCTGGGTGACGACTTGTTATGATGCATGCATTGACTATAATAGTTACAAAGTTATCTTTTAGGTAGATTAATATGAGATCTCCACTGCTGTATCGATATTTTTCTCATCTTTTTCTTGCAGGCATATGACCCAAGGTGTAGATGTGTCCAGTGTTTTTATGGAGATGGTTAAAGCTAGTGCTACCATAGACATTGTTCAGAAGAAGCTAGTGTACTTGTATATGTGTACATACGCTCCCTTGAAGCCTGATCTAGCTCTTTTAGCTATCAATACTCTGTGCAAAGACTGTTCAGACCCCAACCCTATGGTTAGAGGTCTGGCCCTGCGCAGCATGTGCAGTCTGAGGTAAGAAAATGTACTGCTTACTCTGACCTTCACAGTCACCACGTATGAGAGAAGGGTAATTGTGTAATTCACTCAAATACAGGGGTTATTGGTCAATAACTCATGACCTGAACTATGAGCTTTCAGTTCTTTCTTCTTGAATCTAACTCTTATCAGTAAGACATCACTACAAATAGCAGTTTCCTCCTAGTTCTGTGACACATTTGAAGAGCTTTCTGTTTTGCTGGCCAAGACTGAATTTCCCTTGAATTATGTAGACTGTTATTTTGCTATCAGACCTTTGGAAACTAGTGCAGCTATTTAATAATATTTTATTGGAAGTATTGAGGGCATCAATTTAGTGTTTTATGAGTGTTAGGAGAATTTATAGATTGATGGCCTATAATGTTCCTAGGATGCCTGGCATACAAGAATATATTCAGCAGCCAATCCTGAATGGACTACGAGACAAAGCTTCTTACGTAAGGAGAGTAGCTGTTCTTGGGTGTGCAAAGATGCAGAAACTCCAAGGAGACTGTGAAGTGGGTAAATAAACATATTTTTTTCCATTCTCTTTTCAATCCCACCTCTCCATTCATATTAGAATAAATGTGTGGCATATAGTTTTGATGCTATAAAGAGAAAGTTAGGCATGAATGTTGTAACAGTTCTACTTTGTGGGTAGGGTGTGGTGGTCTCCCCTTCACAGAAGACACATTCTGCTGGATGCAATTCTTCCTACCTTGCCCCATAATTATTTGCTAGAAATTCTTCTCAGCAATCTCATATTTATTATTTATAAACCTGCCTGAAATTCTGGGTTCCTTACAACAATCAAATAAACTACAATAAAATCAATAAAAGAAAGCTAAAAGAAGGCACTCAGTGAAGTGAGGGGTCTCATTCTTCCTCACCAAAGGCCTAGGTCAGGGGTCTGCAACCTTAAACACTCAGAGAGCCATTTGGACCCATTTCCCACAGAAAAGAAAACACCGGGAGCCACAAAACTCTTCCCATGCCTGACTATTTCCTGAGTGGCCACAAAACTAGCACATATAGTTGAATTAAAGATTTTGTTTTCTTCTGAAACTTTTCTTTTCTTGGATTTATCCATGGTTGGTCTACCGGGGGTCAAAAAACTTAATAAATTGCGTGTCGGTGGGTGTTGCACATTGGCAGTTGTGATGCATAATTTTGAGTGACGGAGCCGCAGCAGAGGGATGAAAGAGCCACATGTGGCTCCAGAGCCATGGATTGCTGACCCCTGGCCTAGGTGAAGACCCAGCTCTTTTAAACAACAACAGAGTGAGGAACATCCAGATTGTTTTAATTAAATAATAATTGTTTATGTTTGTATACATCCTGTTAAAAGCAGCATTTTATTGGAGATGAAAGGAGAAGTATTTCTGAATTCCTTTCTGTCATGCATTCTGCAGATGGTGCCCTAGTTAATGAGTTATATAGTTTGCTTCGGGATCAGGATCCTATCGTGGTGGTAAATTGCCTGAGGGCTCTTGAGGAAATTCTGGCACATGAAGGAGGAGTTGTCATCAACAAACCCATTGCCCACCATCTTCTTAACAGGTACATTCCCCTCCAAAATTCTTGAGTAAACTAGAGATATCGTTCTCCACTGTCCTTTGTGTTTTGAATTGTGAAAACCATATGCTTGTCAAATAAATCCTAATAATTTCTGTATTAATTTATTGCATTTATAACCTACCTTTCTGCCAAAAAAGACAATCATTGCAGCTAACAATAATAATAAAAAATAAAAACAAACATTTAATTAAAATACAACATGAATTAATCAAAAATACTTTTGTGGGAGAATACCAGAATAGTGAAGTCTTATTTCAAGAGATTGACAGAGCAGTTCAATAGTAGACAGCTGCTTGAACAGAAATAACCTACTGACTAGAAGGCAACTTCTCTCAGCAGAAAGTGCCTAAGCTGGAATCCACCATTGAAAAGACCGTCAGATAATGTGATGTAACATCATCCAAGGTCTTTCATTTTTACATGGTGGCAGCTGAAATAATTACTTGTTCTGCAGAATTGTTTCCTAGTCCTGGCTTTAAAGCATTTGAGTATTAATATAAAAGACCCTTTACGATTATATACAGTTTAAATAAAATAATCGGTCAGCTTGTAAACCCAGTGCTCATAGATAATATATGATTGCTCATCTGATTTATAGGGACATACATAGCAGATATGATATTATTGTTATTAATACATTTTATCCCATTTTTTATTTATATCTATTGGACACGATCAAACAGATGACAAAAATCTATGTATCTATTTGAGAATGTTAATGCACCCCATGTTCCTGCCTCCTATCTTCCCCACAATAACAAGCCTCTGTGGTGGGTTGGATTGAAGGAGACTAACTGGCCCAAAGTCATTTTGCCAGCTTTTATGCTTAAGGGAGATGATCAGTCATTCAAATATATATTTGTATTATTCTTTAAAATTTTGAAATATCTGTAGGTCGAGGGCTAAGAAAAAAAATTACTTAAAGTATATAGTTTAGTATTGTTTGGTCATATCCCTCCATTTTATCTTACTGGTTCATATATTTAAGTTTAATACTGATGAAATCATGGGAAAAGTGGCCTGCAGATTGGGAAAGCGAAGCTATAGTTTCACCGCATCACCATTTGTGTTTGTTTTTTCCTCTTTGCAGGATGCCAGATCTAGATCAGTGGGGACAGAGTGAGGTATTGACTTTTCTGCTGCGATACAAACCCCGCTGTGAAGAAGAGCTTTTTGATATCCTGAATTTACTCGATGGATACCTTAAAAACAGCAGTTCCAGTGTAGTGATGGCTGCCACAAAACTCTTCTTGGTGCTGGCTAGAGACTTCCCACATGTCCAGGCAGATGTGCTTGTAAGAGTTAAAGGTCCACTCCTAACAGCATGCACATCTGGGAGTAGAGAACTCTGTTTCACTGCTTTGTGTCACGTGCGCCAGATAATAGACAGCCTTCCTGGCCATTTCAGTAGCCAATATAAGAAATTCTTCTGTTCTTACTCGGAACCACATTATATCAAGTGCCAGAAAATGGAAGTGCTTTGCAAGTTGGTGAATGATGAAAATGTTCAGCATATATTGGAGGAACTGAGAGACTACTGCACTGATGTGTCAGCAGAGCTTGCCCGGGCAGCAATATTTGCTATAGGTAAGTGGACTGCTAGGATTCTAATGCAAAACCTCCAGCAGGCAAATAAATGTACACTAAAGTTGTAATGTCTAGGTAAACAAATATAACACAACACTCCTCTCCCCTGCAATTACCATATTTTTTGGACTATAAGACTCACCTAAATTTTGAAGAGGACAACAAACAAAAAATGTTTTTGGCTTCCGTGCACCCAATTTTTGAGCCTTCTCCAGCCTTTTTTCTGCCCCTTTTCAAGGCTTTTTTCAGCCCCTTTTCAAGACTTTTTTTGGCCCGTTTTGGGGGCTTTTTTCAGCCCATTTTTGAGGCTTTTTGGCCCGTTTTTGAGGCTTTTTGGGCCTGATTTTGAGGACCGTTTTTGAGGCTTTTTCCGGGCTGTTTTCGAGGCTGTTTTCGAGGCTTTTTTCGGCCCAATTTTGAGGCTTTTTCTGGCCTGGTTTTTCGGGAAAAAAGCCTTCGAAAACAGCCTGAAAAAAGCCTCAAAAATGGCCCAGAAAAAGTCTCAAAAATGGCCCAAAAAAGCCTCAAAATGGGCCTGAAAACGGGGCGTGTGGCGGCCAAAAAATGGCGGGTGGGCGGGGCTTCAGCAATATTCGGTCTATAAGATGTACAGACATTTTCACCCCCTTTTGGGAGACAAAAAAGTGCTTATCGTCCAAAAAATGCAGTATATTACAAATTCTGCATTTGCTAGTATTTCTTTTGGATAGAAAAGAATATGAGTGTCTTTATAGGTGTGGATAGGACAATCTTCAGAACAAAAAATGTTCTTCAAAGACAGAAGCAAAGTATGATCAGACTACAAAATGAAGCAATTCAAAGTTAGGCCAGTCCTTTGAATATGTTTGCTATGATCCCTGCCAGCTGAGATTTTTTTGAAAACACAGATTACTACACACATAATAACTGAGAAAGTATGTTTGCTCGAAAGTAAATTCCATTGCATTTTAAGAGCGTAGCAGCTTTAGTCTTTATTTCATATCAAATGACTCCAAAATTTAAGAAATCGTAAGAGAGCTATTGCTAGTCACAAAATGCTTATCAAGATGCATGTTGTTTGCCTTATCACCTAATATTGTTTGCCTTATTGCCTAACATTGTAGTTTGATGCAGTGATTAAGATCCTAGACTAGAAACTGAGAAACCATAGTTCTAGTCTTCTGGTAGGCAGGGAAACTGGCTCAATCCAGCTCATAGAATTGTTGTAGGAAAATAGAAGGAAGCAATAGGAGGAATGCATAGTGCTGCATTGAATTGTAAAAACTAAAAGTGGGATTAAATCTAATGCCTCTGTGAGAAGTTCATTTCATTCAGTTATATTGAATGTATTTGTTATATTGAATCTGCTGTATTGTTGCTCAATTTATGAAAATTATTCATGTTCTCTTCCTGAAGTGGTCCAATAGCCTGCCTAGAATTGTCACATCTATAATATTACTTTTCCCCAAACTGTTCCATTTTGTCCTATTTTGCATAAAATTAGGTTGCATTTCTGTACTGAGAACTGTTAGAAATATCTGTGTGTTGCTGGATCACTCTTTCCAGGTTAAGGAATTATTAAGCAATCTTGAGCACTCTGGGTCATATGTGTGATATTTTGTTGTTGTTTTGTTATTGTTATTTTTTAGGAAATATTGCAAGAACCTACTCAGAACAATGTATGAGGATTCTAACAGAACTCCTTGAGCTGAAGCAAGAACATATAACATCAGGTATTATTCCGGATTTTCTGGTTCATATTTGATTTGCACCGTTGCAAGATTTAGCCTCTTTGATCAGATGTGGCATAGTTTCTTCTAAATTTAGAAGAAATCCAAAAATTGCTTCCAAGTGAGTAGGGGCAAATACATGTTACCAGTTGGTGCCTCCTTAAAGAAACTGCCTATTTTCCTGGCTCACACAGAGGCCAATTAAATAAATAATTTGCAATGAGGACAAGATGTAACAAGGTCCTTTCCAGTGGGTATGGAGTACTCTTTATAACTTTCTTAATTAAGGAACTTCAACAGGTGTGGCAAGGGCACTGATAACTATTCCAAATCATCTTTTTTGTCTTTAAATCTGAAAAGCACAGTCCCATAGTTATTGCTATATTTAAATGACATAAATCTTTCATTTCCTTACTTGAGACACTGCCCCAAATCATGTAGGATGCTAATACATCAGGTATTCACTTTTAAACCACTGGTGCTTTAAGATTTTTTAAAGTAACTTCGCTCACTTTGACTCCCCCCCCCCACAACTCTGAATTGGTAAGAGAAACTTAATCAGTAGAAGATAGAAATGTTGCTCCGTAAAAATAGATTTTCCGAATGGGAAAAACAATCTATTCTAGAATTATTTGCATCTTTGGGAGTCTCCTCAATTTGTCATAGTTCCAGGATGACCAAGTGATTGCTCAGTGCTAAGAGTGTTTTACATATCTAGTTGTCCATTCTGGGAGAGAGCAGATCTGGCCCCAGATCGTATGCCTTAGTCCCATCCAGATTAGGTTCCTGCTATTTATTTTCTATGAGGCTGCCTAGAAAGGTGCTCTTAACTAGCGGTTAAGCATCCACATGTGGGTATTGACTTCTGTTGCTAGGAGACTGAGTTGTAAGAATGTCCTGGTCATGCCCCTCATGTTAACTGGCTTCTTCAGTTTTTTACGATTCAGTTAAGCAAGGAGATGTGTTTCCAATCAGCTCCAGCTAATTGAGGTCAATATCTCACAGTGCTTGTATTTTATTTCCTTTTCCACCTTTATTCGTATTTTCTCTAAACTCAGCGAGAAGCAGGCAAAGATCTCAGGAGGCAGCTTCTGCTGCAAACTACACCCGTAGCTTCTGGTGAGTCAGCAGTTTCCTTCTAGCTCTTAGAACAGCCGTTTCCACCCTTACTGCTTGATTTCTTGTTCTGCCTGGACAACTTTCCGAAGCTCTCCCCTCGAGGGGATTCTCCGTTGGGGCGGGTTCCTGCGGTCTCGTGCCTGCCGCTGGTGGTGAGCTGAGCTTCCCCCAGTACTCCGGGATGACCACTGCCATCCGAAGAACTTTTTATCGGCTAGAGGAAGCGGCACCGAAGTCGTGAGCCGCTGCAGGGCCACGCTTCGACGAGGGCTGTCCCCGTGCCCTGTTGTTTATGTTTTGCTCGTTTATTGCAGTTGCGGCTGGCTGCCTCGTGGCGGGGCCGCCAGCCATTTTGGACCGGGCTGACTCTCAGCCGAAAGCGGCCATTTTGGTTTTTTGCCGTTTGTATTTTTATTGTTGAGTGCCTGCAGGGTGTTTTTCCTTCGCCCTCAGGGCATTTTGGGGAGTTGCCTTTGCATAATTCTTCTGTTTCGCCTTTATACCTTTACTTGTTGGACATTTTTTTCATTTAACCTACTTTTATTGCAATCTGCAGGGAGGTAATCTCCTGATTCAAGATGGCTAACCGTTCCTCCTCTAGAAAATCTAGTGAGGACAAAGGGGTTGGGAAGTCCACCCCAAGGGCTTCTAGATCCACTTCAAAAGGGGATTCTGCCCATATCAGGTCTAAATCTCCTACATCTTCTAAGCCTTCTGCTGCTGCAGATAGGAATGCAGAGAGGAGACAAAAAGCATTGGACCGTCAGTTTGCTAAAGCTGCCAGGTTGGCTGGGGTTCCAGAAACTGAGGACTTGTCTCCAGACAGGATAAGGTCCAGGGTCGGGTTCCACTTACCTTTCGCTACCGGTGCACATCGCGACGTTTCGGGCCCATGGGTTCTCGGTCAACCTAGAGAAGAGCCATCTCACCCCATCCACTCGCCTTCTCCACCTCGGGGCGATAATAGACTCCAAAACCTGCCAGGTTCATCTTTCCCAGGACAGGCGAGACAGTATTCAGAGCTTGGTGGGTCAGGTTCGTTCACTCCGCTCTGTACCACTGGACACGTTGTCTTGCCTTCTGGGCAAGATGCTGTCATGTAACGCCATAGTTCCGTGGGCTCGCCTTCATGCCAGGTCGCTTCAGTGGTTCCTGTTGCCACACCAGAAGGCGGGCAGGGCACATTCCAGGTGGTTGGTCCATCTACCGCCGTGGGTTCTCAGGTCGCTGGCCCGGTTGACCTCTGATGCCCTAGCCGCCGGGTGCATTTTCAAGGAACCCCCCAAGTTGATGATCACTACAGACGCCAGCTTCTTCGACTGAGAGCTCATCTGCAGGAGCAGATGATCTAGGGCAGGTGGTCGCCAGAGGAAGCCCGTAACAGCATCAACTGGCTGGAACTGCGAGCCATTCATCTGGCGCTGCGGCATTTTCAGGAAGAGGTTTGAGACCACCACGTGCTGATCCTGATGGGCAATGTGGCAGCGAAGGCCCATGTGAACCAGCAGGGGGTACTCATTTACGACTTTTGATGAGCGAGGTGGAGGCGCTGGGCAGTTGGGCAGAGGCCAATGTTTTGTCCATCAAGGCAGAGCACATCTCCGGGAAGTTGAACCTCCAGGCGGACTAGTTGAGCAGGACCACCATTGATCAGTCCGAATGGCGTCTACATCCGGAGTTGTTTGAGGAGATGTGCCAGCGGTTTGACAGGCCGGTGGCCGGTTCACTCGGCCGCCCAACGCTCAGCTTCAGAGGTTCTTCTGCAGGTTCCCGGAGCCCAGAGCGGTCCCTGGCCCCCGGGGATTCTCTATGCCTTCTCCCCCTTCCTCTTCTTCACAGGGTGATCCGGAAGGTGCTAGAGGAACGTGCAGAGCTTCTCCTCATCACCCCACACTGGCCCAGATGCCCGTGGTTTGTGGACCTGGTCAGCCTCTCGGTGGCCAGGCTGTGGAGGATTCCAGACGACAGGATCGCTCTGAGCCAGGGAGCTGGGGTGCATCCAGACCCACAATGGCTGCAACTGACCGTCTGGCGCTTGAGCGGGAGATCCTGAGAAGGGAGTTCCTGCCTGATGACGTGATCGAGACCATTCAAGCGTCTAGGTGTCCTTCTACGACCCACATTTTTGATGCCACTTGGATGGCTTTTTCCACTTGGTATGCTGGTAAGGGTCTCGATCCTATTGAAGCTTCGGTCCGGCGGGTCCTGGAATTTCTGCAGGCAGGGGCTGGTTAAGGGGTTGGCTCCCAACACCCTCCGTAGACAGGTAGTGGCCTTGGCAACAGTCTTAACAGGGGCAGGAGGTCAGCTCCTTGGTCATCACCCTAGGATTAGTAGTTTCCTGTGGGGAGCAGCCAATCTTAGACCCCCTGTAGTTCACCGATATCCCTCTTGGGATTTGTCTTTAGTTCTTCAGGCACTCACGGGTCCCCCATTCGAGCCCCTCAGGTCTACCAGTTTGCGTCTTTTAACCTTGAAGGTTGTTTTTCTCGTGGCAATCACATCTGCCAGGAGGATATCTGAATTGGCTGCTCTGTCAGTGCATGCGGATCTTTGTATTTTTCACACTGACAGAGTTCTACGGTTGGACCCTTCCTTTCTCCCCAAGGTGAACTCCTGGTTCCACAGGGCCCAGGAAGTTATTCTGCCAGACTTCTGTCCCGACGCGACTCATCCCCAGGAGCGTCATTGGCACACCTTGGATGTTCGGAGGACCCTCTGTAGGTACATCAAACGTACCGAGTCATTCAGACGGACGGAGGCTTGTTTGTTAGTTATTAATCTTCCTTCCATTGGTCGTTGGTTGAGGGCCTGTATTGCTACGGCCTACCAGTTGAGTGCTACTCCCCCAATGGGGCGTATTACTGCCCACTCTACCAGGAGTGCGGCCACTTCGGCTGCCTGGTCCACTCAGGCTTCTATTCTTGACATCTGTAAAGCAGCTACCTGGTCATACCCCTCTCCTTTTGTGCGTCACTATAAGATTGATGTTTATGCTTCTGCTGAGGCTTCTTTTGGCAGGAGGGTCCTTCAACAGGTAGTTTCCACCCCGTCCACTTTAAACCGGGGGATTCCCCACTCACAGGGGACTTGTGGATCGCAACTGAGAATGAACGTTGGTTCTTACCTGACACGTTCCTTCTAGTTGCTTGGCTGGAGCATCCACTCCCTCCCGAGTTAGTTGGTTTGGCAGTCCTGTGTCCGGGGTGGTTGTCTTGGTTCATAGGTACTTTCCTTGCCTGTTATCTTCGTCGCAAAAACTGAAGAACCCAGCTAAGCAGAGGGGCGTGACCAGGAAACTCTTACAACTCAGTCTCCTAGAAACGGAAGTCAATACCCACATGTGGATGCTCCAGCCAAGCAACTAGAAGGAACGTGTCAGGTAAGAACCAACGTTCATTTTTTCCTGTGCTACCTGTTTTAAAATACCATAGGCTTCCATTTCAACTCTGAAAGCAATTCAGGATATTGGTATCACTTATAATTCTCCATAGAGCTTCACATAACTTAGAATATTTGGAGACCTTTTTCCTTGAACACGATCCTCTCTATCAGCTATGCCATCTCCTCAATCACTGTTTTGCCTTCTGTGATGGTCAGGGAATCGGACATAGACTTTTTAGTGGCAGCATCCTAATCATGGGTCTTCCTTCCAAGGTAGGTCTAACATTTTATTGTGTTTTAGGGAAATAGTGAAAATACATTTTGCTAGGATTTTATTGCATTATTAGCTGCAAATTCTATTTTAACTATTCCTTAATCTCGGGTTTTGATGGTGTTAAGATGTTATCATTTTGACCAAAAAGTGTTATACCATAAATATATTGTTATCTATTTCCCTACAGCGGTAGTACAGGTGTTCCGAGATCTGGTATGGTTGTGTCCACAGTGTATAGAGTGTGTGGCCCAGCCTTTGTCTGGCTGTGAAGAGATCATCCAGGACAGTGAGGTAACGGAGAATGCTTTTTGTAATACAGATGACTCCAAACCCTTGAGTCCAATTCCAGAAGCAAAAATGCATCTTTGGTGTAGCATTTCTGGTATAGCAGCCTCCAGCTGTAATATAATGCGTTTTATAATTGTATCTGCCTCTCCTCTATTCTGTTGATGAAATCTAAAATTGAGGCTGAAAGTTAAAAAAAAAAAGCAAAGCATACTTTTATTGTATATAAGTGAGTTGTTAGTGTAAACAATCATAAAATCGTTTAGTTTAGGAGAATGTGAAGGTATGTCTGAATAAGAATTTTATCTTTCTACCTTTATTCTATTTTAATCTTGCCTTCCCAAAAGCAAAACAGTTAAATAATTTGTTATTTTGCCAATTTTTAATCACGGAAATGTAAAATTAGTAGCATTGGATATTATGGAATATGGCTATAACTAAAATCTTTGCTAGTATTGGCACAATCTGACAAAATAAAATAAAACCATAATAGGTGGAAGATTATTAAAGAGATCCAACCCAGAATTTAGGATAAATTTCCTGACAGAACAATTAATCAGTGGAACAACTTGCCTCCAGAAGTTGTGGGTGCTCCAACACTGGAGGTTTTCCAGAAGAGATTGGACAACTATTTGTCCAAAATGTATGGAGTCTCCTGTTCAAGCAGGGGATTGGATGGAAGACCTCCAAAGTCCCTTGCACTCCTGTTATTCTATGTTCTATGTTTTAATCCTTGAAAAATTCGAGATCATGAGTACTAAAATTCTTAGAGTTTTAACTCACATGACAAAGTACAGCTAGTGTTTTATAATGTTGCTTCTCCAAATTAAATTGGTACCCATCCTAACATTTTAATTATGAAGCAGGCGCATGGTGCAGCAGCCTCAGAATTTATTTCAACATGTTTTCTGTTCCTATTTGTTCAAATACAGGTAGTCCTCGAAGTACAACCACAACTGATCCCAAAATGTGTTGTTAAGTAAGACATTTGTTAACTGAGTTTTCTCCCATTTTACAACCTGCCTTACCAGTTGTTAAGTGAATTACTGATAAGTTAGTAACCTGGTTGTTAAGTGAATGTCGCTTCCCCATTGACTTTGCTTGTCAGAAGGTTGCAAAAGGTGATCACATGATCCCAGGACACAGCAACTGTCATGTCATAAGTATGAACCAGTTGCCAAGCATCTGAATTTTAATCACATGATCATGGGGATGCTTCAAAAATTGTAACTGAAAAACGGTCATAAGTCATTTTTTTCAGTGCCATTGTAACTTTTAATGGTCACTAAACGAACTGTTGTAAGTTAAGGACTACCTGTAATATCCTTAACACGGAGGTTTTGTACGTGAAGTGTTCTCAACACTGAATGCCAATGTTTTAATGGTTTAATTTTTTTAGGGAAAGCAAGCATTAATCTGGCTTCTGGGTGTACATGGAGAAAGAGTTCCCAATGCCCCTTATATATTAGAAGATTTTGTGGAGAATGTAAAATCAGAACCATTCTCAGTTGTCAAGCTGGAACTATTGACGGCTGTGGCCCGGCTCTTCATAGCACGTCCCGCTGAATGTCAGGATACCCTGGGTCGATTACTTTATTATTGCATTGGTAAGTCTGTTACTTCTATGGCGGTTGCTGTATCGTGAATTAAATGAAGGACAACAGTTATAGTTATTGTTGAAAAGCATACACAAATATACTGTATTTTTCGTATACCGTATTTTACCCCCAAAAAGAGGGTGAAAACTTGGGTGCGTCTTATACACCGAATGTAGACCCACCCACCCACCCAGCCACCCCCACCCTTTGGCCTCTGTCTTCCAGCAATTTACCTGTTTGCAGCAAACAGGGAAGAGCCTGTTAAGACAAGCAAGTCAGTAGCAGCTTCCCGATCCCCAGCTGATTTGCCACGTGCTAAAATGAAACTGAAACTGCAAAGAGGCAAATAGCTGGGAGAGACACGCAGATTTTTATTTTCTGCTGAACTGGATGGAAGGGGGTAAGTGAATAACTATAAATGTCTGTAGAATGTTCAAATTATTAGACTTATTTTTTAAAGACTGCTTTATTATTGTTCTAGAGCCAGGGGTCTTCAACCTTGGCAATTTTAAGACTTGTGGACTTCAACTCCCAGAATTCCATAGCAGCTTTGTTAGCTTTGCTGGCTGTGGAATTCTGGGAGTTGAAGTCCACAAGTCTTAAAGTTGCCAAGGTTGGAGACCCCTGTAAATCTAGACAATTTAACAAAATAAAGAAGCTTTTTAAAATAAATGCTTGCTCTGAAGAGGCCCAGTGCTATTGTATCTTCTTTTAAATAATAGAATAATGTATACTTCCAGAAATTTTAATTAATTTTAACAGCTCTGTACAAGTATAGTCTGAAATGTAACAGTGTCCTGTTTAGTATTAGAGTTAAATCCTGACTTACCTTGGAGTAGATCTATTTAAATAATTGGGAAGAGTTAGTGTGACTACATTTAAGAAAACTTTCTGGCATAATGTACATTTCTCCAATTCTTTGCTATTTCTATGGGTCAGGCACACATGCACAGAAATACACAGCAAACAGTGTATATCATATATCTAGCTAGCTAGCTAGCTAGCTAGCTAGCTAATCTATCTATCTAATCTATCTATCTATCTATCTATCTATCTATCTATCTATCTATCTATCTATCTATCTATCTATCTATCTATCTATCTATCTATCTATCTATCTCCTGGTCTAAAATTCTTTAGATTTTCTAACCAAATCTCAAACTATTTTGTCACAAGTATTTTTCTATTCTGTCTGCTAGTGTCAGATATCTTAAAGGTTCTAAAGGAGAGAGGGAAGGATTGAGAGAGACCTCTTGGAACTGCATGACTAAAAGCCAAGTGAAGTAATTGCTTATTTTTGTTGTTCTTGTTGTTGCCAAATGTTTATGTCTGTGATCCAGAGGAGGAAAAAGACATGGCAGTTCGGGACCGTGCATTATTTTATTATCGTCTATTACAAGCTGGTGTAGAAGAAACAAAAGGAATTCTGTGCAGCCCAACATCGGATCGTTCTCTCCGCCTTTTAGAAGAGCAGACTGAAAGATCCATTAATGAATGGGTCCCTGACTTTAATTCCTTGGTGCCTATCTATGGCAAAGAGCAATGGGCAGCTATGACAGCTAGTCGAGTAGTTGATCTCCACTGTGCAGACTCCAGCACAGATGATTCCAAAAGAGAAAGCAAAGGTAAGAGACATACGTAGATTTTAGTTACTTTCCTATTCTTCATGTGCTCACTTATCCTAATAAGGATAGCCAGAGTATTTACTGAAAAAAATTACTTTTAGATATCTGATTGACAAATGTCTATGGAGATTCTCGGTCATCTAGGTCATGGTTGTCCCAAAGGTGCTTTTTTCAAGAGGCAACTGGACCGACTCTGTGGGCTCTAACCGGTCGTAGGGAGGTATGTGGTAGTAGGCGGTCCCGCAAGTAACCGACATTGTTTGGCCGACGGGACCCGAAGAGGGGGAAAATAACAACAACAACAACAACAACAACAACAACAACAACAACAACAATAATAATAATAATAATAATAATAATAATAATAATAATAATAATAATAATAATAACGTAAAAGGAAGAGGCAGGAGAAAGATATATGGTACTGTGGAAAAACTTTTTCAAAAATATCAAAATGACAAGCACGATGACCACAGTTACCAAAATAGGAGGAAAAAAGGCAATTGTAACAATGGCTTCACCCTCAGGACCACGCTCGGTGGACAGTCTACTTGGAGGAGAAAAAGCTAATACTGCAGCAAACTTACAGAGCATGCAAGTAACCCTGGCATCCATACAGGAGACTATGATGAGGATGCAGGAGGCAATGGCGAATAATACAGAAGACATTAAAAAGGAAATCAAGAAAGATATAGGAGAAGTGAAAGGAGAGATACAAAAACTAGATGAGAAAATGGGTGCAATGCAGGAAATGATAACAAAAAATGAGCAGAAAATAAAAGTAGTAGAAACCAAAACAGAACAAATGGGGAAAAAAAACTAGAGACAACAGAAAATAGAATGCTGGCAGCAAATAGAGCGTTAGAAGAGACTGTAATAAATCTCGAGATGAAAAAATCAGTGCTCTATTTGCGCTTCCAAAACAGTCGAAAGTAAAGAAGAAATCTTCCAAAATTAATGGTGGAACTGCTGGCGGAATTCTTACAGAAAAATAAAAAAGAATTTGAAAATGAGATTGATGAAGTATACCGCATACACACAAACTATGCCCGCAGACATAAGCTCCCAAGAAAAGTACATGTTCAATTTGTGAGGAAAAAAGTGAGGGATGAAGTATATGGCAGAACACGCGAAGAGTCACTGATGTACAAAGGGAAAGAGATCATTACACTACAACAGATCCCCAGAAGAATAAGGGAGCAAAGGAGAAGTTATCAATTTCTGTCCACGCAATTGTTAAAGCATAAGGTGATGTTTAGATGGCTCATTCCCGAGGGAATGCTAATCACGTGGCAAGAGAAAAGGTTTCGCATTGATTCGTTAGAGAAAGCTCAGGAATTCTATGATCATTATGTAAGTGAGGAAGACGACCAAGATAGCAGAGAGGAGGTAGAAAGTAAAAGTTAAGAAGAACGGGTATCAGAGGAAAAGATAGTAGAACAAGAGACCAGGGACAAGAGAGAAGTGGATTGTCAAGAGAGAGAAGGAGCTAAAGCAAGAGCTCAGACGGAGGTAAAAACAAGGAGAGGACTAAAGCTAAATTACGAGGAATAAGATGGAAGAGGAAATAAAGTTATTATCGTTAAATATTAACGGTATAAACTCACCTATTAAAAGGAAAAAACATTAATTAGGCTACAAAGATTAAATATGGATATAATTTGCATACAGGAAGTCCGTACTAAAGAAAAGCATAGTAATATTTTGGATTGCCCCAAATTAGGAAAATTACATCTGGCGATAGCACAAAAAAAGAAAAGAGGAATTGCGGTATATGTAAAAGATTGGATAAATTCAAGGACAATATTTAAAGATAAGGAAGGTAGAATTCTGATGGTAGAAATAAAAACGAGTCAAAAAAGCATTCTATTAGTGACAATCTACATGCCAAATACAAAACAGAAGGATTTTTATAAAAAATTATTGGGAGAAATAACGGATTTAGACTACGAAAGTATATGTGTGATAGGTGACTATAACGCAGTGGTAGATAACAAAAAAGATCATAGAAGTGCAAAGAAGAAAAAGAAGGAAAGACGAAAGTTACCAAATACATTTTATGAAATGGTGCAAGAACTGAACTTAAAAGATGCATGGAGACAACTATACCCTGCGAAGAGACAATGCACCTTTTTCTCACACCCGCACAATTTGTGGTCCCGAATTGATATGGCCTGGATGAACCCGGATTTGATAAATAATATAGAGGATATAGAGATACTACCAAACACATGGGCAGATCATAACCCGTTGGCAATAAAATGGAAAGGTCAGAAGAAAAAAGGACGATGGACATTAAATCAAAGAATTATAAAGGAAAAACTGTACATACAAACGATGGAAAAGGAACTGAGCAACTTTTTTAAAGAAAATAAAAAAGAACAGACAACGTTACAAAACCTTTGGGATACCACCAAGGTATATATGAGACAGAAAGAAAGAAACTGATTCAAACTATTGAGGTGAGACACCATCATATGCCGATGTTGTTCAGCTGTACATTGTCACCTCAAGAGATGCAATAGAGGTCCTTTTTCAGTTTCTGGAAGTTGTGAAGGACTGGGTTTGCCAAAACAGACTCAGACTCCCAGCAAGAGAGAGCTAGTGTTCTTATGCAAACAATCTAGCTTGATGTCAGTTCATGGTTGATTTTGTGCAAAATTGTGTTTCCTCTGGAGGGACAGGTCCTTGAATTAGGGTTCTCCTGCATTAGAGCAGCAAGTCAAGACCATGGCCAGTAGGGCCTCAGCTATGGCTGTTGTAATTACAGTCCTTCTTGGACTAGAAACCCTTATGGTATTTAGGGATTCAGTGTACCATCATATCCCCACAATCACATGATCACAATTCAAGTGCTTGGCAACCACCTTGCATTTACAACTGATTGCACTATCCTGCAGTCACATGATAAAGATTTACAACCATTTTTGCCAATTTCCACCAAATAAAATACATTAGAGAAGCAGGATTTGCTTAACAACCATGTTATTTACTTAACGACCATTGTAAAAAACATAAAATTGGGTCCCGCTTGATTTAAGACCACAGTGATTCATGATGAAAATTTCAGTCTGCATTGTGGTTGGAAGTCAAGGCCTACCTGTAGATACACTTAAGACTCCCCTTCTTACATAAGAAACAAGAATGTGGCCCAGAGAAAGAATATAGACATGTACTGGGAGACCAATGGTCTTCCTTATGCAGTTGGTTGACCACTGTGAGAACATATTGTCATATTAGATGGGACAGGGATCCAATCCATGAGACGCTGCTTATGTTCTTATGCTAGGTTTCATTCATGGCCCTAACAGTACGGAATAGCCGACCTCCTGAGGTAACTGGGTATTTGCAATTTGTCAACATTAGTTTATTCAGATAATCTTTGGAAACTAATGGTGGATCTGGGTTGCTTTTATGATTATAATTTGGATCTTGATTTTAATATACGATGCATTTTATACAGAGGATTAGAAGGATGAGTTTAGTGTTACTTTTTAATAGATGTTATTGCTGCAAACCTCTGAGTCAGATGATTTGATGGAACACGTATGTAATAAGTAAATATTATGGCCTTTCTTTCTTTTTCAGTGCCGCTGATGTTGGAAAAGGAGAAGGAGGAGGACCCTGTTATTAATGCCAGTTCCAGTAGCCTTACCTTAATATCTAGTCTATGTCTGACTGCAGAGCAGTTTGAGAGGACATGGCTAAACCTGGCTGTTGGCTGCCAGCAAGCCATTCCTTGGCAGGAATCCGTGCAGCCAGAGACTTTGCAGGCTGCCCTGCAGATGGTCCATATTCAGACTATTGCAATGAGCAAGCCTGGTTCACAGTCATGGAAAGTCTACCTAGGGGCACAGGATGACACAGGCTGCCTTTTCCTAACTGAGCTGCTGCTGGAGACAGGAAGTGCAGAGATGCAGATGTTAGTGAAGCAGACTGAAAACAAGCTGGAAGCCCTGCAGGCATTTGTCTCACTCTTGAAGACAGTTCTGGAGACAGTGGCAGGCCTGACATCCTGATTTTTTTTCTAATTTATGGGGTTGGTCATAACCAGGAAGAGACAGCGATTTTGTATATGTTTTACTTATTGCATTCTTTAGATGAAGATGTAGGTCTTACAAGTTGTCAGTAAAGGCTTTCTACAGCATAACTTAGTGCAAATGAAAAACTCTGGTGTTTAGAAAAATATGCAGAGAAACCAACCAGCCTCAAAAGGCCAAATATGAAGAACATGTCTATGGACAAACAAAGGGAACTTTGCATTTATCTACAGAATTAAAATGGGAGAGCTGAGATTTCAGGGTGATGGTAAATTAAGGAGCATTTGTGTGTCCGGAAGATGTCACTTAGCAATGTTCCCTCTAACTTCTGACAGCCGTGCATGGGGAAAAAACTGTTTTGTGCAGCTTTTCCTAAACCAAGTACAAATTTATTTGCCACAATATGAGTATATGAGTAAATTGCAAATTAAAAAATAGCAATTATAATTTTATTTCTGCTTAATTTCAAATTTATTTATTTATTAAACTCATACGGCCACCTGTTTTAAATAGGACAATCTTAGGAGGCTTTTAATAAAATCAATAAAGACAACAAAACATTCATGTCACTCATACACAAAGGAGCACAGTCCCTTTCCGTTGTTCTCCAACTCATAATGGTAATCAATATTTTGTATGCATCTAAAATAGTTTCATTGGGTGGGGAAATTTGATATTGTAATAAAAGAAAAACTAAAGAAAGAAGTAAATTATACACTCTGGCCTGTGTGTTCTCACTTTTTATCTTTGACTCACATGATTCATCACTCCAAATCCTCCTTGTTTTCCACGAGTAATGTATCATCTGCATATCAGAGGTTGATACTCCTACCACCCATTGTAACCCCAATGGTAGATTCCTCTAAATGTACATTTCTCATAACTATCTGTACATGTTGAATAGTATAGGTGATAGGATGCAACCTTGTTGTGTGCCTTTTTCAATCCTGAGCCATTTTGTGTCTCCATCTTCCATTCTTACAATGGCTGCCTTATCAGAGTACAATGAATGAGCTGGATGTGGTGTGATGTTCTCAGTTGTTTGAGGCCGTTCCATAGCTTATCATGGTCAACACAATCAAAGGCTTTTGTATAGTCAATAAAGCACATGTAGAGTGCTTTTTGGTATTCCTGTGCTTTTTCCATCATCCAACATAAATTGTCAATATGATCACATGTTGTTCTTCCTTTCCGAAATTGTGCTTCTACATCAGGCAGTTTCTTGTTGGCAGTTGGATTCAGGAAAATTTTACTCACATGTGTTACCAAGGCTATGGTTCAGTGGTTGGAACACTGTTTTGTATCGCCTTTCTTTGGTATTGGTATAAATTCCATTCTTTCGGCTGCTGACCAGTCTTCTATACGCTTTGGCAAAGCGCTGTCAGTGTTTTTGTTGGCAGTGGTTTCAGCAACTCTGCAGTGCATGTGCTTCACTTAGATGCTAAGTCAATGGAGTAGCAAGGTGTGTAAAATCTTCGTATTGATTTACTTTCATTTAGATGCTATTTCATTTCCAAAAAATTGGTGGCTTACAGTGCACTACAGCTAGGGTTAAAATTAATAGTAACCATTCATGATAAAATTACAATCAACAAATTCTTCTATCATTCAGTGCTGGTATGATCTTACCCCCAAAAGCCCCCTTGAAAGCCATGTTTTCACAGCTGTTCATGTTAAAGGAAGGACGTCAGTTCAGAGGACAGTTCAACGCATCTGAAGTGGTTTGCTCTTACATGGATTTTTCCTAGGTTTATTCGGCAATCAGCCTGTACGTTTGCTTCAGCTCTGTAAAATCTCCTTACTGTACATAGGAAACGAATCAGAATAGTTGAATATTCAGATAGCTAGTCTAAAATACACTGTATTTGAAAAACCCACACTAATACTGAAGGGGGGAAAATAAAATAGAAGATAGTTCCTTTGACCTAAAAGTAGGAGGTTTAAAAAAAGATATATGTTTTTCTCTTGTCTCAGGAAAATTGTGTTACTTTCAAAGTCATTTTACTACTTCTGCAACTCGAGTAAATTTGCAGCCTACCTTTTTCTGTGCAGGAATTGGTGGTTCTGCTTCGGGGGGAAAAATGGCTGTAGAAGGAGAAAATGTTGCATCTGTTTTTTCTCAACCCAGCTGAAACTTATATTCTGTGCTGGGAAAAACAGTATTTTTGGTTAAGCTGTCCTCTTTTTCCTTCTCCTTTTTTACTTAGCACTTGTATTGGGAGAGGACACTGCATGCTGCTTTTGCCAGTTCAATAGTCCTTCAGAAAGTTAACTCTCACTCAAGAAAAGAACTGTATTCTTCAACAATTAAGCTACATTTCTCTCCTTAGGTGTATATTTATCTGCATTCTTTCAGTTTGGAGTTGTTGGATATAAGAAAATTCAAAAATAAAATAGTATATAGAAATTTATATAATTGTAGATTTAATTCTGCTTGGGCAGAGGGTTTGATTGGATGGCCTACAGGGTCCCTTCCAGCTTGAACTTGTTAAATATTAGTTGCTTTGAGATAGTTGGAGAAAATATATGCTGACATATATCCTTTTGTTAATTAAGAAAAGGGCCCAACCAAAAAGGGACATTCCTTAATGCTAGGGTAAGGGAAGTAGGAAGATGCTGTACTTGCAAAATATTTTATGGGCAATAATGGAAAGGTGTTGATGGACATGTCAGAGATTCTGTTGTCTCTCAGGCGTTACGGACTAGATGTGATCGGTAACTGTATCCGAAAGGAGGGGCATGGGGGCGTCGAGATAGAAAGTATAAAATGTAATGCTTTTGAAATCTTAAGTGTGGCTTTTGGCTCAAACCTCACCTTAAGGTCAGGCTGAATGATCCACCGCACTTTGCAAACTGCTATTATTGTTATTATTTCTTTCCAATAAATACTCTTTGTTTTTTTAATCGATCCAAGTTTCTTTTGTTATTTCTAACAAATTGGTAGAGAATGCGGGCATTTGCTGTTCTCTTCTGGTGCCCTGGACAGCGGAGTCGAGTAAAGGGAGGCATGCCCTGTTGATTTACAACAGCCCGAGTTCGACTCAGCTGTTCAGAAGCACAGAACAAGGCACGAATTCCTGTTTTAAATAGTGATCGATTAAAAACAGAAAGAAGAGGGAAGGAACCAGATTTATGAGATGATTGCCGGACCAGACCGGGTGACTTCATGCGCATGGACCTAGGGGTGAGTAGTTCTGGTAAAGGAGCACACTTCCTAGGCGGTTGTGGGTTGGGTAGGACTGTGAGAATCTGAGACTTGTGTGAGAGATGTGTGGAGATGTCCCTAGTGGTCCCTTGGACCATGGTAAAGGACTATTTGAAAGAGGAGCTCCTAGCGATCATCGGATCGTGGTAAAGGGCAAAGTGGTATTGTAATAAAGGTCTCACTCAAGTTGGTAAGGATTTCTCCTTTCTGGTAACCAATTATGGGCAATGCAACCAGTGGGTCTCAAGAGAAATGTGTGAAGAAAATTCGGAAAAACCCAAAATCAAAGATAGACCCTCAGAGCCCACTGGGAACATACTGTGTTTCCCCAAAAATAAGACCCTATAAGCACTTGGCCTTATTGCCATGCACTCAAAGGCCCAATTGGGCTTATTATCAGAGGATGTCTTATTTGGGGGGAAACAGAGTATTAAATTAATTTAAAATGGGAGGTTTGTAGAAGATTTTTGTTAATGCTATTGTGTGTGGTAGGAGGAACCAGGAATAGAAGCAAAATAAATATTGCAGTGTTATAAAGATCTTGAGAATTTACCATTTTCAAAAGAGCCAGAGAATTTTAAAAGAACTAAGAATAAAGATTTTGTTTAAAAGATTTGTTGTTCTTCCCACCCAGGGTTTAGTAGGTAATAAAAAGGTAAAGCCTGTCTAAATGGAAAGACTTAGATAAGTTGATATTATCAATTTGATGTGATTTCTGTTAAAAATTATTTTTAGATGTGCATTTATAATAATAGTGTGTAGAATTGAATGGGATTGAATTGATTGTGATAAATTTGGCCGGCCAGCAAATTAATGATATATGTGTGTGTGTGTATATGTGTTTGTGTGTAAAATGGAGCTCATTGGCTTGTGAAAAAGCTCCCTGGAATAATTGTAGATTGGTTTGTATGAAATGGGATTTTTGCACGTGAAAATGGTTTATACAAGCAGTCTGACTGTAGTAAGAAAAGTTGGTGTGAATGTACTTTGATTCCCTGCCTAAACAGTAAGTTGTAAGGAAATGTGTGTCATTTACTAAAGCTAGAGAGAGAGAGAGAGAGAGAGAGAGAGAGAGAGAGAGAGAGAGAGAAATTATTTTGTGGAGAAGAAGTGTTACATTTCTGTGTAGTTTTGTTTTTTGTTTTTAAACATTTTCCTTGTCCTCGCTGGTTGTAAACTCAAGGACTTTTTTTTGCCTTGAAAGAGCAAGAGAGGCAGGGGAATAACCCCCTTCATGCGGCTGCTCGTTTTAAACATTTTTTTCTCTTACCCCCCTTCTCTGCTGAGCCTGTTTGAGAAAGGAGGGGCAGGTTGGCAACCTATTCACATAACCTTGCCTTTCACTGTTTTGATTTGTTTTGATTTCTTTTGGAGATTTTTGAAGTTTAAAATGTTTAATTAAACCTATATACTGTATAAAAAGAAATGATTTTGAAAGATTTTGCTTATATTTTTAAATGTTTTAATCTATTTAATGAGAATTGTTTCCATCTGAATGGAATTTGAATCTGACTCATTTTATTAAAAGCAAAGCATTGATTTTACCCAAATATATTTCAGAGCATTAACTCAGAATACCTCATTAAGGTTGTTTTCTTTTTAAAGCTGTTCTTTTTCTTTTTCTTTTTTCTTTTTTATGTCTGTGTGGGACATACTGATTTTGAATATTTAGGAGCCAAGGTGCTCCACTGAGAAAAAGGTCTCCGAGTATCTAAAAAGAAATCTTAGACCCTGTCTATCAAGGGTGGCCGGATTGTGTTCAAGCAGTGGTGGCCACGGCAGTGTGAGTAAAACAAAGCAGAAAATTGACTTTTGGAGGAGCTTTGGTAGTTAGCACCCCTCATTAAGTGAGGGTGATCTTGAACCAAAAAGCCAGTCGATGGCTGACTGATTCAAGGATTCTGAAATATGAGAGTGTACTTATGGAAGAAAATGATTTAGTGTTGACTACTGATGTTAACTTGAATCCAGCTTAGTTTTTAAGAGGAAATTTAGAAGAAGGATCAGATAACATTACTGTATTGAAGTAATTGAATTGCAGATCAGAGTTAGATCTGACTTGAGGGATGTTTCCTTGGGAGAAGGAGATAGATGGGTTCTCCCAAGTGGTAGAAGGGAAGCAAAAGAATGGATGTAGTAGAAGGAAGTGATGGATTTTTGGTTTAGCCAACTAAGAAGCTACCTTTAAGGTGGTCTGTAACTACAGGGAACCTTTGGATGGGAAAGGAATGAAGGAATTTGAGGGTGGAACCAAGCAATAATGGAAAAAGTATGTGGTGATATGGGCAGGGAGGACAGAGTTAAGAGATGTTTTGTGTGTGGCCAGCCTGGACATTTCAAGAAAGACTGCCCGATCCAGAGAAGGGAAGCGCAAGTGTACAATATGATGGTAGAAGATGAAAGTGAATATTAGGGGTGTCAGGGGCGATTTCTTTTTCCTTGATAAACCTAGTAGTGGGACCTAAGGAAGAAGAAGTGGTGTTTTTAATTGATATGCAACAATATCAGCGGACAGTGTTACCTTAAGGATTCACTGAATCTCCAAATATATCTGGACAAGTAGAGTATTTAAATCCAAATTATAATGTTGAAATAAAATGTAAAATATTTAGGACACTTAATTAATAAAGGAAACAAGAAAATCACTACTGACAGAATAGAAGGGGTGGCATCTCAGCCTTTACCTAAAAACAAGCAAGAACTAAGGAAATTCTTAAATTTGGTGGGATACTGCAGACTCTGGGTGGATGGGTGTGCTGATCTCACCAAGCCCCTATGCTAAATTAATTGAATTTGAGCCTTGGAATTCGAAAGGGAGGGGGGAGTACGGAAAAACGGGTATGCCATTATAAATGGGCATACTAAAGAGATCCTTGAGGCAGGAAGTTTGTCTCAAAATTGGTCTGCACAAACTTGTGAACTGTATGCACTACACCAGGCTCTATGCATCTTAGAAGGAAAAATTGGGACAATATACACAGATTCTAAGTATGCATTTGGGATAGTGCATACATTTGGCAAAATATGGGTGGAAAGGGGAATGCTTAATAGCAATGGAAAGGAATTGGTACATGAGACTCTGCTAAAGGAAATAATGAGTTCTTTATAAAAACCTAGAAAAATAGCAGTAACACATGTGAATGCTCACCAAAAAGGGAAATAATTTGAGAACATAGGTAATCGGATTGCTGATGAGGAGGCAAAATTAGCTGCTGAAGTGAAAAAAAAAATGGAGTTATTAATTCCCATTGTTGAAACAACAGAGCAAATTCCTGTATTCACTGAGAAGGAACAAAGGGAGTTACAACAGATAGGAGGACAGGAAGGGGAGAAGGGAAGGTAGTTCCTCCCAGATGGGAGACAGTTAATAAGTAAACCAATAGCACGAGAATTAATAAAAAAACTACATGAAGGAAGTCATTGGGGAATTCAAGCTATTGTAGATGTTATGGTTGTATTGGAATATGTTTAATTTGTACAACAGATTGGAGGAAGACCACCAGCTTTAAGATCATTTCAATGTATTAAAGTGGATTTTACAGAATTACCAAGATTGGGGAGAGTAAAATATTTATTGGTCATAGTGGATCACCTCAAAGGGTGGGTTGAAGCTTTTCCTTGCAGTAATGCCACAGCAACAGTGGTGTCAAGAGTTTTGTTAGATCAAATCATTCCTTGGTATGGGATAATTACTCAAATAAATAGTGATCAAGGAAGTCATTTTACTTCAAAAATATTACAGAATATTTTCTTCTTTTAGCTCTACTGAGAATACAAACCCAACCTAGAAAAGATATTGGATTATCATCTTATGAATTGTTGTTTGGAATAGCTGTTACTCTAGGAAATATATGTATTGATTCCCTGGAAACACGAGATAAGGAATTGAAACAATATGTGCATAAATTGTCCAGATACTTTGATTTCCTTAGGAAACAAGGACTTTTGGCTCAAACACCACCTTTGGAGTTTCCAGTCCACAAATTCCACCATGGTGATTGGGTGCTGATCCGGAGCTGGAGGGAGGAAAAACTGACCCCGAAGTGGGAAGGACCATTCCAAGTACTACTCACCTCCGAAACAACAGTCCGGACGGCAGAGAAGGATTGGACTTACTAAAGGCCCTGTGTCTCCACCAGTCACCTGGACCAGTGTCCCGCGTGGGGACCCCTTAAAGTTGACCTTGAAGAAACAATAAACTATACGTCTTTAATTACTAATGAGATTTGCCCCAGCAGGTTCCGAATCCAAGTGGAAGGAGCTGAAAGATGGAGGCGAATCCTAGTCCATTGGAAGAGTGATAAAAAGAGAGAGCCAACATGGGAAAGCATATTTGTGGTGTTAAAAGTTAAAAATAAAGTTTACAAAATTGTTAGAATAACTGGTGAGAAGGGAATTGTATTGAGTGAAAATAGAGGTTGGGAAAAAGACCTTTTTAAATCACCTCCTCTCTTAAGAAATTTTCATGCTGATATTTGCTATATATGTAGTGGGGATATGGTAAAAATGTGGAATAATATTATTTTCTTTGGAGTAAAGTTTCCAGTGTTTAAACATTAATGGATGATACTGGGTACTGGATAGGAATAGGATTGAATATAGCTTTACTACTCCTGGGTGCTCGGGTATCTTGGTGGGCAAAAGAGGAGTGGATCCCTATATTGTGTCCAAAAGATCAGAAAGAAGAGCCAGAGGCTATAACCCTTCCTGATGTGTTGGCTCTGTGGTTGCAAATGCTAGTGTGAGTGTTATGATAGTACTCATTGCTCAGACCATGCTAACTGTATAATATAGCTAGAGTGTGATTTTGTTTCAAAATGACTGACTTAGTTCAGTGCAATACTTGTTTTTCAGTTGGGTTTCAAAGTACTCTTGTCAAATTTGGATATTGTCCCTTTTGTAAACAGATCACTAGTCTCCATGGACAGATTAACCGTTTAGAGTCATTGATCTGTGCTCTTCAAGAAGAAATTAGGTGCCCAATTCAGCCATTCCACCCTGTTGAGTTGTCACCCTATCAGCCCCCTCTGCCTCAAAGACCCTGCAGGGGAAGGGCAGTGTGGACAACTGTGGGATCTGGCAGGGTGAGAGCTGTGAACTATAAACACAACGCTTTTGCGGTGTCCCAGTATAATAGATATAATACTCTTGCAGACTTCAATAGGGATGCTACAGGACAAAGTAGTTGTAATAATGATAACTCTAATAAGCAGGGGATTGCAGTCCAAAATGAAGAACTTACTCTGGAAAGGGGAACCTGTGGACCAGGTACTATACACAAGAGCAGCAAAGTATCCAGTGAGAAAAGCCACCTTCTGGTTGGTGATTCAATTGTAAGGAATGTAAATTTAGGAAATGATATGGAGGCTTTGAAAGAAGTCAGGTGTCTGCCAGGTGCCACTGTCAGCAGAGATAAGAAGCACATTCTTAAGATAGTCAAGAATGCCAGTATGAATTGTGATGTTGATGTCATAATACATCTGGGCACAAATGATCTGTCCCAAAAAGATGTCCTTTCTGTGCAAGGTGACTTCTAGATCTTGGGATATGAACTTAGTTGTATAGGTTGTGGGCTTAGCTTTTCAGAGGTTTTACCAGTATATAAGGAACAAGAAGGGAAAGGCCTTCGTATAACAGAGTTTAATGTGTGGCTAAAGGAGTGGTGTAAAAGGGAAGGCTTTGGTTTTATTAGTCATGATTTTCTACAGCTGGGCCAATGAAAAACTATACAAAACAGATGGTTTACATCCATCAAAGAAAGGGACTGAGTTGCTTAGCATTGGATTCACAGATTTTCTGGAGAAACATTGTTAATAATGAGAGTGGGGAAGCAAAATTTCGAAAAGGAAGATTCAGTATATGAAACCATGTTGCCACAAGAATCTGAAGAGATAGTAAGGAATTATGAATTGTTACGTGTATAAAAGAGTAATTAAAGTAGAAAAGAAAAAGGGAGGAATTTTTAATAATTGGAAGCAAGCCTTATTTATGGCAGGTATGATTATGTTGGAATTAATCTGTTTACCATGTCTTATACCCCTTATAAGGAATGTGGTACAAAGCACAATTGAAGGTATGATAACTGTCACACAAAATAAAGAGAAATATATGATGATGATATTATGAAATTTGAAAATGCTGAAGAAATTGAAGAAAGCTTAAGAAAATGTTTGAGATGTTTTATTTTATGAAGAAGCTAATAAAATAGAAAAAGGGTGGATTTGTTGGATATAAGAAAATTCAAAAATAAAATAGTATATAGAAATTTATATAATTGTAGATTTAATTCTGCTTGGGCAGAGGGTTTGATTGGATGGCCTACAGGGTCCCTTCCAGCTTGAACTTGTTAAATATTAGTTGCTTTGAGATAGTTGGAGAAAATATATGCTGACATATATCCTTTTGTTAATTAAGAAAGGGGCCCAACCAAAAAGGGACATTCCTTAATGCTAGGGTAAGGGAAGTAGGAAGATGCTGTACTTGCAAAATATTTTATGGGCAATAATGGAAAGGTGTTGATGGACATGTCAGAGATTCTGTTGTCTCTCAGGCGTTACGGACTAGATGTGATCGGTAACTGTATCCGAAAGGAGGGGCATGGGGGCGTCGAGATAGAAAGTATAAAATGTAATGCTTTTGAAATCTTAAGTGTGGCTTTTGGCTCAAACCTCACCTTAAGGTCAGGCTGAATGATCCACCGCACTTTGCAAACTGCTATTATTGTTATTATTTCTTTCCAATAAATACTCTTTGTTTTTTTAATCGATCCAAGTTTCTTTTGTTATTTCTAACAGAGTCCCATACTTTCCACTCTTCAAGCTGAGAAACTGATGTCAAAATAAAACCCAAACTGGAATTATGTCATGATTGCACAATGTTTCTCAAATCTCATGTGAGAATCCTCATTCCCATATCTTATCTATAAACAAATCTTTAAAGCCCCATCATTCAGTCCTAATCAAGAAAAATCCATTAAAAGCTTCTGGAAAAAACAAAAGAATCACATACATTTTAACTTGGTTGAATAAGCCAGAGGTGGCTTCCTACCGGTTCTAACTGGTTCTTTAGAACTGTTAGTAAATCAGCAATGACGCCACAGAGCCGGTTCTGTCAGTGCCGGTCTATGGGCGCCGCCATCTTGCAGTTTTGCTTCTGCGCATGCACAGAAGCTGTTTTTTGATTGCTGTGGGGGTGCATGCGCAAAGTGCATACACGTGCCCGGCACGACTCTGAGCAAACTGGCAGCAAAAGGATCCAGAACCCACCCCTGGAATAAGCCAACATTCATTTTACTTATTAAAAGTCGTCTTCCTTGTAAGTAATGTCCCCAAAGCTTATTTTTTCCTCAGGATTTTCTTCATAAATATAACATGTTTCTTTTATAAATCCAAAGTAAGAAAATTGTCCAGGTCACTTTTCTGACTTAAAATCTACATATTCAAATCAGCCTTCTTGGTTATTTTTTGTGTGTCCTTTTTAATTATTTAAATCTCAGCTTGTTTCATTTGGGGGTCCTGTATAATATCTTAGTCAGCGTCATTTTTATATCCTATCAATTTGAAACCCATAGCCTGATTTACAGTTATATCTCCCTTTAATTTTTTTTATTAACGTCCATTTTAGAATCAAAAAGAGGGCCGTGAAAATATTTACATCCTGGACATAAATTGTTTCAACTCCTACCCTCAAAATGACGCTATAGAGCACTGCACACCAAGACAACTAGACACAAGAACAGTTTTTCCCCGAACGCCATCACTCTGCTAAACAAATAATTCCCTCACCACTGTCGAACTATTCACTAAGGCTGCATTACTATTACTATTAGTCTTCTCATCGTTCCTATCACCCATCTCCTCCCACCTATGACTGTATGACTAACTTGTTGCTTGTATCCTTACGATTTATATTAATATTGATTGTTTCCTGATTGCTTATTTGTACCCTATGACAATCATTAAGTGTTGTACCTCATGATTCTTGACAAATGTATCTTTTCTTTTATGTACACTGAGAGCATATGCACCAAAGACAAATTCCTTGTGTGTCCAATCACACTTGGCCAATAAAGAATTCTATTCTATTCTATTCTATTCTATTCTATTCTATTCTATTCTATTCTATTCTATTCTATTCTATTCTATTCTATCAGACAGTCTAAACAGAAAGATCTGGGTACATTGTTGCCAAATATTCTTGAATTCTTTCAGAGTTGAAATACTTTTCTCCATTCTGTACTAGTGGGCCTTCCCCTTTAATTAAAACCTTTCTGGTTGCTTCTAGTAACCAGGCTCTCCCCTTACCATGTTTTTCTTCCATCTAGAACAGTGATGGCGAACCTTTTTTCCCTCGGGTGCCAAAATAGTGCGTGCAGGCGCTATCGCACGCTTGTGCGTGCCCACACCCATAATTCAAAGCCCCCCACTTGCCCCACCCCCCTGTGCATGTGTGCATGACCCCCCCACTCCCCCATTTCCCGACTTCCAGTGGGCCCAGTAGGCCCATTTTTTGCCCTCCCCAGGCTCCAGAGGCTTTCTTGAAACTTGGGGAGGGCAAAAATGCTCCCCACCACCACCCCGGAGGCCCTCCAGAGGCCAAAATCGTCCTCCCAGAGCCTCCGTGCGAGCCAAAAATCAGCTGGCGTGCACGCACATGCGCGCTGGAGCTGAGCTAGGGCAACGGCTTGCGTGCCGGCAGATATGGCTCCGCGTGCCATCTGTGGCACCCGTGCCATAGGTTCGCCATCACTGATCTAGAACATTTTCTCAGGAAGAGATTTCTTAAACTCAAAATATTTATATATTTTAGTAAGATTTTAAACAAACTGCAGCAAGTATTTTTGTGTTTCAAAATCTTATTTCCAGTCAATCTGACCCTTTAGTTCATTTAAAAGCTTTCCAAAATCAACATTTGCTGCTTTTTTCCAAATTAAAAAAAATATGTTTTAAACTTACATAAAGCTGCTTTCATTATAGGTCGAAGGAAATCACCCAGTGCATTTTTTTTAAAGGTAAAGGTTTCCATGTCCAGTCATGTCTCACTCTAGGGCCCAGTGCTCATCTCCATTTCTTGACTGAGGGAGCCAGCACAGTCAAAAGATATTGATCATATGGCCAGCATGACTATATACTGAGGCACACATAATGCTCTTGCCTTTCCACGGAAGTTGATTTAACTACTTGCATTTGCATACTTTCAAACTGGTAGGTGGGCAGGAGCTGAGGCAGTGAGATGTCTCATGTGGACTACGACTCCTCCACTTCTTCCTCAGAGGCCTCGAGGGAGAATGAGATTGTTCCTGGCACATCATGAATTACTGATCCTGAACTGCCGGAGAACAGGCCTTGGCTGGGGAGAGCTTGCAGGCCAGTGAGGAAGAGGGGGAGGAGCTGCCTGCCATGGTAGATTCCAGAGTATGCAGAGAGGCAGAGGTCTGCCAGATTGCTGGGGGAAAGGCCTCACCCTTCTTGATGGGCTGCACCAGGAGCTATTTAGCACGGCAGGCAGAGGGAGGCATTGCTGGAAGCCATGTGTGTGAGTCGTGTTTGTGTTTCCGAGATATTGCTATTTGTGAACTAGGTGGATTTAGTTTAAGTTGCTGGGAGGTTTTGTCTTTGTGTCTTGGATCCTGTTTGAGCAGCTGGTTATCTGATGGACTAATTGCCATTGCCTGGAAGTTTAATCTGGGGCTTGTTCGTGCCTGGCTTCGCTTGGAAACAACCCTCTGAACTCCTGTCCTGGGCTGTTCCTGTAAATTCTACTTGTAAACCATGAACTCTGACTATTGGACTGGCTGACAAACCTAACTGGAGGCCCCAAACCTACGACTGGATTTTGGCTTCTCTTTTGAAACTACCCAGGCAAAGCCTTTATTTCCTAGACTATTTTGAGTTTGCCATATGATCATTTCCTTGTTATCTACAGAGTCCTTCTGAAACAGAACTGCTGGGGAAAGGACAAAATAAAGCTCTCTCTAAACCAACACTGATGTATGGGTGAGTGGAGCAGCACTGGTTCCACTTTCCACTATGTGTCAGCTACTGGCTCCATTAAAACTGAAGTTGTTTTCAGTTCCACCATTGCTTCCCTGGAAATGCTTCTCAGAAGGCAATGCTCAGAAGGCATTGAGGACCTGTTTATAACCCTGTGCCGGAGGTCCTGAGAGTGTGAAGGCCCTTGTTTCCTGGTTACGGTAATATCTATAAATTATAATATTTCTCAGCTGCTATAAACACAATATAAGAGCTGTGGTGGTTAGGTTGAAGTACTGCAGGCTACTTCTGCTGACTGCCGGCTGCCAGCAGTTCAGCAGTTTGAGTCTCACTGGCTCAGTGTTGACTCAGCCTTCCAAGGTTGGTAAAATGAGGACCCAGATTGTTGGGGGTAATATGTTGACTCTGTAAACTATTCAGAGAGGGCTGTAAAGCACTGTGAAGCGGTGTATAAATCTCAGTGCTATTCAGGGGTGAAATCCTCCCAGTTTGCTCTTACCTGTCGGTCGCCGCAGAGCCAATGGAGCTGGTGGCGTTCGCGGCACGGGGCTGCCCTCGCCCGCTTCCCTTGCCCGCTTGGATGCCGCCATTTGCATTCTTTTGCCCTCTGCGCATGCAGAACGCTTTGCGCATGCGCAGAGGGCAAAAGAACGCAAATGGCGGCATCCAGGCGGGCAGGGGAAGCGGGCGGGGCAGCCCCACGCCGCGAACGCCACCAGCTCCATCGGCTCTGCGGTAACCGACAGGTAAGAGTGAACCGGGAGGATTTCACCCCTGGTGCTATTGCTATATCATAAGCTCACTGGAGCTGGGCAGCCCAAAAAATTAAATATATAATAATAAATATCTAGAAGTTCAGGTAGAAGCAGTAGTGAGTTCTAAAACCTATTGCTACAGGTTTGCGCGTGCGCGATGCTTCTGCACATGCACAGAAGCGTCCCGGGCAGGTGGGTGGAGCCTGCCGCCACGCCACTACCGGTTCTCAGAACTGGGCCGAACCGGGAGCAACCCACCTCTGGGTAGAAGGCAATGCAGAGCCAAACTTAGCCAATCTTTAAAAACAACACATTGTAAAACTCTGTTAGAAGCTAGATTGGGTAGTGTCAAAAAAGTTGTCCTTATTATAAAATTTGGGGGGGAAAGGCAGTAGCAAATAAGTTCTACATTGTTGCCAATAAAGCCTAAATGGATAGCAATAGCAATAGCACTTTACTTATATACCGCTTCATAGTGCTTTACAGCCCTCTCTAAGCGGTTTACAGAGTTCAGCATATTGCTCCCAACAATCTGGGTCCTCATTTTACCGACCTCGGAAGGATGGAAGGCTGAGTCAACCTTGAGCCTAGTGAGATATGAACAGCTGAACTACTGAACTAGCAGTCAGCCTGCAGTCGCAGCATTTAACCACTGCACCACTTCAGCTCTTCAGCACTTCAGGATGGATACCTAAAGCTGTTAGGGGTCAAGATAAAGTTGAAGGGAACTTTATAGTTGGAAAACCCAACTCCTCTTCAATGGGAGGAAATGATTGTGAAATATTATAAAGTTAGAAACAGATGAGATTTACAGTATGCATCTAGAATAACTGAAAGAATTGTTGAAAAAAATAGACACATACTCTAGTTGCTTAATGAGACATATTACTGCTATTATAGTCACATGAAAATTTCTTGAACTCAAAGGTTATGCATACAATATCAAATATCAAATTCTACTTCCTTTTAGACAACTGAGTCTTGAATAGTAGAAGAGAAAGCATTGGTGGACTTGATATCAGTTTCTGGTAATTAATGTTTCTTTATCATAGTTGACAATATATTTAAATGGCTATGGTGTGGCTACCAATATATCACAGGAAACATAAATAATTTTACTTTGTAAATTATGTTTCCTATTCTGAGGAGTATCTGCTGAATGTTATATATTCTGACCTGTAAATGAAGGAAGCTGCTGGAGACTGTTTATGTTTGATCTCTTCTAGGTAACAGAAGAAACAACTCTTAAAAAAATAAGACAGAAACTTCTGTTTGAAATACGTATCTGAACATGAACAACTCAATGACGTTTGAGGAACAAACAAAACAAATTGCGGAAGCATTATTTACTATTATTTACTCAAGGAAGCAATATCCTCTCCAGCCTAGAAAAATGATCGTAATTGAAGGTAATGACAATTTTGTGGAGGAAAATTTGCAGGTGTGGTGGGGGGAGAGTGGCTTCGTAGTTTCCAATTTTGAAGTCAGGACCAGCAGCTGCATCTAGCTTTGTGGAACAAACTACCTCCAGAGATCCGGACTATCCGGATCCGGATTATCCCCACCCTGCTGGCCTTCCGTAAAGCCGTTAAAACATGGCTCTTCCAGCAGGCGGGGGTGAAATAGAGACCAATGAGAACATCTGTGGTCTCCCCACACATGAATGATGGTGTATGTTTCTTTTTAACTTTTATAAGTATTTTAATTGTTATTATTGTTTTTATAAATTGTTCTTTTTTATGCTGTACGCCGCCCAGAGTCCTGCAGGAGTTGGGCGGCCTATAAGAACATGTAAATAAATAAAATAAATAAATAGCTTGGAGGAAAAAATAAGTTTTCTACAGCAGTGTTTTTTGTTAGTTTATATATGCTGTAGTGCAGGGGTGTCAAACTGGCGGCCTGCGGGCCAGATGCATCACATGCAGGCCCCGCCCACCCCGGCTCTGCAAAGGCAAAAAACATCATGATACATCACGTGATGTCAGGTGATGCAATTGAGTTTGACATCCGTGCTCTAGTGCATAGATGCTAGTAGAAACTACTAATTTAAAGGATTTTAACCATTTGCCCACTAATTGATCAGTTACATTTAAATAAAAGTTTAAAATTCAATATAAGATTTTAAAACTGAATAGTTCTGCTTATATCTACTGCTTATTAATGAAAACATCAATTGATTTAATGTCTACTAAAGTTTCAGGATGTTGTTAATTCTCCTGTAAGAGCTATTATTTTCAGCAATACTATGCCTCAGTAGCTAGCATGACCATGGGTTGTGCTGTATGGGAAAAATGGAATTTATGTTCAAGTACACATTTAAAACATTACATTGGGATAGTTTATGGTGGGACTTTAAGGAGATCAGTTTTTAAAACATAGACAGGCCCTATAATAAAATCAGTCCTTGAGTTTTCAAAATCCTGAATTGCCAGACTCCTGATTCAGTAGCAAGAAACATGAGATATACTGTACATG
Organism: Diadophis punctatus similis; assembly: GCA_023053685.1. Taxonomy (NCBI): domain Eukaryota; kingdom Metazoa; phylum Chordata; class Lepidosauria; order Squamata; family Dipsadidae; genus Diadophis; species Diadophis punctatus. The sequence continues at coordinate 30,491,422 of JALIGW010000003.1, forward strand.
AATTACTTCTTTGTAATGGATGCAAATAGGAACACATGTAGGAAATAGAGCAATCCATAGTCATTTGGTCAATGATCTAATATCATGGCCACTGACATAAGACATGAAAGTGAGCAGAAGCAGTTCCCAGATCTAATAGTAACAAAAGAATTGGCCTCCAAATTGAAACTAAAACCAGATAGGTCAGTTTATTCTACGCAATCACTTGTGAAATCATTGTGTGAGGGACTCCAAATTCTGTCTCAGACACATCTATTGTGAAGCAAAATAATTTAGTCTGAGCATGCTGTTGCTATTTTGAGGTTTACAACCATTGCATACCAAGATATCCCCTGTACAATATATCTATTACTATGATAACATCCATTAACGTTCCTCCACTTCTTTTATCTTTACAATTATGCAAGCTAGGTTAGCTGAGTGAGCTTCATAGGTAACTTTCCCCCTTTCAATTCCTTGTTCTCTGAGATAGAAAACTTTGTTTTCTCTTCATAGACCTAGAACTGACAAGATACAGGACCTGGACAAGTGTACCGGCAGGTGAGAACTGTGGTTGAGAGCTATGGGTGAGTGAAGGAATGTCACAGGAACATGTGGAGCAGTGGAAGGTGAGTGGGTGCCATGGGAGACAGGGAAGGTGCCATAGGCAGGCACTATAGAGCATGGGCAAGTAGAAAAGTAGTCCCTAAATCTAATAGTAACAAAATAATTGGTCTCCAAATTGAAACTGAAACCAGATAGATCAGATAGAATAGCTTCATATACAGATTAACAGAGTTGGAAGGGACCTATGCAATCACTTGTGAAATCATTGTGTGAGTGACTTCAAATTCTGTCTCAGACACATCAATTGTGAAGCAAAATAATTTAGTCTGAGCCTGTTGTGTACCATTTTGAGGTTTACAACCATTACATACTGTCAGAAGAATAATTTGGGGTTCCAACTCAAGCCAATGTTACACAAAAATAAATTAAATAAATAAATAAAAATGAGATCCAGACAGCTAGATCACTCAGGAAAGTAGAAATATTTATTCCTAAAAGCAAAACAATTTGTTTGTCTGGGGTGGAGAAGCTTGTTTGGGGTGGGGATATGTCTACATAGTGAGAGGCGTGTATGTGTGTGTGAGTGTGGGTGTGGATATGTATGATATGTATTCTTGTGAATATGCAGTTCTACTGGGAGACTTAGTTAACTCTATTTGTGTTTGCAGACCTTATCTTTTGATATTAGGATTAGGTCTCAGTGACCTTTTTCAGGGTTTGAGGAAGTTTGCTAATTTGATTAACTTGGAGACACTAATTCTCAGACCTTTTGTGGTTAATATATTTAAGGGAAAGATGGAAACAGTATAAAGAATAAAATATATTTGGATATAAAATGTCTCACAATATCAAGATATCCCCTGTGCAATGTATCTATTACTTTGATAACATCCATTAATGTTCCTCCATTGCTTTTATCTTCACAATTATGCAAGCTAGGCTAGCTGAGTGAGCTTGATAGGTACCTTTCTCTTTCTGCCTTTCTCTAGATGATTCCCCCTTTCAGTTCCTTGTCCTCTGAGATAGAAAACTCTGTTTTCTCTTCATAGACCCAGAACTGATAAGATGCAGGACCCAGGCAAGCGGACCGGCAGGTGAGAACTTTAGTTGAGAGCTATGGGTGGGCAAAGGAGTGTCACGGGAACGTGGAGCAATGGAAGGTGTGTGGGTGCCATGGGAGACAGGGAAGGTGCCCCAGGCAGGCTATAGAGCGTGGGCAAGTAGAAAAGCAGTCCCTAAATCTAATAGTAACATGGGAATTGGCCTCCAAATTGAAAATGAAACTAAATAGATCAGTTTATTTTATACAATCATTTGTGAAATCATTGTGTGGGAGACTCCATATTCGGTCGCAGACACATCAATTGTGAAAATAATTTAGTCTGAGCATGCTGTGTGCCATTTTGAGGTTTACAACCATTTTATCCAAGATATCCCCTGTGCAATGTATCTATTATTTTGATAACACCCATTAACTTTCCTCCATCTGTTTTATCATTACAATTAGGCAGAGTAGGCTAGTTGAGTGAGCTTCAAAGGTATCTTTCTCCCTCTGCCTTTCTCTAGATGATTCAGTTCCTTGTTCTCCAAGATTAAAAAAAACCCTTTGTTTTCTCTTCATAGATCCAGAATTGATAAGACCCAAGGCCCAGGCAAGTGGGCCGGCAGGTAAGAACTGTGCTTGAGAGCTATGAGTGAGCAGGTAATGTGTGGGCAGGTAATATGTGGGCAGCTATGAGTGGGCAGGCACTAATGGAACATTGGAGGATGTGGGTGTCATAGGGGAATAGAGAAAGTGCCAAAGGCAGGTAATATAGAGCAGGGGTGTCAAACTCAAGGCTCGGGGGCCGGATCCAGCCCCTGGGGTTACTTAGTTTTGGCCCGCGGGGCCTCCCTGGAAACAGCAAAGGACTGGCCCGCGGTGCTTCTGCCAGTGAAAATGGGCTCCCCAGCTCTGTTTTCAGCTGCCACAGCTTCCTGCAACCCTCTGCCAGTGAAAACGGAGCTCGTAGGGAATGTTGAAAATCATCATCACATGACTGCAAGGATGCTGCAACTTCACAGACTGGTTCTGAGTCCCCCCTTATTCAGCACTTTCCTAACTTTGAATAGTCACTGAACAAGTGATTGTAACCTGAGAATCACCTGTATTTTTTAAATAAGCAAATTTAAATTCTCTTTAGCTAAACTTAAGATGTAGGTAAATGTTAAATGAGACATGTCTCATTTAATGGGATTTAATTAATCTCATGTTTTGGGCTTAGATAGCTTAGAACTTCATCGCCTTCGATCTGACCTAAATGTAGTTCATAAAATCATCTACCACAATGTCCTACCTGTCAATGATTACTTCAGCTTCAACCGCAACAATACACGAGCGCACAATAGATTCAAACTTAATGTAAACCGCTCCAAACTCGACTGCAGAAAATACGACTTCAGCAACAGAGTGATCAATCCCTGGAATGCACTACCTGACTCTGTGGTTTCTTCCCCAAACCCCAAAAACTTTAACCTTAGACTGTCTACAGTCGACCTCACTCCATTCCTAAGAGGTCTGTAAGGGGCATGCATAAGCGCACCATTGTGCCTACCATCCCTGTCCTACTGTCCTATTGCCTAATTTACCTGTACCTACTTTGCTAATGTTTATGTTTATACCAATACCTACTATCTTGTACATGTTTGACAAACAAATAAAATAAAATAAATAAATAAAATGTCAAAAGGATTAGAATTGAAATGGAATAGAAAACAAATTAGAATATTTTTATAAGAGACTGAAACTGTACATCTGTTTGGCTTTCTGTTAACCAGCAGTTGATTCTGCAAGCAGTTTTGATCCAGTTGATACTGCCATGTTATTGCGATCCATAAGAGATCAGTACAACACAGAGATGGAGGGCCAAGTACAGGTAGTTATTGCAGAGGAAAGCATAACAAAGGTAATTACCTTCCTAAGCATACTGGACCAAATCCATTAGTTTTAATTTACCATTAACTAATAGAAATTATCTATGTAGATATAAATTTTTTCCAGAGTACTTTTCTGCTGCCTCATAGATGCAAAGCATTTTACATTGGCTACTTTGAACTATCCTAGTTTGATATATATTTATGCTGTTTTTTAAAAATAGTAATTTGTTGAATGTTACAATTTAAAAAGTACAAACTTCAAAAAGAAAAAGAAAAACCAAGTTCAGAAAAGAAGGCAAAATAGAAAAGAAAGAAAAATAATATAGTAAAAAAGTAAATATATAAAGAAACAGTTTCCCCTTCCATATTCCACATTCCAAGTATAAACAATTTTAGTAACTCATTACCTTCTCTTAAATACAACAACTGATCTGTTCTTCCCATAATGTATGTCATCTCTTATCTATAAAAAATATTTAAAGCCTTATTATTAGAATTAACAACATACCTATATAACCGTAATCACATAAAATAACTTTATATCCCTTCCTTTTACTTTAACAATCTTGATATTTAATCCCTTCAAATAATGTTTTATTTATTTATTTATTTATTTATTTATTTATTTATTTATTTATTTATTTATTTATTTATTTATTTTGTCAAGCATGTATGAGAAAACAATTATAAGTATGAACATAACATATAAATATATAAGTATAAGTATATGCATAAGAAATGAGTACGAATAAATGGGAACAGTAGGACAGGGACAGTAGGCACGCTGGTGCGCTTATGCACACCCCCTTACAGACCTCTTAGGCATGGGATGAGGTCCACGGTAGACAGTTTTAGGGTTAAAGTTTTGGGGGGTTGAGGATGTAACAACAGAGTCAGGTAGTGTATTCCATGACCACTCTGTTGCTGAAGTTGTATTTTCTGCAATCAGGTTTGGAGCGGTTTACTTTGAGTTTGTATCTATTGTTTGCCGGTGTATCATTGCGGTTGAAGCTGAAGTAATCATTAACAGGTAGGACATTGTAGCAGACAATTTTGTGTACTAAGACCATAGGCGGCGTAGTTCTAGGTTGTCCAGGTCCAAAATTTCAAGCCTTGTGGCATAAGGTGTTCTATTGCGAGCAGAGGAATGGAGTACTCTTCTTGTGAAATACCTCTGGACTCGCTCAATTGTATTAATGTCCGTTATACAGTGTTGATTCCAGGCAGATGAGCTGTATTCGAGAATTGGTCTGGCAAAGGTTTTGTATGCCCTGGTTTGTAGTACAATGTTACCCGAGAACAACTTGATTTCTTTTCATTTTTTTCTCTGTCCCTTTTCACAAAATCCTTCAAAACTTTAACAAAAGTCTCTTTTGTAAATCCCATATAAGGATATATCCCATATCCAATCCACTATTTTGGTTTGTTATTTGTATATCCCTCTTAATTATTAAGACATCACAGTTTCACTTGCATGTTTGGTCTAGTGGTTAAGGTGCAGGAGATGTGAGTTCCAGTTCTGTGTTATAGGCATGGAAGACAGCTGGGTGACCTTGAGCCAGTCATTCTCTCTCAGCCCAACTCACCTCACAGGGTTCTTGTTGTAGGGAAAATAGGAGGAGAAAGGAGTATTAGGTATCAACCACCTTGAGTTATTTATAAAAGTAAAAACAGAATCTTAGCAGAATAATAGAGTTGGAAGGGACCTTGGAGGTCTTTTATTCCAACCCCCTGCTCACACCATTTCAGACAAAATGTTGTTTAATCTCTTCTTTAAAACTTCCAGTGTTGGAGCATTCACAACTTCTGGAGGCAAGTTTTTCCACTGATTACTGTAATTGTTCTGTCAGGAAATTTCTCATTAATTCTAGGTTACTTCTCTCCTTGATTGGTTTCCATCCATTGTTTCTTGTCCTGCCCTCAGGTGCTTTGGAGAATAGCTTGATTCCCTCTTCTTTGTGACAGCCCCTGAGATATTGGAACACTGCTATCATGTCACCCCTGGTCCTTCTTTTCATTAAACTAGACATACCCAATTCCAGCAACCGATATTTATATGTTTTAGCTTTCGGTCCCCTAATCATCTTCGTTGCTCTTCTCTTCACTCTTTCTAGCATCTCAACATTTTTTTTACATCATGGAGACCAAAACTAGATGCAGTATTCCAAGTGCTGCCTTACCAAGGCATTATAAAATGGTATTAACACTTAATGTGATCTTGATTCTATCCCTCTGTTAATGCAGCCTAGAACTATGTTGGCTTGTTTTGGGCAGCTGCCGCACACTGCTGGCTCATATTTAAATGATTGTCCACTAGGACTCTAAGATCCCTCTCACAATTACTACTATTGACCCAGGTACCACCCATACTATACCTGTGCATTTGGTTTTTCTTGCCTAAATGTAGAACCTAAATGTTTTCACCATTGATTTTCATTTTGTTAGATAGCGCCCAATGTTCAAGTCTGTCAGCCCCTTCCTCCCCAGGTACCCAGTAGTATCTTGAGCCTATCTTCTGGAATGTTGGCTATTCCTGCCAGTTTGGTATCATCTGCAAATTTGATGACTTCCCCATCTATCCCCTCATCCAAATCATTGATGAAGATATTGAAGACTATTGGGCCCAAAACAGAGTCTTGAGGTACCCCACTGGATATTTCCCTCCATATAGATGCAGTTCCATTGTGGACTACACATTGAGTGCAGTTGGTCAGCCAATTACGAATCCATATGGTGGTAATGCTGTTTAACCCACATTTTTCTATCTTATGAAGTAGTCTACTAACTTGGTCACTTTGTCAAAGAATGCAATAAGTTTTGTCTGGTATGATCTGTTTTTGATGAACCCATGTTGGCTTTTGGTTATGACTTTGTTTGCCTCTAGTGTTCACAGATTCATTGCTTGATCATCTTTTCCAGAATCTTCCCAGGTATTGAGGTCAGGCTGATAGGTCTGCAGTTTCCTGGATCTATTTTTTTCCTATTTTGAAGATGGTAACTACATCAGCTCTTTTCCAGTCCTCTGGTAGTTCCCCAGTGCTCCAGGATCTTTGAAAGATATAGTTCAGTGGTTCTAAGATCTCATCTGCCAGTTCCTCCAGAACCTTGGAATGTAATCCATCTGGTCCTGGTGATTTGAACTCGTCTAGGGTGGATAGGTGCTCACTTACCATTTTCTTGCCTACTTTAATTTGTATTCCTAATCTGTTTTTTATGGTACTGTTTTTGATAGGTTGGACTTTTTTCCTTTTATGTAAATACAGATGCAAAAAACCAGTTAAGCAGTTCTGCTTTTTCTCTGTTGCTTGTCACCTTCTTGCCCCTTTCTCCTATTAATGGACCAATCATTTCCTTAACTTTTTTCTTTTTTTTACATATTGAAAGAAGCTTTTTGTTCTTGTTGTTATTACTATTTTTGACTTTTGTTGCAAGCCTTAGTTCATTTTGCGTCTTAACTTTCCTCACTTCATCTTTGTAGGCTCTGGCTATTTGCTGATATTTTGGCTTAATTATATGCTTTTCTTTTCACTTTTTATACTTGTCCTTTTTGTCGTTCAATTTATTAGAGAGTTCTTTATGCAGCCATGCTGATTTATTTTGAGAGCTGTTCCCCCCCCCCTTTGGATTTGTGCTAGACTGGGCTTTTATAATCTCACTTTTCAAAGTTTCCCAAGCTTCTTGGGTTGTTTTCCCCTTGAGGATTCTCATCCATGGAATCCTTCCCAAGCTCTAAGTTTATTGAAATTAGAACACCGCATATCGGACATAAATACATTAGAAAGTGTCCAGAGATATTTTACAAGAAGAGTCCTCCACTCATCTACTCGCAACAGAATACCTTACGCAACCAGACTTGAAATCCTGGGCTTAGAAAGCTTAGAACTACGTCGCCTTCGGCACGACCTAAGCATAACTCATAAAATTATCTGCTACAACGTTCTTCCTGTCAATGACTACTTCAGCTTCAACCACAACAATACACGAGCACATAACAGATACAAACTCAAAGTGAACCGCTCCAAACTTGACTGTAGAAAATATGACTTTAGCAACAGAGTGGTAAATGCCTGGAACTCACTACCTGACTCTGTGGTTTCGTCACCAAACCCCCAAAACTTTACCCTTAGACTGTCCACTGTTGACCTCACCCGATTCCTAAGAGGTCAGTAAGGAGCGTGTATAAGTGCACCAGCGTGCCTACCGTCCCTGTCCTAATGTTCCCGCTTATCAGTACCCATCTTATGTATATAAACAATGTTTTATCTATGTATATTACCAACATGTACTTGACAAATAAATTTTTTTTCCAATATTGCATGATCACTCACCCTGTAGCTTCAACACCTTCTATAATTTCATCTCTGTTAGTGAGAATTAAGTCCAATATGGCTGATCCCCTAGTTTTCTTCTCTACTTTTTGGGAGACAAAGTTGTCTGCTAGGTTTGACAGGAACCTGTTTGATCTTCCACTTGGTGCAGAGTTTGTCTCCCAGTTGATGTCAGTTAACTGACTAGCAAAAAGTTCATCTATTTCCTCTGTTTGGTTGGATGGCCTGTAGTATACACCTATGGCAATGTCATTCCCCCCCCTTTATATTGACTCAAATTCATTCAAATCAGTTTTCATCATTGTTGTGTAGAGATGTAGTTATTTCTTATATGTTGTGCAACTCCACCTCCTCCATCTATTTGGTCTGTTTCTTTTAAATAATTTAAATCCCTCTAGCTGTATATCCCATTTGTGAGTTTCATCCCACCATAATGGCAACAATATCATGTCTGCCCGTTTACTTGAATTTGTAATTTACCCTGTTTATTTCTCATACTCTCCACATTGGTGTATAGACATTTGAGTCCTTTTTGATGGACCCTATGTTTACTTTCTAAATAACCTCCCCATAAAAAAGTGAGATATAAACAAAAAAAAACCCCAAATATCCAGTGTAGTATATTTTTCCATATCTTTCTAATGGCATGTCATTTTAAAATCCCCTTTCAAATCAGTCTCAGCCTTGCCTGATAAAACCTGTCCCTCTTCCATAATATCTTTTAAGCATAGCCTTTCTATAATGGCAGAAGTTGTTAAAATTAACTCCTGGTCCATTGTTCACAAATATTCTTCAATCCATCCAATGTTAAAATATTTTGCTCCATTCTGTATGAGTAAGTCAAATTTAACTGCTCTTCTTCTTTAATTATAATCTTTAGTTCCTTCTAGTACCCTCTAGTGTCCAGTTTTCAAACCACCATCCTATCGTTTCTTAAAGAATTCAAAATTCTTTCTTTCCCATAGAAATGAGTCTTATAATTAATTTCAAAATCTTACTTCAAATCCATCTGAACCCTTAGTCCACTTGTAACTTTCCAAAATCAATGTTCTAGTGACCCTTTTTCCTTTCATTAAAAAAAAGTCTTTAAACTTCTTTCATCAAGGTTTGAGAGAACCTTACTAATTGCTCTAAAACTTATCATTGTGAAGGTTCCTAATAGCTAAAAAGCAGTTAATAGAATAGAATAGAATAGAATAGAATAGAATAGAATAGAATAGAATAGAATAGAATAGAATAGAATAGAATAGAATAGAATTCTTTATTGGCCAAGTGTGATTGGACACACAAGGAATTTGTCTTTGGTATATAGGCTCTCAGTGTACATAAGGAGACTAAAATACATTCATCAAGAATAAAAAGATACAATAGCAATAGCAATAGCACTTAGACTTATATACCGCTTCATAGTGCTTTACAGCCCTCTCTAAGCGGTTTACAGAGTTCAGCATATTGCCCCCAACAATCTGGGTCCTCATTTTACCCACCTCAGAAGGATGGAAGGCTGAGTCAACCTTGAGCCGGTGAGATTTGAACAGCTGAACTGCTGAACTTAGCAGTAGCCTGCAGTGCTGCATTTAACTACTGCACTAACTCGGCTCTTTCACAACACTTAGTGATAGTCCAGGTTTCTAATAAGCTATCAAATCATACTAGGAAACAAGTAAAAACAATATAAATTGAAAGATACAAGCACATGGTTATAGTAATAAGTGGGAAGATATAGATATTAGTAAGGAAGAGAATAATAATAGTAATACAGTCTTAGTAAATTATTTGACAGTGTTGTGGGAATTAGTTGTTAAGCAGAGTGATGGCATTCAGGAAAAATCTGTCCTTGTGTCTAGTTTTGGTGTGCAGTGCTCTATAGCAGTGGTCCCCAACCTTTTTATTGCCGTGGACCGGTCAAAAACAATCTCAAGACGCAGTAGCAGGGCGGCCCGGTACCATTTGTTCTGTGGACCGGTACCGGGCCGCGGACCGGGGGTTGTGGACCACTGCTCTATAGCATCGTTTTGAGTTAAAAAGCAGTTAAGAAGCAATCTTAAGAAATGATTAACAAATGTGGTTCAGTGACCCTTATGTCCATATTCACCTGTGATTCACCTGTGATTCACAGGTGATTCACAGTTGCCATCACATGACGTTTTGTGACATTTTTCCCCTTCACCAAACAGGTGGGCATGGCCTACATGTGACACATCTGGCTCAGGGGCCGCCAGTTTGACACCCCTGAATAGACTATATTGCAGCTGAATTGAATCCGTGATTCGCAACCACTCAACTCCCAAATTAATCACAAAAAACTCAGCTCCTGCAGTCTACTAACAAGAACCAGCTGTCCAGAAGGGACTGGTTGGTTCACAAAACTTAGACTATTCTAAGCTTTAATTGAAATACTTTAAGTGTTATGATCCTCAATTTTGTTGCACAAAACTGATCTTTAATCCTATTAATAAATGTTTGATTCAAATTTTAAGGTGAACCAGAGGTGTTCCCCACCATAAATACCTGTTGTCTTTCAATAGTTTCATTTTATTAAAAAATGTATTCATTCAATGTTTACAGATAAAGAAATTCGGAGAAGTAGCAGAATCTCTCAGCAGGAGTTGGATCAGTCAAACTCCTGGGCTAGAGCCTGAAAGAGCTTTTCTAGCTGTTGCTGTGAAGTTGTTTGAGAAACTTATAAAGAAAACTCATGGAGATAAAAGCCAGATAAATATACTCACAGAAACAATCAACAGAAATCCTGAAGTGAGAGGCTATATTGAAAGGAAAAGTGGTTGGATTGGGTAAGTTAAATTAATGTTTAACTGTGACTTAGCACTTGGGTAATTGCATTCAAGGCCTACCTTCAAAAGCTCAGAAAATAGAAAAGAAATAACCAGCAGAACAACATGAATTACTATTTCATTAATTCCAGTGAATAAACCTATTAAACAGTCAACAATCTGGAAACACCGCATGAAAAAATTTCAGTGTCCTATTTTAAAGATTTATTCCTCAGTTTTAACTGAAATATTTCTGAATGAAAAATTCTAAATGTAAAACAATCTGCAGTAATACAAAATGTTCCACTCCTTTCTCACATGCATATGAGTGCAGAGTCCCTCATATCCTGATTCATGGATGTCACTAATCTGCAATTCCCAAACAACAAGCAGAAGGAGCTGATTGCTGAGGACAGGCAGAGACAATGCAAGCTCCTTTCATATTTAATGGATGGGACCATATCCTTATGTTGTGCAGTGATATTCCCTCAGAGTATAAGATATGGGAGCAAATACAATGGCATCTACTGATGTCATCTTCAGATCTTAAATCAAAATCCCAATGTGTTTCACAACAATGGATTCAGGATCTTTACTATATACTTTTAAGAAAGGTCATTTATTGGTCCTTCCACCCTCATCTGATTAGCAATATCTTTCTTTCTTTCTTTCTTTCTTTCTTTCTTTCTTTCTTTCTTTCTTTCTTTCTTTCTTTCTTTCTTTCTTTCTTTCTTTCTTTCTTTCTTTCTTTCTTTCTTTCTTTCTTTCTTTCCTTTTTAGGGCAATCTTGGAAGAGGTCTAAACAGCCCATAGTTTCTTACTTCCGATATGAAAATCTCATCTGATATTTTGGAGGAAATAGAGCTGGAGAGTTCCTTCAAAACTGGAAATGGAACTGCAAATGAATTGAAAAGGCTATATACAATTCTGTAAAGAAACAAAATAAATGTAATTAATTTAAAAAGAAAATCATAATACCTTGGTTTTCATTGCAATTAAATTGTCAGTCAAGGAATTTCACAGATAATTCCTGCAGCCGCAATTCCACACAATACATTGCACCAATTTACAGTCCCCTGCTTTAGTAGATCATCAATTCCTTGGTCCTAGTTATTAATATATTCTTTTTTCATACAAAGGAAACGTCTATATCTGGGAAGATTGGAGCATCTCATTTTCCTGGGCTGTTAGTTGGTGTCAGTTCCCTATATGTAAACATTTGCAGGATAAAATATCTCAGGAAAAATATTGTAAAGCACATTCGAAAGCTTTAACTAACCATATTGGCATGTGAAGAAGATAGTTATGAATATCTATGAATAAGAAAGATAGAAGAAATAGGGCTTATTAAAGTTCAAGACTATCTAATATATGCCTTATCTGCATTTGAACCAAATGACAATGGTTTTCCCTCAAATTATTATTCTGATATGATCTATATTGCTCATGTGTAGTATCTACATATAGTCATAAGGTATAATTGAATCAGAATCTTAAATTACTTAGCAGTAACTGGTATGAAGCATTCTGCCTTATTGACAGTTACACAATGTTCTCTAAATTTCATGTGCATGTTTTAATTCAAACAAGCCTTAGAACTGTGGTTCTCAACCTTCCTAATGCCGCGCCCCGCACCCTGCCCCTGCGCCCCCACCACGACCCACCCCGCCACGCCCGCCGCCACGTCCCCCCACCCTGCTGCTGCCATTTGGATTCTTTTACCCTCTTCGCATGCGCAGAGGATAAAAGAACCCAAATGGCATCCGGGCGAAGTCTCCCAACCCCTGTGAAAGGGTCATTCGACCCCCAAAGGGGTTGCGACTCCCAGGTTGAGAACCACTGCCTTAGAAAGAAGAAAAGAAGCCGGCTGACCCCCTGTTGCCTTTTGGCTGAGAATCACATCCCATTGAAAGAATTAATTAGATTCTTTGAAGCCTTTTTTAGAAAACATTATTTTGGGTAATAGGTTCCAAAGTCCAAGAAAGGGAGAAAAACCTCTGAATGATGAATATTATTTGTTAATAGATAAAAGATGAGATCTTTTATCTATTAGCAGCAGTTGATTAAGAGATCAGAAATAACATGCATTTTAACTTAAAACAAGTAAAACGATTTCATACTTTTTCATTTACATTGCACAGCATCTTGTCATTTTCTCTAAAGAAAGAAAAAACAAAGAAAAAAATCTTTTCATATTTTATTTCATATTTATAAACAGAGCTTTTACAACATCATGATCCTTCAGAAATAACATTAAACATTTTAATTTTTAATACTTTGAAATGACATCCCACAAATTTATTTATCATCTTTTCTACATCTCTCTTAATTTTAATACCATACCTTATCACTTACTCTAAAAATGCAATGCCTTATTCCCATATCTTACCTATTAGCAAATCTTTAAAGCTTCATCATTCAGTCCTAATCAAGAAAAATCAATTAAAAACTTCTGGAGAAAACAAAAAAGAATCATACAGATTTTAACCTTGGTTGAATAAGCCCACTTTGTACACATTCATTTTACTTTTAAAAATCTTGATGGTTATTCTTTGTAAATAATATCCCAAAAGCTGATTTATAGAATTTTCTTCATAACACATTTCTTTTATAAATCCAAAGTAAGAAAATTGTCCAAGTCACTTTTCTAAGTTAAAATTAAATATTTCTGATTGCCTATAGCAGGGGTGTCAAATTCAAGGCCTGATCTGGCCCAAGGACCACCCTGGAAACTGAAGGACCGGCCCGCGGTGCCTCTGCCAACAAAAACGGAGCTCAGGAGGGCTTCTGACAGAGTGCTTGGGTCTCCACAGGCGCCCTTGACATGAGTGAAGTCAAGCTGGCCACTGCCACCCTGGCTGCGCCCACCCTGGCCCCGCCCTCAGCCCCCCGAGGTTAAACACAATCCTGATGCAGCCCTCAATGAAATCAAGTTTGACACCCCTGGCCTATAGTAACCATGGTCTCTTCTTATCATGTTTTTCTTTCATCCACAACATTTTCCCAGGAAGAAATTTCTTAAATTCAAAATCTTTATATATGTTAATAAGATTTTAAACAAACCACAGCAGGTATTTTTTTGTGTTTCAAAATCTTCTTTTCAGTCAGTCTGACCCCTTTAGTCGATTTAAAAGCTTTCAAAATCAACATTGTAACTATTCTTTTTTTAAAAAATTCCAAATAATTTTTAAATTTCCAAATTTCTAAATTATAACTATTGTTATAGAGAACATCTGTTAGAAGCACTCTAAGCAATCCCAAAACTCCTTAATCTAAAGAGGAGTTTGGGGAGCCAATCCATTCACTGGTTCCACTTTCCACTATGGCTACTGGCTCCACTAAAAGTGAAGTTGTCTTCAATCTGCCATTGCTTCCCCAGAAATGCCTCTCAGAAGGCAATGCTCAGAAAGCGTTGAAGACCTGTTTATAGTCTTCTCCTCCTTCTCCGCCTTAACTCGTGTGAGCAAAAGAAAAAAACACACCATTAGGTGTGTGAGCCATGAGGTGTGTGCAACTGTGCATGTTTGCTCTGTGATACGAGGCCGAGCAGGAGGAGAAGACTTGGCCAAACTTTGAAAGAGCTTTGCCCAAGACTTCTTCTATATATTCAGACTTTAAGAGTGCCGAGAAGCCAAGAGCAAAAGTAGCAGCAGCGGGGGGGGGGTGTCCCCCTCTGCAAGGAGTGTGAAGGGAGGCAGACACCACGCCTCTGAGGAAAAGAGGAGGCACTGGCAATTGACTTTAAGAGCACTGAGAAGCCGAGAGCAAAAGTAGTAGCAGCGGGGGCGACGGGCGTATGTGTGTCCCCCTCCGCAAGGAGTGTGAAGGGAGGCAGACACCGCACTTCTGAGGAAAAGAGGAGGCACTGGCAATTGACTTTAAGAGCGCTGAGAAGCCGAGAGCAAAAGTAGTAGCAGCGGGGGCGACGGGCATATGTGTGTCCCCATCCGCAAGGAGTGTGAAGGGAGGCAGACACCGCGCCTCTGAGGAAAAGAGGAGGTGCTGGTGATCGACTTTAATAGTGCTGAGAAGCCGAGAGCAAAAGTAGCAGCAGCGGGGGCGACAGGTGTGTGTGTGTATGTGTGTGTGTGTGTGTGTGTGTGTGTGTGTGTGTGTGTGTGTGTGTGTGTCCCAAGAGTTGCTGCCTGGATGACAAGGGGGGGAGAAGCATCCCCTCAGCTAGCGAGGACTTGGGGGTCACAGACAGACCCCCCCTAATCTGAAGGGAAGAAAGGAAAACCCTCAGCTGAATCAGGAACAGGCAGAGAGGATCTGCAGGGATCCCTCCTAATCCAGAAAGTTGTTCTTTCCCCCAGCCTCCCACCCCACTTCCCAATAACCCCCGTCTGACAGCTTTTGTTGCTGCTGCGGCTGTTTTCTTTCGCCTTGCCTAGCTATGCTTTTTTTTCTCTGCCTCTATTCCCCCCCCCCACCTCATGTCTACATAGGAGTTATAGAGGAGGAGGAGGAGGATGGGCAGAAGCAGCCCGTTCCTTCAGCTAATCCCCCTCCAGATTTCCAAGGACCAGGAGCCGCTGGGATGCCACACTGACTCTCCAGAGTGGAGAGCTATGTGCAACACACAGTCCAACAGAAGCGAATTCAGGGATCAACTAGATTCCACTCACACCCTGCCTGGACAATTCCTGCAGGATTCCTGCAGGATTCCTGCAGGATTCGCATAATCTGTTATTGGATGTTGGGAATCCACCTCCCTTCCAACCTGGCTGCCTTCGATCGCAGAGGTAGAAATGCCACTCACAGGGTTTGGGGAGCTAATGCTTTCCCTCGCCCCCCCCCCGGCCTCCCTTTTTTTTAAAAAAAGAAAAAGACAGAAATGAAAAGTTTGAAGAGTGATTTAGACAAAAGACAATTGCAAAGCATGAGGGTGGAGCTGGCACAGAATGGAAGAATTCTACTTGACTCAGAGGTGGGTTCCTCCCAGTTCAGACCGGTTCGCCCGAACCAGTAGCGACCTGCTGGTGACATCACGATGATGTCACGGAACTGGTTTGGTCGGTGCCAGTCCGTGGGCATCACCATCTTTTTTTAAAAAAAAAATCCTGGTTTTTTGTCTTCTGCGCATGCACAGAAGCCAAGTTTCCAGCACTGTGCATGCAGTCGCCATCTTGTTTTTGACTTTTTTTTAAAAAAATGGACCTTTTGCCACTGCGTATGCATGAGCACGTGCATGCGCCCATGAGGCAAGGCTACGCAGTGCAGGAGGAAGCGAACCGGCAGCAAGGTAAGTTAGAACCCACCCCTGACTTGACTGTGTAAGAAAAAACACAACGTCCCCAAAGGAAAAGCTCCCCCCATTAATACAGGACCCCTAAGGAAGAGAGAAGCAAAAGGAAAGAAGGGGGGGAGGAAGTGTGTGTGTGTGTGTGTGTGTGTGTGTGTGTGTGTGTGTGTGTGTGTGTGAGAGAGAGAGAGAGAGAGAGAGAGAGAGAGAGAGAGAGAGAGAGAGAGAGAGAGAGAGAGAGAGAGGAAGGAAGGAAGGAAGGAAGGAAGGAAGGAAGGAAGGAAGGAAGGAAGGAAGGAAGGAAGGAAGGAAGGAAGGAAGGAAGGAAGGAAGGAAGGAAGGAAGAAAAGAAGGAAGAAAAGAAGGAAAAGGAAGAGTGTGTGTGTGTGTGTGAGAGAGAGAGAGAGAGAGAGAGAGGAAGAGAGGAAGAGAGAAAGAAAGAGAAAGTGTGTGTGTGTGAGAGAGAGAGACAAAGAAAGAAAGAAGAAAGAAAAAAAGAAAGAAAGAAAAAGAAAAAAGAAAGAAAAAAAGAAAGAAAGAAAGAAAGAAAGAAAGAAAGAAAGAAAGAAAGAAAGAAAGAAAGAAAGAAAGAAAGAAAGAAAGAGGAAGGGAGATAGAAAGAAAGAAAGAAAAGAAAGAAAAGGAAGAGATAGATGAAAGAGAAAGAGAGAAAGAATGAAAAAGAAAGGGAGGGAGGGAGGGAGGGAGAGAGAGAGGAAAAAAATCCCTCTGTACTATTATTTTTAATTGTTCCATTATTTATCATGTGTTAATATTTTACACTGTCCCTACACCTAGAGTGATTTTACTGCCTTTCTTTTGCCCAGGGGTACCACATATTTTTCAGGGATTTACTGTACATGCATTCAATGTCTATAGTCCAGAGCATAAATATGTGTGTGTTGATTTTGTACATCAGGTTGCATAAATCCAGCTTAATATGCTATTCCTGGTATGTGATGTTTTGTATACAAAGAAAGAAGCACTCTTGTGATCTTTGACTTTTAGGCTTGCTGTCAAACATCAGCCATAATACTAATTACTGTTTTGAACAATATGTAGGTTGTATTACACGAATGGCTATTTTATATGTGAAATTATGACTGAAATATTTCTGCACCTATATTGGTTCTCACTGTCAGGAAGTTTCTCCTTAGTTTTAGGTTGCTTCTCTGTTCAGTTTCCATCCATTGCTTCTTGATTTGCCTTCTGATGCTTTGGAAAATACATTGCCCCCCCCTTCTTTCTGGCAGCCCCTTAAAAGCCTGTTGCCTATCACACTCTTGGGCAAAGCATGTGAGCCATTTCCTCCTTTCAGTGGTCCATGAAAATACATCTATAGTATGTAGATAATAAAGTTGAAAAAAGGTGAACAACATTTTTACAGAACTATAGATACGTTGAGGCTGGGTGTGACAAGGAATGGCTGGGAGGGGCCAGGCGAGGCACTCCTTGACGTGAGTGACATTGAGTTGGCCATGCCCACCCAGTCACATGACTACCAAGCCTCGCCCACCAAGTCACATGACCATCAAGCCATGCCCACAAAATAAGCCATGCCACAGAACCGATAGTAAAAAAATTTAGAACCCACCCCTGGGGTAGATGGATCCATAAAGTTGTTAGGGGTAAAGATAAAGCTGAAGGGGACTTTATACTTGGAAAACCCAATTCCTCTTCAGTATGAGGAAATGATTGTGAAATACTATAAAGTTACAAGGAGATGAGATTTATAGTATGCATCTAGAGTAACTGAAAGAATGGTTGAAAAAAATAGATATCTGTTTAATGAGAAATACTACTGCTGTGACAGCGATATGAAAATGCCTTGGAGTCCAAAGGTTATGCATACAATATCAAATATCAAATTCTACTTCCTTTTAGTCATCTTGAATGGTAGAAGAGAAAGCATCGGTGGACTTGATCGTCTGAACGCTTCTGGTAATTAATGTTTTGTAGTTATCATAGATGACAATATCTTAAAATGGTGATGGTGGAACTACAGGTCACAGAAAACACAAATCATTTTATTTTGTAAATTATGTTTCCTGTTCTGACCTGTAAATGAAGGAAGCTGCTGGAGACTGTTTATGTTTGATTTCTTCTAGACAACAGAAGAAACAATTCTTAGAAAATTAAGTTTGAAATACATACCTGAAGATGAACAACTCAATGACGTTTGAAGAACAAACAGAACAAATTGTGGAAGCCTTGTTTACTACTCTTTACTTTGAAAAGCCACGGTTCCAAGTAACTGGTCGATGCCTGGCGCTCCAGTCTGGTGGGAAAATCCCTGAACAAGGTATAAAGGTTTCTTTCTAAAGGAAGTTGTGATGGGGGAGCAGGGGCTTTGTATTTCTAAAATTTTGAAGTCAGGACCAGCTGCTGATCTTCTTGCTTGGAGTAAAAAAAAAAGTTTGCTTTCCATATTGGTTTTTGTTAGAGACCAAAACTAGCTTCTTTAGGCCATAGCGCATAAACTAAGGTGACCAGACGTCCCGATTTTGGCGGGACAGACCCGCTTTTTAATCATTTGTCCCGCGTCCCGCCCGCCCTCTTAAAAAGTCCCGATTTTTTAAAACAATGCCCGACTAGGGCATTCTTTCAAAAAATCGGCCTGCAGGCACTCGAGGACCGCCAGGTTGGGCCCAGCCGCAGGGGCAGCAGCAGCAGAGGCAGGCCCTCTCAAAATCGGGACATCTGGTCACCTTAGAGTAGTCCGGATCCGGAAGCCGTGCCTGGAGAAAGAGGTCCTGGGGTTGCTGCAGCCCCGACAGAGATAGCGTGGCCAGCTGGTGCATCCGGGGCAGAGCCGTATGATTCCCTCCTTCCTTCCCTCGCTCGCTCATTCTTCTTCCGGCCGCGCCGGGCTTGACCCGAGTTTGCGGTCTTGCAAAGGCGGCGGAGCGAACCCCGACTCCGGGAAGCGGCTGGGCGCGAAGCGAAAATAAAAGAGAAGCGGGGAGGCGAGGAAGGGAAAGCGGGCAGGGCTTCCACGGCCCTGGGAGGCGGGGTCGGGCTGGCTGGCTGGGTGGGAAGGATGGGCGAATCGGCAGGCCGGCATCCAACCGGTGCAGCCGGGAGACGTCTAGCCACCCTCTCTGGCCGCTGCAAAAAAAAAATGCACCGGCGGCTTTGCATGCATCGCTTCCCAGCCACCCCCCTCTTTGCAGAAACGGGGCTCGGGGGCGATGCCTGCTCCTGCAAAACGTTTGCACAACCGCCTTGCGAGGTCGGCCGGGCTTTGCAAAGGCGCCGGGTGTGTGTGGGGACACCATTGACGGGGGGGCAGGGCCGCCTGGACGCCGCTGTCTTTTGCCCTCTGTGCATGCGCAGCGTTCTGCGCATGCGTAGAGGGCAAAACTCAAATTGTGTCCCGCTTAAAAAAAAAATATCTGGTCACTTTAGCATAAACACTAGTGGAAACCACTAATTTTAAAGGATTTTAGCCATCTGTCATCTAATTGATCAGCTACATTTAAATAAATATTTAAAATTCCAAACTAAGGTTTTAAAAAAATCTTGCTTAAGAAGAACTTGCTTCTTAATTCTGAACTATGTCTGTAGAGCATAGGCAAGTGGAAAACCAGCAGGAGCAACTTGAAACTTCCTGCCAGCTCCCCTATTGACTTCACTTATGGGACTACAAGGATGCTGCATTAACCGCAACTTCACAGACCGGTTGCAAGTCCCCATCCCCCCCCTCCGTTCAGCACTTTCATAACTTTGAATAGCTGCTGAACAAGTGGTTGTAACCTGAGAATTACCTGTATTTTTTTAAATAAGCAAATTTAAAATCTCTTTAGCTAAATTTAAAATGGAGGTAAATGTCATATTGGACATGTCAAAAGGGGTAGAATTGAAATGGAATAGAAATTGTATTACGGTAGAATATTTTTTGTATAGGGAGATAACCTGTAAATCTGTATTGGCTTTCTGTTAACCAACAGCTGATTCAGCAAGCAGTTTCAATCCAGTTGGTATTGCCAAGTTACTGCAATCTTTAGGAGATCAGTACAATGCAGAAATTGAGGGCCAAGTGCAGGCAGTGATTGCAGAGGAAACAACAAAAAAGGTAATTACCTTCCTAAGCATTCTGGTCAAAATCCATCCATTTTACTTTATCATTAGGTAATAGAAATTATCTATGTAGATGTAAATTATGCCAGAATACTTTTTTGTGGCCTCATAGATGCAAAGCATTTTATATTGGCTCTCCTAGTTTGATATGTTTCATGCTCTATTTAAAAAATAGTAATTTTGTAATTAGTAATTGTAATAATGTTACAATTAAAAAGGTATGAACAAACTTAAAAAAGAAAAAAAAGAAAAACCAAGTGCAGAAAAGAAGGCAAAATAGAAAGAAAAATGGAAAAGAAAGAAAAATGATGTAGTAAAAAAGTAAAAGAAATATATAAAGACGTAACTCACCCCTCCATAACAGGTATAAACAATTTTAGTAACTTATTACCTTCTCTTAAGATACAATAAATTATCTGTACTTCCCAATATGTTGTCTCTTATCTATAAACAAATCTTTAATGCCCCCCATTTAACCAGAGTTAACAACATACCTATATAACCGTAATCACATAAAATAATTTCATATCCCTTCCTTTTACTTTAACAATCTTAATCTTTAATCTCTTCAAATAATGTCCTAGAACTTGATTTCTTTTGATTTTTTTCTCTGTACTTTCTCACAAAATCCTTCAAAATGTTAACAAAAGTCTCTTTCCCATATAGGAAAGCTATCCAGACCAGCGGTGAAATCTACCTACCGGTTCGGAAGCACGTGATTTGCACCGTCACGTGCACTTTTTTACCCTCTGCGCATGCGCAGAAGGTTAAAAAAAGAAAATGGCGGTGTCCGGGTGGTTGGGTGGAGCCTCGTGCTGCTGCCGCTACTGGTTCTCCGAACCACTGGTGGCCGCTGCTACCAGTACACCTGAACCGGGCCGAACCGGTAGCATTTCACTTCTTCTGAAGTCATGACATAAGCCTAAGAATATTGGCAAAAAATTAAAATATGGTTGGCAGAGTTAACTGGAGAGGAAATAGAATTTAAACCTGAATTATTCTTATTGGGAATTATAAATGGAAAATATAGAAAAAGGGTAATCTATTTAATGATACATATTATAACAGCATC
The DNA here is from genome assembly GCA_023053685.1 of Diadophis punctatus similis. Classification (NCBI taxonomy): domain Eukaryota; kingdom Metazoa; phylum Chordata; class Lepidosauria; order Squamata; family Dipsadidae; genus Diadophis; species Diadophis punctatus. Next base: position 30,512,380 of record JALIGW010000003.1, read on the forward strand.
AAGAATGGGCTTCGCCCAAAACTGGAAAAAACAGGAAATTCCACCTGAAGAAGTGATTAAGAAAATTTTGACTTGTGCAGAGATAGATAGATTGACTTTGGAATTGAAAAACAAGGGAGAGACAGAATATTACAAGATATGGAACAAATTTTATTAATGGTTGGGACAGAAAAGAGGCACCTAAAATATGAAACAATTAGGAGTTATAAAATGGAGAATCAAAGAGATGTATGGATGTAACCAGAGGTGGCTTCCTGCCGGAACTGCCCAGTACGCAGCTCCGGTAGGGAGCGGCGGATTTTGCAACTGCTCCAGAGCCCTCTCTGCCGGTCCGCCTGGCACATCGCCATTTTTTCCCGTGATTTTTGGTGATTTTTGGGCAATTTTGCTTCTGCGCATGTGCGGAAGCAGAATCGCGCCAAAATCTCGTGAGGGGACACGCGTGCGCACGAGATTTTGGCGCAATTTTGCCTCCGCGCATGCGTGGAAGCAAAATTGCACCGAAATCTCATGCGCACGCGTGTCCCCTTGCAAGATTTTGGCGAGATTTTGCTTCCGCACATGCACAGAAGCAAAATCGCGTGAGGGGGCGCGCGCGTAGCAAGCGCGCCCCCCCCGAAGCGCGCATGGCTTCAGCAGCAAGGTAAGTGAGCAACCCGCCCCTGGATGTAACTATAAAAAAACGAAAGTGGATAAGATAGGCTTAAAAGAAATACAGAGAGAAGTATGATGTTTGTATATATGTAAATATTGAATAGACTAAATCAGGGAGTGGCAACCTGCGGCTCCAGAGCCGCATGCGGTTATTTATTTATTTATTTATTTATTTATTTATTTATTTATTTATTTATTTATTTATTTATTTATTTATTTATTTATTTAGTCATTTTTATATGCCGCCCCACTCCCTTAGGACTTTGGTCCCTCTGCCATGGTTCCCTGTCACCCTGTCGCAGCAGTGGCATGGTCAGAGCCTTAGTGCGGGAGCAAAGCACCCCTGCACTTGCCTTTGCGCAGCAACAGCATTCTGCCTGGTACATTTGCTGTTGCCCCCAGCAGCTGGGAGAGAACGGCAGGGGCGGATTTTGCGGGTTGGAGGCCATCCCCCAAGCCTGGCCTTCCTCCTCCCTTGTCGGCGAGGCCAAGAGAAAGAAGGGGGCGGCATGGGGAAGCACTCCCCTGCCCTGCCGAGCACAACAGCCCAGTGGGGGAAGGGGCAGGAGCGTCCCCATTGGCGAGTTGGACAGCAGAGAGGCGTGGTCCAGCTCTCACAGTGGAAAGCACCATTTTCTGTTTCCTATGCTTTTCCCGATCTCAGCTCTTTCAGCAAGAGCTATATTTCTGTTTGCTTTTGTTTCCCCGGGCAGCGATGACTGGGGCTATCGGGGGGGGGGAGCAGAGGCATCAGGGCTGTTCCTCCCCTCAGCAAGACGGGCCTGGAGGAGTGCAGAGAGTTGCGGGCGAGTGCCGGAGGGTCAGAAGACGCACTCCGACATCGCCCCAACACGCATTTCCAGCGCGCACTCCTCTGTCCCAAGGTAGGATTGAGCAGGGAGCAGGGGGAAGGGAAGGAGAAGCCCAGGTGCCTTTCCTTTGGCATGGGGCATGGGGAGGGGAGACCTAATACCTCCTCCATGGCCTGCAGCAAAAGCGTGCTTCACAATGGGGGAGACTAGGTCCCTCCTCCTGGAGCCCATTCCCTGCCCCACTTGCCCCTGACAACTCTCTGTCTCTCTCTGTCTCTCTCTGCCTCTGCCTCTCTCTGCCTCTCTCTGTGTCTCTGTGTCTCTGTCTCTGTCTCTCTCTCTCTCTCTCTCTCTCTCTCTCTCTGTCTCTGTCTCTGTCTCTCTCTCTCTCTCTGTCTCTCGGCAGAGAGCAAATCCGGAAGTAGCCGCCTGCTGTTTCCCGCCAGTCAGGCAGCGAGAGAGAGAGAGGAGGGGGGGAGAGATGCAGCTCAATTCAGTCCTCGCCAAAGACGTTCACCCATCAGCCAGTCTTCCTCACTGTGTGTCTGTTTGTGTGGGTGTGGGTGTGGGTGTATGTGTGTGTGTCGCTTTCTCGCTCTCTGCCTCTGTGTCTCACTCTTGGAAAGCCCTGCAGCCCTGCGTGTTCTCTGGGGCTTTTCGGCAGCTGTTTTTCTTTCTTCCTTTTGGAAACCTGGGCTGATGGAAAAATATGCGGCAGAGACTTTCCTCCCCCTCCCCCTCCTCTCCTCATGCGCACCCTCCTGGCCCCACCACAGCCGGCCAGGGGGTCGCGAGAGGAGGAAAGGGAGGAGGAGGGACGTCTCTGCCGCAGGTTGCCCTCATTTTCTGCCAGCCTGGCTTTCCAAAAGGAAGAAAGAAAAACAGCTGGCGAAAAGCCCCAAAGAGCACACGCAGGGCTGCAGGGCTTTCTAAGAGTGGGAAGAGACACAGAGGCAGGGAGCAAGAGAGAGTGAGACACACCCACATACACACTCACAGACATAGAGAGAGAGAGACACACAGAGAGAGAGGAAGATAGACAGAGAGGGAGAAAAATGAGAGGGAAGGAGAGAGGGAGGGAGGGAGGGAGGGAGGGAGAGAGGGAGTTACCTATTTCCCATAGAAAACACGGAGCCACAAAACCTGGATAGGCATGGCTGTGGGTCATGTGACTGGGTGGGAGTGAGTGACATCGAGTTGGCCACACCCACCCAGGTTTTGTGGCTCCCAGTGTTTTGTTTTCTATGGGAAATGGGCCAAAGTGGCTCTTTGAGTGTTTAAGGTTGCCGATCCCTGGACTAAATGTACATAAATAGTAGGTTATATACAGTGGTGAAATCTAAAAATTTTCTCAGTGTACATAAGGAGAATAAAATACATTCATCAAGAATAAAAAGATACAACACTTAGTGATAGTCCAGGTTACTAATAAGCTATCAAATCGTACTAGGAAACAAGTAAAAACAATATAAATTGATACAAGCACATGGTTATAGTAATAAGTGGGAAGAGATAGATACTAGTAAGGAAGAGAATAATAATAGTAATACAGTCTTAGTAAATTATTTGATAGTGTTGTGGGAATTAGTTGTTAAGCAGAGTGATGGCATTTGGGGAAAAACTATCCTTGTGTCTAGTTGTTCTGGTGTGCAGTGCTCTATAGCATCGTTTTGAGTTAAAAAGCAGTTAAGCAATTTCAAAAAATGATTAACAATGTGGCTCAGTGAGCCTTATGTCCATATTCACAAGTGTCAAACTTTCAGTGTCATGTTGCCGTCACATGACGTTTCGTGACATTTCTTCCCTTCACAGAACCAGTTTGACACCCCTGAATGGACTATATTGCAGCTGGATTGAATCGGTGATTCGCAGCTACTCAACTCCCAAATTAATCACAAAAATCTCAGCTCCTGCAGTCTACTAACAAGAACCAGCTGTCCAGAAGGGACTGGTTGGTTCACAAAACTTAGACTATTCTAAGCTTTAATTGAAATACTTTAAGTGTTATGATCCTCAATTTTGTTGCACAAGTTGAACAAAACAGATCTTTAATCCTATTAATAAATGTTTGATTCAAATTTTAAGGTGAACCAGAGATGTTTTTCCCCACCATAAATACCTATTGTCTTTCAGTAGTTGCATTTTATTAAAAACAAGTATTCATTCTATGTTTACAGATAAAGAAATTTGGAGAAGTAGCAGAATCTCTCAGCAGGAATTGGATCAGTCAAACTCCTGGGCTAGAGCCTGAAAGAGCTTTTCTAGCTGTTGCTGTGAAGTTGTTTAAGAAACTTATACAGAAAACTCATGGAGATAAAGGCCAGATAAACATACTCACAGAAACAATCAACAGAAATCCTGAAGTGAGAGGCTATATTGAAAGGAAAGGTGGTTGGGTAAGTTAAATTAATGTTTAACTGTGACTTAGCACTTGGGTATGTTGTAAGGAATATCCTTCTGGGTTCAGTTCCAAGTGGGAAAAAGACACTGGATTCATGAAAGTTGCTTGGAAAGAAGGTTTAATGGTGGACAGGAGCACATGGCATGAGCCCCTGTACAGAAAAGGTAGCTTACATGGTTCCAGGTGTGAAAGAGAAAAAAGAGAGAGAAGAGATGCTGAGTTCCTGGTTTTATAGTCTCTGTTGGGTCCCACCTCTTATTTCCTGTTCCTGTATAGAAATGTATCCCATTGGCTCTCAGACCCCCCCAGGGGCATGCTGGGGCAACTCTTGGCTTTTTTGTCTAATCCAGCTTTGGCTGAATGAAAGGGCCTTGGGCAAATCCTATTGTGGTTTTATTATGCAGAAGACTTCCAGGCCAGGTGAGAGGAATATGTGAGCTGGCCCCAGCCCCCAATGACCCATTGGCAAGGGGTGGGGTTTTCCAAGAGTCTTTTGTCTGTTTAAAAAGCATGTTTCCAGGGACATTCTATAGAATATATTCTACCTTTTAATATTTCCTAGGATATCTCATTTCCTAGGAGAGGGGTGGGTGCTAACTTCCTACAGGTAATTGCATTCAAGGCCAACCTCTAAAAGCTCAGAAAACAGAAAAGAAATAACCAGCAGAACAACATGAATTACTATTTCATTAATTCCAGTGAATAAACCTATTAAACAGTCAACAGTGTGTAGGAGTGTGTAGGAGTGTGTAGGTTTTTTATAGGATGTATGATTAGACAGAATGAGTGAACCGGAGATTGGGTCTGGTTCCCCCTTCGCTGAGTGTGCAAACAGAAACGGAGGGGGTCTCGGCTCTTTTACCCAGTTCAGTATGAATGGTATGGATGGCCTGCAGGAAGGGAGGAGGACCAGTGGGGGAGGGGAGGGGGTCTCTGGAGGGGACGAGAGCCGGAACATCTCGGTCATAATGGGAAGAGGCAGATATGGCGGGAGCAGAGGGGAGGGCCGCTCTCGGGGAATAAGACCTCGCTGTCTACAAGCGATCCCTTGTTCTGGCCCCTCTGATCCGGTTCCATCTTGCTCAACCCGGATACCTGGCAACCAGGGTTCTCAGGGCCCTGGGCTCAGGATGCTGCTGCTTAACGCCAGGTCAATTACCAACAAAGCCCCCCTGATACGTGATTTAATCACAGAGGAGGGGGCAGACCTAGTGTGTGTTACCGAGACCTGGCTAGGGCAAGAGGGGGGAGTAGCCCTCTCTGAGATATGCCCAGCCGGTTTCTCGGTGCAGCATCATTCTCGACCCCAGGGAAGGGGGGGAGGAGTGGCAATTATAACGCGCGGAAATCTGCATCCTCGTAGGATCCCTGCCCCGGAGATTGTTGGGTGTGAGACGCTCCTTTTGAAGTTGGACTTAGGGGTACAGGTGGGCCTTTTCTTAATGTACCTGCCTCCCAGCTGCGTTAGTAAGGCCCTGCCTGAGCTACTTGAGGCAGTAGCCGGCTTGGCAGTTGAGTTCCCTAGGCTTATGGTCCTTGGGGACTTCAACTTGCCATCGGCTGGCAAAACCTCTGGGGTGGCTCAGGAGTTCATGGATTCCATGACAACCATGGACCTGACCCAAGTAATCCAGGGTCCGACTCATGAGGGCGGTCACACGCTCGACTTAGTGTTTCTTTCGGGGCAGTGGAGAGATGATCTGAAGATCAGGGACATAGTCATCACCCCACTGTCATGGTCAGATCATTTCCTACTGAGGTTGGATTTCGCAGCCCCACTCCTCCCCCGCAGGGAGGCGGGACCGACTAGGTGGTTCCGCCCCAGGCGCCTAATGGAACCGGAAGGATTCCAGAGGGAGCTTGGGGAAATACCTGAAACCCTGGTACACAACTCGGCTGACTCCCTGGTGGCTGCTTGGAACACCGCAGCATCAGGGGCGTTAGACCGAATTGCGCCTAAGCGACCTCTCCGTGGCAGTGGATCCCGGAAAGCTCCCTGGTTTACCGAGGAGCTCCGGGAGATGAAACGCCAGAAGAGACGTCTAGAGCGCCGCTGGAGAGCCAGTAAAACCAAGCCTGACCGAACACTATTAAGAATTTACATCAGATCTTATTTAGTGGCGATAAGGGCGGCAAAACGATCTTATTTTTCCGCTCTTATTGCGTCCGCAGATTCTCGCCCAGCCGCCTTGTTTAGGGTGACTCGCTCCCTCCTTGCTAAAGGGGGGAGCGAGGAACACTTACAAGGCAGAGCTGAGGAATTCGCTGAGTTTCTGTCAGATAAAGTCGCTCAGATTCGGTCGAACCTGGACTCTAGCTGGGCAGAGTCCATGGAGTTGACGGGCTAGTCTTAGTCCACCATTATGGGAAGAGTTTGGGCCTGTTTCTCCTGAAGATGTGGACAGAGCTGTGGGGGCGATGGGTACTTCCACCTGTTTATTGGACCCGTGTCCCTCCTGGTTGGTCTCGGCCAGCAGAGAGGTGGCATGTGGCTGGATCCAGGCGGTGGTCACCGCTTCTTTGAGGGAGGGATCCGTACCGCAGTCGTTAAAAGCTGCGGTGATGAGACCCCTCCTGAAGAAGCCTTCCCTGGATCCAGCTGATTTGAAGAACTATCGTCCTGTCTCCAACTTGCCCTTTTTGGGGAAAGTTGTGGAGAAGGTGGTGGTTACTCAGCTTCTGCAACTTCTGGATGAAACAGATCATCTAGATCCTTATCAGTCGGGTTTCAGGCGCGGCTACAGTACAGAAACTGCCTTGGTCGCTCTGATGGATGATCTCTGGCGGGCCCGGGATGGGGGTAATTCCTCCATCCTGGTGCTACTTGACCTCTCAGCGGCGTTCGATACCATCGACCATGGTATCCTTCTGCATCGTCTCGGTGAGTTGGGGGTGGGAGGCACTGTTTTACGGTGGTTCTCCTCTTATCTCACCAACAGGATGCAGTCGGTGTTAACAGGAGGGCAGAGATCGTCCCCTAGGCCCCTATCATGTGGGGTGCCTCAGGGGTCGGTTCTCTCGCCCATCCTGTTTAACATTTACATGAAACCGCTGGGTGAGATCATCCGCAGGCATGGGGTGCGTTTCCACCAGTACGCTGATGACACCCAGCTGTACATCACCACCCCGTCTGATTTCAGAGAGGCAGTTGATATAATGTGCCGGTGCCTGGACGACGTTAGGATCTGGATGGGGAGGAACAGACTCAGACTTAATCCCGACAAGACTGAGTGGCTTTGGATATTGCCTCCTAAGGACCATGACAATTGTCCCTCCTTGACGTTCGAGGGAGCGAAACTGACCCCCTCGGATCAGGCTCGCAACTTGGGGGTCCTCCTAGATCCACAGCTAAAATTGGATCACCATCTCTCCGCTGTGGCTAGGGGGGCCTTTGCACAGGTTCGCCTGGTGCACCAGTTGCGGCCATACTTGGAGAAGGAGGCTCTACTCACGGTCACTCATGCCCTTGTCACCTCGCGCCTGGACTACTGCAACGCGCTCTACATGGGGCTACCCTTGAAGAGTATCCGGAGACTTCAGCTGGTGCAAAATGCGGCTGTGCGTGCTGTGGTGGGTGTGCCAAGGTACACCCACGTGACACCTGTACTCCGCCAGCTGCACTGGTTGCCCATCGGTCTCCGGGTCCAATTCAAGGTGTTGATCACCATCTTTAAAGCCCTTCATGGCTTAGGACCAGGTTATCTCCGGGACCGCATTCTGCCTCACACTTCCCTTCGACCGGTTAGGGCCCACAGAGTTGGCCTCCTCCAGGTCCCATCGGCTAAGCAATGTCACCTGGCGGGCCCTAGGGGGAAAGCCTTCTCTGTGGCAGGCCCCGTGCTCTGGAACCAACTTCCCCCAGAGACCCGAACTATCCCCACCCTACTGGCCTTCCGGAAAGCTGTTAAGACATGGCTTTTCCTGCAGGCAGGGGGTGGAGCGTAATCCATCTGAGCTCACCCCCAAGTATGTATGAAGTCGAATTGATTAAATGTTTTTAAGATTATGGTTTTTTAATTTTCATATTTGTTTTAAATGCTTATATTGGTTTCTTGTATTTTTACTGTTGTACGCCGCCCGTAGTCCTTCGGGAGTTGGGCGGCATATAAGAAATACCAATAAATAAATAAATAAATAAATAAATAAACAATCAGGAAACACCGCATGAAAAAATTTCAGTGTCCTATTTCGGTATGGGAGCAAATACAATGGCATCTACTGATGTCATCTTCAGATCTTAAATCAAAATCCCAATGTGTTTCACAATAATGGATTCAGGATCGTTATTATATATGGTACTTTGGAGAAAAATCATTTATTGTTCCTTCCGCCCTCATCTAATTAGCAATATTTTTCTTTTTCTTTTTTTTAGGGTAATCTCGATGAAGTCTAAACATCCCATAGTTTCTTACTTCCAACTCAAAACTCATCTGCTATTTTGGAGGAAATAGAGCTGGAGAGTTGCTTCAAAACTGGAAATAGAACTGCAAATTAATTGAAAAGGCTATATACAATTCTGTAAAGAAACAAAATAAATGTAATTAATTTAAAAAGAAAATCCTAATAGCTTGGTTGTCATTGCAATTAAATTGTCAGTCAAGGAATTTCACAGATAATTCCTGCAGCCGCAATTCCATACAATACATCGCACCAATTTACAGTCCCCTGCTTTAGTAGATCATCAATTCCTTGGTCCTAGTTATTAATATATTTCTGTTTCATACAAAGGAAACGTCTATATCTGGGAAGATTGGAGCATCTCATTTTCCTGGGCTGTTAGTTGGTGTCAGTTCTCTATATGTAAACATTTGCAGGATAAAATATCTCAGGAAAAATATTGTAAAGCACATTCGAAAGCTTTAACTAACCATATTGGCATGTGAAGAAGATAGTTATGAATGTCTATGAATAAGAAAGGTAGAAGAAATATGGCTTATTAAAGTTCAAGACTATCTAATATATGCCTTATCTGCAAGCTTACCTCATTTGAACCAAATGACAATGGTTTTCCCTCAAATTATTATTCTGATATGATCTATATTGCTCATGTGTAGTATCTGCATATAGTCATAAGATATAATTGAATTGAACATTTAAATTACTTAGCAGTAACTGGTATCTCTCTTATGGACAGTCCTTTCTTTTTTAATAGATATGGGAAGACTGACTGTTCTCTTCTTGCTTGAAAATCTTTGTTTTTGAGCAAATTGCACTTTCATATATCAACCTCATATCCTTCAAATGTATTGAACTCAGGGGTGACATTCAATTTTCCCTCCTACTGGTTATGTGGGCGTGGCTTTGTGGGTGTGGTCAAGCCAAGCCAAGCTCACCAGGCCACGCCCACAGAACCGACAGAAAAGTTCTGCCAAGTCGTCTAGCATTCAACCTGGCTGCTTCTCGCCTCCTTCTCATGTTTGCTCTGTGTGTATGAGCCCAAAAAGGAGGAGAGAAGAAGTGAGTGGGAGGGGCGCACCAGTCAGTGGTGCAATTTACCAGTTCTTCGAACTGCACATAATTGCCACCACCGGTCCTATAGAAACTGTCCAAACCTGCTGAATTTCACCCCTGGTTGAACTACACTTCCCACTCCAAGCTAGCAGAGCTTCAGCTTGGGAAATGTTAAATACAGTGAACCCTCGTTTTTCACGGGGGTTACGTTCCAAAAAGAACCCGTGATAGGCGAAATCCGTGAAGTAGTAACCTTTATTTTTTTTACAATTATTATACAATGAAATACTCCATAATACATTGAAACCAAAGAACAAAACCTTTTTACAGGCCCAAGCATTTGTTTAACAAATAAAAGTACTGTATAAACGTTTTTTTTACAAATAACTACTGTACTGTAAAATAATATTTTTAATCATCAATATGAACTGAAGGCTTCAAATTGCGGAGATCAGCACCGCCCCACCGTGACCCGAGTCATTGGATTAGAACGGGAGAAAATGAAAAATGATTATGACAAAAAATACAAAGTACAGTAGGACAAATAGTGACTCACGTGTATTTCACTGCTCTTCTGACTGAGCCGCTGCATCAGAAGAAGTGGAGAGACTGTTTAGCCAATCAGAATGCAGAACACAATGCACGATGCAAATCCGTGAAGCAGCGAGACCGTGAAAGGTGAACTGCGATATAGCGAGGGTTCACTGTATATTCATCCCGTTTAAAGTAGTAGTCTTTGGGAATGCCTAATTTCTTGGCTAAAATAAAGTATATGTTTCTATATGTTTCTTCTAAGAACCCTGGTGGCGCAGTGGTTAGAATGCAGTATTGCAGGCAAACTCTGCCCACAGCTTGGAGTTCAATTCTGACGAGACTCGTGATTGATTCAGCCTTCCATCCTTCCGAGTTTGATTAAAGGAGGACCCAGATTATTGGGGGCAATATGATGACATTGTAAAGAGCCCAGAGAATGCTTTAAAACACTATAGGGTGGTATGATAGTCTAAGTCAGTGACGGCGAACCTTTTTTCCCTCGGGTGCCAAAATAGTGCACGCACACGCTATCGCACGCTCGTGCGTGCCCACACTGATAATCCAAAGCCCCCCACTTGCCCCACCCCCCTGTGCATGCGTGCGTGACCCCCCACTCCCCCATTTCCCGACTTCCAGTGGGCCCGTTTTTTGCCCTCCCCAGGCTCCAGAGGCTTTCTTGGAACTTGGGGAGGGTGAAAACGCTCCCACCACCACCCCAGAGGACTGCTGGAGGCCAAAATCATCCTCCCAGAGCCTCCGCGCGAGCGAAAAATCAGCTGGCGTGCACGCACATGCGCTCTGGAGCTGAGTTAGGGCAATGGCTCGCGTGCCGGCAGATATGGCTCCGCGTGCCACCTGTGGCACCCGTGCCATAGGTTCGCCATCACTGGTCTAAGTGCTACTTAAGGAAATTCAACTATTTTCTAGAATGTGTTTAAAGAAATCAGAATCAAAGAATCAATGAGAAGAATGGGGATTATCCACTGTATATGTCTTCATGAACTATAATTCCAGTTCTCAAACAAAGGAAAGAAAGCATAGCATTATAATCTTGAAAAGAGTCAGTTAGGCCAATAAGTCCAACTTTTTGCTCAGCCCAAGAATCCAAATAGAAACTTCCCAGATACATGACTGTCTAGCCAGTAAGGGGAAGCCCACATTTTAGGAAATTGGCTCCTTGCCAAACTATTCTTACTGAATGGAGGTTTTCTTTTCTTTTAGTCAGTCTGAACCTGCCTGTGTGTTGCACTCTAGAATGGGAAATGGTATGCTTTCTGTGACAGTATTTGAAAAACACCGTCATAATAATCTATATTTAAAATTAAACATCATCAATTTCCTCAATTTCTTTTCATAGGCTTAATTTCTAACCTCCTTATTATCCTCATTGCCTTTTTCTGAACCTGTTCTAGTTTGTCTGAATTGGTACCGCATTTACAACACTTCGTTAAAATCTGGTGCTCAGAACTGAAAGAGCATGCACATTAAAGTGGAACTATTATTTCCCATTCTCTGGAAACTACACTTCTGTAGAAGCAGGTTGCATTTTCATTTGCCATTTGCAGCTACAATGAATGGCTGACTCATATTCTGTTTGTGGTCATTTACTGTTCCAAGATTTTTTACACAGACATCATTACAAGCCAAGTATCCCCATCCTATGTTTCTTCTTTTTTGGCATAAATATAGATTTTAAATACCTAACGTTGAATATAAATGGAGCAAATGTTCCTCAAAAATGAATTATTTCAGTACTTTAAACCATTGAAAAAAAGAAATAGCTTGTTTATGAGAAATGCATATTAGAAAAAAAAGTATATAAAACATTTGATTTGCAATGTCCCTGGTCACCACTGTTATTGATCTTATCTCTGAAAGTATTGAATAGGAATATAAGCCAAGAATAAAGAATTGCTGAAGTGAAGATTAAAGTGGACATATATAAATTACAGGTGCTGCTGATCGTATGGTGAAAATTCTAAAAAAATCCTTTGGAAATAATAGAAACACAATGAAAAAAATTAAAGGATTTTGGTGCATTAGCTGGATTTAAAATTAATAATGGGAAAACAAACAAAGATGTTAACAAAAACACAAAGACGGAAGAGCAGAGAGAACTGATGGCAAAAAAATGGTTTTAAGATTGAGAAAAAAAGTGAAAAGATTTTACTATGATAAAATATGAATTACATGCTATTTCAGAACGATTACATTAAGGCATGGAATAAAAGTAAGAAGGACATGCAAAGATGGGAGAAATTAGAGTTGTCATTGCTGGGGAGAATGTCTGTGAAAGAAATGAATGCATTGCCTAGAATTATGTTTTTATTTCAAGCAAAACCTATTTTGTTCCATTTAAGCAATGGCAGAAAGATATATCTAGGTTTGTATGGCAAGGGAAGCATGGAAAACATGCCTGCTGGAGATGCAAAAAAGCCAAAAAAAAAATTGGGGTCAGGTACATATAGTGATACGAAGAATGTTAAATAAACTTTGCCTTATTTATGTATTTATTCTGAGTATCTAATTTGTTCCAACCACACGGGATATTCCATATGTTAGTCATTAACATGTCAATGAAGAAACAGCTGGGGGCAGTGTTGCCCAGTGGCAGAGACACAACCCTCTTCTTGCACACTATTTTTGTAAGTTAAGTAGGCAGAAGAGATATTTAGAATCTTATTTTTACTTAAGTTTTCCAAAAACTGAAATCAACATTCTTCTGAAGGGGAGTGAACGGTAACAAAAATCACTCAGATAGTCTGCATTCCAGGAACCGTCTAGTCAATTTTACATAATCCCTGGGTAACTAACATTTGGACATAAAAATGTCTGCTGCTGAAGTGCTCTGGAAAGTTCAGTTTAGGTCATGTGAAAGGGCAGCAATGTCTGAATATTTTGGAATATTTTCTACAAAGTTTAGGGTTAAGGCGTGACTAATATATTTGAAAAGCTAAGCTATCTCTTTCTGGTGGGAGGAGAAAAGTGGATATATGTACAAAGAATGTTCTTAAAATATGAGAAAGCTGTTTATCAGCACAAAAGTATTTCAGACTTATAAATGAAGAAGATGGATTTAATAATGAAATCTGACTACATTACGAAGCATATATCAGGGACCTGAAGTATCTTTGCAGCTATTTTTTTTCCTTCTTTTTCTCTTCATGGGAAGAATGTTATCTCAATGATCTGTTGGGTAAGAAATTCATCTTAAAGAAAAATGAACATGAGGCTTTAGGCTCATTTTAACCAAAGTAAGAAGCTTTTTTGTTTTGTAAAACAATATATTATTTCATTCTCAAGGTTGAAGGCACTGGGGCCTGGCAAGGATTTTTTTTTTTTAGTTCACCACTGTGGCTGCTACATACATACTCACTTCCTTCTGGTCTTGTGATGAACTAAGCAAACCAGACTCCGACAGGAACCCTCCACACTGGTGGCTGTTTCCACTGTAGCATGTATTTGTCATGTTCATCTTCCTTTCTGACATCTTCATCTGGTTTTACAGCATGGATCAAAGAGAAATTATCATGAAAAACCTGGAAAGGATCAGAAATAGAAACCTCAACAAGGAAGAGTTCACCAGTGAATATTTGGTAAGCAAGCTGCAGCAATATTTCTAAGCATGGTTTCATTTTAAAGGAAGAGTTAACACTGTGTTTTAAGAAGATCACCTTGTTGTTTTAGTAAACCGCTAATTCATGCTTGTAAGGTTCCCCCCCCACTATGAAAGCGTTTAAAATAGCATTGAAGGGGACAGATAGCATTGAAGGGGACAGCCTGAACTTTAAATTACTTTAAGATTCAAACTCAATCCTTCCTGTTTTTTCTTGTGAGATTGTATTAACTGAACGATAGTTTTAAGCTTGATTGCAAAATGGTTGGGAACGTCATTTGTTGAGATGGGAAGCTATAGAAATCAAACAATAAATGAAAACAGATTTTCCACTTTATGGAGGGAAAGAAAGGAGCACCTGAGTTGATAAGTGATTTAGGAAGGCCCCAGACACGTTTGGCTCCAGGTTATAGGGAGCCTTCCAATTAAATGCTGTTCATGTAGGAAGGGCTCTCCCTGAATTCATTTGCCTCCTTGCTGCTATTGTTCAGTTCCTCTCTTTCAGTGTGATCCATACATCTACTCAGAAGGAAAACATTGCCTCTTCTTCTGATTCAAATTTCAAAATATGTGAAGAGGCAGAAGCAGGGCCAGTGGTTAGCAACAGCTGTCTTTTCCCATCTCAACCCCCAGCCCAAGAAGAAGACTATAATTTTAAAAATAATATTTGTATAGTCTTGAAGGATGACTTGTTGTTGTTGTTAGTTGCAAACTTGTGTCTGACCCATCGTAACTCCATGGACAATGTTCCTCCAGGCCTTCCTGTTCTCTACCATCCTCTGGAGTCCATTTAAGCTCATGCCTACTGCTTCAGTGACTCCATCCAGCCACTCATCCTCTGTCGTCCCCTTCTTCTTTTGCCTTCAATCTTTCCTAGCATTAGGCTCTTCTCCAGTGAGTCCTTCCTTCTCATTAGGTGGCCAAAATATTTGAGTTTCATCTTCAGGATCTGGCCTTCTAAAGAGCAGTCAGGGTTGATCTCCTCTAGGACTAACCGGTTGGATCACCTTGCAGTCCAAGGGACTCAATTGCTTTGCAGTCCAAGGGACTAGCATGAAGGATGACTTGCAAGAATCAAATCAAAAAGAGCTTAGACTATCAAAGTCAGATTTAAAAAAACATACATGGGAAAGAGATAACAACAAGGTGAAGACTGTGAATTGAAGCCTTAGATTTAATAAAAAACTTATCAGAGTCCCAGTATACTATAAGTTGAAAATTATGTTTTGAAGAGTTCCTGGGAATCCATGGGAGTTTTTAGCAGGTTGCTGAGGGTAATTTCTTGAAGGATAGCATATCCATCACTGTGTCCTCATGTAGATAATAGCTCTAATATAACTTTAGCTTGTATGAACGCTAATACTTGGGTTTGAAAGGCAGTGTATAGACTATACCCTAGAATGTTTCTGATTCCTTGGCAAGAAATGACTTGAAAACATAAATATCTTTTCATTGATTTGATAAGAGTTGCTTCTGTACTGCTAAAGAAAAAAATAGATTTTTGCAACAGAAACTGGGCATGGCACTGATAGATATCAGAATGCTAGAAGTTAGAAATTTATCTTTGGAAACAAACCCATCTAGTTTCTAATAGCTTTATTAAATAGCTTTATTAAATAACCTCTACAGAAGAATCTTTGTGTATTGTCACCCTATGTTCAGTGCCTACTAAGAAATCTGTAATTACTAAGTACAAAAAAAGCTAATATTTTAACTTCTTGCTTTCATAAATATGTTTGTGTATGTGTATGGATTTGAAATACATATTAAAGTTCTACACTGGCTGAACCGTTCCTACATCTGATGCAGCGGTGGATTGCTCCCGGTTCAGCCCAGTACTTAGAACCGGTAGCGCCGGCGGCGGGAGGCTGCGTCCACCCGCCTGGGACGCTTCTGTGCATGCGCAGAAGCATCGTGCGCAAGCGCACCCAAAAACAGGTAGTAAAGTAGTGGGTTTTAGAACCCACTACTGATCTGATGCTCTCCAAATGTACTGGAACTGCTTACTTCTTTAGTCATATTCATTCAGGCAGGCTCACTGCCTAAAGCAACAATGTCAATAAATGTTACTAGTCAATTGCAATGCTCTTCCAGAGACATCAATCTTTGTTTTCTGTTATTGGTTTCCTGCTGCAACCTGTTAAGCCCGGAGGAGGTTGTTTTTAGCCTTCAGATCTTTGCAGTAGAAAGTCTATATTCAGTCTTTTGCGATGCTGGTGCCTGTTCAGCTTTCCTTGTTTTTTAAACTTGCTGTGCAGGTATTTCCCACTCCATCTATTGGAGGAACTGACTTAGGGACTGTAAAAATTCCTAGCTTGAGAAAGCTGGGTAGACTATCATCTGCTATAATAATGCATTAGTTGTTGTATTCTTGGATAATCAATGTTCACAGATGAGTCAGTTATGACTAAAATATTCTTGGTGTTTTTTTATGAAAATGCTCCAGGAGTGTTTGGTGGAAAAAGCTCTTCACTGCCGCCCTACAATATCTTCAGGCCTTATCTCCAGGCCTGATAAGAACAGAATGTTGGGGGGGAAATGGTGGTATTACTTTCCTTGAAACTTTTATCAGTTTGAACAGCATAAAACCATTCAGTCATTAATTATTCTCATTTATTCAGACAATACTAATTTTTATTTGCTTATTTTTGTGGCATTTCTTCGGGTTCGGGTATTTATTTTTAGTATTTGACTTTAACTGCAGGATGAAACTGGTGATTGATGGGTATTGCAGTGGACAATTGCACAGCGTGCAAATGATACACATGTACAATTAAAGGTCAGGGGTTGGTTTGTTTCTACCTTCAGAATCGAACATGATCCATTTCTCCAAATTATTTCAAACATTTTGAGGCCACTGAGATAATATTGAGTGTCAAAAATACTTCTCGATTTATTGTGTGTTGGCAAGGTCAGAAACAAACAGCCTGAAACCAATATGACCTGTTATAACAACAAAGGACAGATGTCAATTATTATTCCCAACCCCAAAGCAAGACACTGTTAGCTCAAGATGTACTACCGGCTATAGAAAGATGTGCAAGAATTGAAATCACATTTTTATTATTAATATGGTTGGCATTTTCTTCTTGGTGATTGCAAGATTTCTCATTAAAATAGTTTCTGCAATCATCAGAATCTGCTTGCAATAATCAGAATGTATGTGCTTGTCCTTGAATCACTTCCTGCAAAGCTTCTGGTTTTGGAACAAGTCAGGGAAATCTGAGATGTTGCAAATGAAAACAGTAGAGTCATTTTTACCCAAAATGGGGGTAACACAATTGTTTCACTTGGGTTTTCAGAGGTGGGTTTTGATTGTAGAAAATTCTGTTAATATCCACCTTCTTTTTCTACTTCCGTTTCTGCCATTTAATTATACCCTTTGAAATTGGCAAATAGTTCAGTTTCATATTTTTATTTATTTTTCCTTATATTCAATCCTGTCCAGGGGCGGGTTCCTAATTTTTTTACTACCACTCTGTGGGCGTATCTTATTTTGTGGGTGTGGCTTGCCAGCCATGTGACCAGGTGGGCGTGGCTTGTCAGCCATGTGACCGGGTGGGCGTGGCTTCTCGGACTGCTGAAGGGAGGGGAACTGAGATAGGTCCTTCCGCCCATTCCCCCTCCCCTCAGCAGCTCGAGAAGCCTCAAACGTGCGAAAATGCCTAGGATCATCACTGCGCGTTCGTGGCTTCTCAGACTGCTGAAGGGAGGGGAATGGAGATAGCTCCTGCCGCCCGTTCTTTCAGCGTCTCACGTGCTCCCTCAGCCATCCTCCCCTGCTTGGACTCACTGTGGGGTAGGAAGGCAGCGCATGCACAGTTCCGGAAGCTCGGCTTCTGAGCATGCGCAGAAGAAATTTTTTTAAAAAATTAAAAAAATTTTTTTTTAAATGGCGGCATTCAGGCACCGGCAACCGACCGCACCGGTACTGTGACATCACCAGTGGGCTGCTACCGGTGCTATAGAGTGGACCGCACCAGTAGGAACCCACCACTGATCCTGTCCCATTTTTTGGAAACTGCCTGAATAAGTCTTTAGTTTCCTATTGCCTCCTTCGTAGGACTGGAGAGAGTGTCTGGCCGAAGGTCACCCAGTTGGTTTTATGCCTAAGGCAGGACTACAACTCACGGTCTCCCAGTGTCTAGCCTGGTGCTTAACCACTACATCAAACTGGCTCTATTTTTTAATTTTATTTTGTTTTAAATAACTGTTTAGGTACATATTGATATTCAAACATATTCTTTAGAAAAGCCAATCTTTGCAGCAAGGAGCAGTGTCATGGTAGCAGGCTGAGAATGGGTATAAATGTTCATGAAATCTCAATAAAAACAAAATGGTAGCTTCTGAAAATGAGTAAGCCAGTGTCTGCCAACAATGTATAAACTGCCTACCAAGTGGATAAATTTCAATTTTGAATGAGTCATTTTGTAGCCACTTCCATTGGTCTCTGAAAGAGAATGGAAATGGAAATAGAAAATGAAATAGAATGAATGGAATGGAAAATCTGCATCAGCACTAACAGAGTTGGTGTACTTGTGTTTGGGTATGCAGGAGGAAAAATTGGATTTCTGTAGAAGAATTGATGCTCTTAAATATAGTATCCAGCTCATTGCAGAGCAGTACTAATGATGGCAATGTGCCTCAAATACCAATTTGTTAATATATAGAATAAGATAACACAGAATTATTACTGAACTGACTTCACAAAGTATCTTTTCTAAACTGCATTCTTATTGTCACTCACTATATCCATAACCTTCCTTCAGCCACTTTTATGTGTGTTTGTTTTCTCAAAAATTGTGTCATCCAGAGGTGATTCCTAGAATTTTGAGCCAGTACTGGCTTTGCTGGGTGGGAATTTCAGGTAGCTGTGATTGACGAGGGAGAAGACTTATATAAGCCATCTTCTACACCTTATGGGAGAAGCATTTTTATGGTTGCAGTTAAAAAACACTACATGTTCAGACAATCAGTTTCCCCATCAAGTTGTAACCTCATTATTTTATGCTAAAACAGCAGTTGAAACAGGAAGTAGTTGCTATTTTTGGACGTTAATTAATTGTTATGTGGCACTTGTACTACATACTATGGAATCCTTTTGTCTTGGGGAGATTAAAATAAACAAAAAATACATTGTTTGCAAACCTAGAAGACAGGCTGAAATGATGGTGATCAAATCATTCTGTTTGAGTGCAGCCTACCGTAATATATTTTATTCAGTATAGTATTTGGAAATATATATATTTTGTTTAGCTATAGTACATGCATACAGGCTTATATTCTAATATATTGGTGCTCCAAAATAGGATTTAATTGTGAAGTTCACTCCTTTATGGTATCGTCTGTCATTTATTTGTCCCTTTCATTCTCATCCATTTTCTTCCATGCCACAGAAAGTCCATTAAGGAGGGCATCTTAGAAGATTTGTTTGTGCTAGAATTATGTTTTACAGCATGAAATAGCCTCTGTATTTATGAATGTTTGTCATCCAGAATTCTAAGCAATAGTTGGGCTGGCAGGGAGTTGAGCTTGAACCAGTGTAAACTCAAAGGTATATGGCACTCTAGAGCAGGGGTCTCCAACCTTGGCAACTTTAAGACTTGTGGACTTCAACTCCCAGAATTCCTCAGGCTGAGGAATTCTGGGAGTTGAAGTCCACAAGTCTTAAAGTTGCCAAGGTTGGAGACCCCTGCTCTAGACCTCATTGTTCGATGGTGCCAACCCCGTCAATACAAAAATGCGCATTTTTAGAATGATTCAGCACTCTAGGCCAGTGCCTCCTTAGCCATGGCCTAAAGCTGGCTGTGGGTTCAACATATCTGGAAGACACTCTGGTCGGGGAGTGTCTTCCCAACCCTAAGAGCTGAATCCATCAAACAATTTAAAAAAAAATTCATACATGCATATTGGGGGACTGGATTTTCTTCATCCACTTCTCTTTATAAGAACACTTATTTTCCTTAAAGCAAATGTATGTATGGTTCATTAACTATATATAAAATAAAATAGTAACAACCAACTGGCTGTGGAAAAAAAATCATTCACATTTTGCTTAGAAGGCCATATGCAAAATTCTTTCCTGTCCAGCTGCACCGAGTTACGGTTCACTGCCATTAGAGCTGGTAAAAAAAATGGGTGGGGCCAGTGGACTAAAGAAATATCTGCAGTGGTTTTAAAGATATAGCACTGGACCCTGTCCATTAGAATGCTCTCCAATAAATATTCTTCCCCCTGTTCTGCCTCCTTGCATAAAAGTTATTTCTCTCTCCATATAATATTGTATCTCAGAGAAAGAAATGTATTCTAGGCGACATCAAGTTGTAAGTGCTTATGACACCGAAAGAACCAGGTGATAAATGCAGTCTCAGTTAGAAAAACAGCGTAACTTGAAGATCTGGTTGCAATACGACTGGAAAGATTTAAATCAGCAAACTTTCTTTAATTATAATCATATATAAGTTAGACCCTTCTAACTAAAAAAATGAAATGTTTGACTAAAAACTGCAGTCCAATAACGCATCTTGGGCTGTATCCACTCTGCACTTTTAAGCTGCCCATCCTGTGATGATGTCAGTTTAAATCTGAGCCAGCTTAAGAAATCCCTATCTAGATTGAACATCTCGAAAAGGATTCACTTCAGACTTCACCTGTGAACATCTCCCCGTGGGCAATTCCTCTGTTGAGTGTGCCCTTTTTCCTTTTTGCTCCAGGAAACTAATAGTCTATTACTTTCCTTCGTGTGAGTAATCTTATTCTGTGCATGCACATATGCTTTATATGTACATGCTTGTATGTGTATAGGTTTGTCTGTGTATATACTGTACACACACAACATTCTATATGTATACAAAATTAAGGTTAAAGCTTGAAAATGCACTCATTTGAAGGCACACCACCCTGCTGTCAAATTTCTTTCTAGCATTTCCGAAGATTATTTTTCAAGAAGGTTTTTACTGATTTGGTTACACAATTATTTCAGTGCCACAAAAGTTAGAACACTCTGTGTGCATGCAGAATGTTCCTGGTTCCAAACTCAACACAAATACTGTTAGATTGTTATTATTTATTTATGTATTTATTATTTATTTATTTTGTGAGATTTATATACCGCCTCACAGTGCAAGCACTCTCTAAGTGGTTTACACCAGTAAGCAATGTATAGTTATATTGCCCCCAACAATCTGGGTCCTCATTTTACCTACCTCGGAAGGATGGTGAGATTTGAACCGCTGACCTGCGGATCACAGTCAGCTAAAGTGACCTGAAGTACTGCCTCTAACCGCTGCGCCACCTCTGCTCTTCAATTATTCTATCTAGGGGTGCTACAATAATTAGTTGCAGAAAATAATGAAATGGTGCTCCTCTGTATTTATTAAAAGAAACAAAATACCAGGGGAAAATGGGAGATCAGGCAACTAACAATCTTTGCTTGTTGATTAAAAACTTGATCTATGCTTTTGGTATAACCAGTAGATAAACTTGGTCTATGACGTGATGCACATTAAGTTTTATGAGTTTGTTTAGCTTTTTATCCTCTTAGGTACACTGGATTACAATTTGGTATCTGCATTCCATTGCTGAGCTATTGCAAATAGATTGATTTCTACAGCTATTAAATTACATTGTGATACCCTGCAGGGATCACCGCTATCTCCTTTAAATTTTTATTAGCTTCTTCAATCTAGTTGCAAGTGTTGCAGCAGAGGGCATCAAATATAGGTCAATTTAGAGGAAACAGGGCTTGTCTTTCCTAGTTCTAAAAGCTGCTAGATGCAGTTGGGCTTACTAGACAAGCAGTTAAGTTTTGTCCCATAATCACATGAGACACCGATATGGAATAACCCCAATTGGAAGACAGCAAGAAAAATGTTTTATTGGAAGTCTTGGGCCAAGAAAGGATTGATACCTTGAATTAACTTATTCTTAATACCGGTAGTTGTTTTAAGGATGCTCAGAGGCTACACTTTAAATGTAATCTATACAGTTAAAACATATAGTATAAAGCAATATGGCCCAGCCATATTAGCAACTCAGATTTATTTTTATACAAAATTTTAAAAAAGATGAAGGTTATTCATCAGAAAATTTCCCCTAATTTATTAGACGTCTCAAACAATGTTGCCCGATTACCAATATGGGCCACCCATTATTTCATGCGTGCAGTGCATGACAATGTCCTCTCACCAACGTGAAAGACTCCCCTCCCATGCTGTGCAAAACCACTGCAATTCAGACTGGAAGATAAATATGTCCATTCAGTTTTTAAATCATAGGAAGAAATGTATAAAAATTTTGTGCCAAATTTAACCATATGATGCTGCTATGTTTTTTAAAATCTCAGTTAAGGAAACTTTTGCCAATGGTATAAGATTTCTTCCCTGTGCTCTCCTGTAGTTTAATTCCTATTACTACCATTGCCTGCCCTGTACTTCATACATTTGTCCTGATAAGTTTCTTTAAAAACCCCACCAAACATAGGAAAAATGAAGGCAAGTACTAAGCTTGGGTGTCTCTAGCTTCTTGCTACAAGCATAATTTCATGATGAGACTCATTTGAAAGAAGCATAGGCTAATCTATTAGGAATGTTTGTGTTTAAAGGCTTTCGTCTCACTTAAGGAATTGGGCTAAATAATCTTTGAGACTTTTCCAGATTTCTGAATCATTGCTTCCCATCAGATTGAGCAAAGCACTATCTCTGAATAAACTTTTGACTCATCCGTGTTTCTATTTTCTCCCTTTGAGCGCCTCATTACAGCTATCTGTCTCAACTTGTCTTGTCTAGAGAAAAATGTGATATTCAGCTCTTCAGTTCCTGACCAATTTGACCTACAGACATCAATGGATATAAATGCAGGGAGCAAGAACTGAACTGAACTGTGATCACCCCCACTGATTCATTAATCTAAAATTGTGAATCTGGCAGTCTTTCTTGTTCTTTTTCTTAATTCCATTTATGTATGAGTACCTTTGTTGCTTTGAAATGAGATGGGCGGCAAACAAATTTTAAAAAAGTAGTAATAATCTGTTTACTGAGTAGTTCCCAATCCATTAAAACATCAAAGAAACAATCATAATCAAATAACAATAAAATGAAAAAAAGAAAAAACCATTAATGAAAACTGTATAAGGATTTATACGACTATATGACATGCTAGGCCTAGGGATTGTTGTGCAGGGAAGACAATCTTTTGGAAACCACATCCTGTATTTTCTCTGGGTCTCTAACTAGCTGAGGACATGATATATTTATTATATATATAGACAAGACCAAGATTTCTTGGGACAAATGTCTGAAGTGGGTTTTTTAAGGTGTCTTAAATTTTTCCTACACTTTGCTGTTTGCTTACAGTTAAAATCTGTATGAATTCATAGCTCCATTTATCAATAGTTTTCCACCAAATCATTGATTTGACTTCAATTGGTTTGATTGCCTTTGGGTGCTATGTATACTCAGGAACTGTCATTCTTATTTTAATTAATGGGAAAGACCCAAATCAACAAATTGCTTTTATTTATTTATTATTTTATTTATTTATTTTGTCAAGCATGTATTAGATAACAGATATAAGTATAATCATGATTATGAATACATGAAATGGATGCAAATAAAAGGGAATATTAGGACAGGGACGATAGGCACGCTGATGCGCTTATGCACGCCCCTTAAAGACCTCTTAGGAATGGGGTGAGGTCAACAGTAGACAGTCTAAGGTTAAAGTTTTGGGGGTTTGGGGAAGAAACCACAGAGTCAGGTAGTGCATTCCAGGCATTGATTACTCTGTTGCTGAAGTCGTATTTTCTGCAATCAAGTTCGGAGCGGTTTACCATAAGTTTGTATCTATTGTGTGCTTGTGTATTGTTGCAGTTGAAGCTGAAGGAATCATTGACAGGTAGGGCATTGTAGCAGATAATTTTATGTACTATGCTTAGGTTGGATCAAAGACGGCAAAGTTCTAAGTTGTCTAGGCCCAAAATTTCAAGTCTGGTGGCATAAGGTATTATTCTCATGAAATATCTCTGGACTCGTTCAATTGTATTAATGTCTAATATGCAGTGCGGGTTCCAGACAGATGAGCTGTGTTCAAGAATTGGTCTAGCAAAAGTTTTGTATGCCCTAGTTTGTAGTTCAATATTACCAGAGAAGAAGCTACGCAAGATTAGGTTAACAACTCTTAATGCCTTTTTGGCAATGCTGTTACAGTGATAATAATATACAGTGATAATATTCCGAGAAGCAATTGTCAGTGCTGGAAATTCAGGAAGTTAAGAGCAAGGGTTTTTTGAAAGGGAACAAAGCCATTATTGTAAAGCAAAATGTAACAAAAAGATACAGATAGAGATAATGTATAATTATTGCTAAAGCACAGTTAGATTGTGGAAGCACTGTAACTTCTTTTGACAGGAAAAAAGTTTGAAATTAGAAATAAATCTTGAGAACGAAGGTCCATTCAAATCTTTTTCATTCTGTAAAGAGAAATGTTGAAGTTATAAAAAAGACAATATATTACATATGTGTATAAGGTCAGGATTATGATTTCATTCCTCCTTCAAAAAAACAAAATCCAAAGAACACTTGAAATTATATATGGAATCAATTGGAAGAATCCCATGGTTGGGCTACTAGATCTGCAAAATCCAGGTTGCCCTATAGATGGCAGTAACAGATCTAGTTTTCTTTGTCTTTGGTGTCATCTAGTGCTGGGACTCAGATATATTATAACCTTTAACTTACAATAAAGATAATAAACAAGCAGAAATGGTTTATGCTTTACCTTACCATATTTCAAATGTGACATAAAGAAAATAACCTTTATATGTATGTTTTCTTTTTTTGATTTGTAAAGCATCAGAATTGTTGATGAGTTGGGCAGCTCTGAGATTTGATTAAATAAATAAATGAAAAAAAAAGGTTGAAAAAGTTTATCTGTTTGTTACCTGAAATGAGTGCATCTCTTTTCTACATGTTGCTTCTATAGGAAATGCAGTTCAACTGCATTTCAGTTATTACTTCATTATAAATTGTAAAGCTGCTCCTAAATTTTATTTTCTTACTGGAAAGTATTCCATTAAAATTACCGTAGCTGTAAGGATTCACGCAGTGAAAATAATTTCTGAATTCTTTGGGAAAGTATTTCCCCTTCTAAACATAGTGGCTACTAGACCAGAACTAGTCCAGTTCAGGCAACTTGGCACTTTCCATTTGTTGGGTGCCAATTTCCAGAATTCTCAGCCACTATGGCCATTACTATATATTTAATTGTACATGCAGAAAAATGCTGTGTTGAGTGGCATTTAGTCACAATTGTGTAGAGGAAAGATTTTCATATTTTCCAGTGTACCTGAGCTAAATGTTATTCCACCACATCACACCTATGCAACTAATGCACATTCGTCTAGGAAGCCACATCAAAAATGCATTTGCCTGATCTATGTAGGATACTTGATCAGCACATAAAATTTCCATTCTGACAAAGAGCCCCCCAGCAAAACCATGAGGGCTGTTTAGTTCTTACTGTGGTTATATCAAGAAAGGCCAGTCAGGAAGTAATGAGAAATGCAGGTCTGTAATATTGTTGTCAGGTTTTCTATAATTACCCTTTGTGATTTAACCACAGAAACTGAAGCGGCAATCAGCGACCTATAGAGCAGAGAAAATTTACCCAACAACTGTGTCTGAGAGACCTGAAAATAGCAGCAAAAATCGGTATAAAGACATCTTACCATGTAAGCTACAAATTAACACAATTGTTATGCTGCCGTTATTGTTCCAGTTTATATATAAATGGGTTCGTGTGCATTTGGAACATGAAATCATGCAAGGATGATGGTAGTCATAAAAGGCCAGGTGATGGATATGGCATTGTAGTGCAAATTTCACCCCTTTTGTACTTGTGTGTAGTGCATCTGCCATCAGTTTGAAGTGCCTCCTGTGGATACTATTACTCCTTGGTAACCTATAATATAATGTGAATAGATTGGATCCTAGGTATCTCCGAGACCGCCTGCTGCCACAAACTGCCTCCCATCGACCAGTGCGCTCCCACAGAGAGGGCCTCCTCGGGGTGCCATCAGCCAAGCAGTGTAGGCTGGTGACGCCCAGGGGGAGGGCCTTCTCTGTGGGAGCACCCACCCTCTGGAGTCAGCTCCCTCCAGACTTAAGAACCATTCACGACCTGTCCACCTTCCGCTGTGCCCTCAAGACGTATTATTTTTATCAAGCCGGGCTGGCGTGAAAAAGTTTTTGGGGTTTTTAAAATTTTAAGATTTTACTAAATTTTAATTGTATTAAATCAGGGCCACATCGAATATTTTCTTTTAAATGTATTTTAATGTTTATATTGTGTTTTTTACTTGGCTGTTCACCGCCCTGAGTCCCCTGGAGAAGGGCGGTATATAAATTTAATTAAACTAAACTAAACTAAACTAAACTAAATTAAAGCAATCCATAGAAGGAACGTTTCCTGACAATTTCTCCCCCACTTTCCTTGCTAAAATTATCTAGATAATACTTCATCATGATGCAGTAGTCGTGGTATAGGACTAGGAGTTGGGATTCTCAGATTTTAGTGCATCCTTAGCCATAGAAATTTATTGAAATATTAATTTAGGCCAACAACTCTCTCTTTCAGTCCAAATTTCTCACAGAGTTGTGAGGCAAAATTCGGAGGAATATTATGTATGCCACCTTGATTTAAATGAAGGGCTGGGTATAATGTTAATAAAAGAAAATAAACAAGCAAGCACAGGAAATGAGAATTGCACCTAATTGGATAGATTACTTGCGGTAAGCCAGAATAGAAAGTGTTCTTTCCATGAGCTGAACATATTTCTGGTTCCAAGTCAATCTATGTGTACTCTTCTAACTTGGGCATTCCCTGCATACGTATCGGTTGCAAGATAAGCACAGATACAGACCACAATCACACCATAAGATCCATGCCACTGTTAAATGATTTTTGATATTTCCCAGAACATCTTCCACACAGAGCTCTGAGACACTATTCTCATGAGTCATAAATGCTGAATCCCCTTTTAAAATTTGTAATCAAAAACTCCTCCTACTTCCTCACACATCTTCCACATAGCCTGCTCTGAACTTTAAGGAGACAGAGAATATATACTGCTATTGTACTGACCCATGGTCTCCACTTCTGTTTTTGCATTAGCCATCCCAATTTATATGATTAACATTTAAAATTAAACTGATAGTTTTAGCTGTGTGACTTTTCAGTATTTAGGGCAGGGGTCTGCAACCTGCGGCTCCGGAACCGCATGTAGCTCTTTGGGCCCTCTGCTGTGGCTCCCTGTTGGGTGATCCCATCAGTGACTGTCCTGCCCCTCGTCCTCCCCTCCCAGTCACTCCTTGCCTAGCCTGAGAAGGTAAGGGCAACGGCGGGGGATGAGAGGGAGAGCGTGGGAGAGAGAGATACACACACAAAGATACAGAGAGGGGGGAGAGAGAGGTGGGGAGAGAGACAGAGAGATACAGAGAGAGAGAGAGGGGAGAGAGGGAGGGAGAGGAAGAGAGAGGGAGGGAGGGTGGGAGGGGGGGAGAGTGGGTGTCAAAGGGTTTTGTGGCTCCCGGTGTTTTTTAACAACCAGTTTTCTGCCCTAATTACTGGCTGGGTAGGTGGCTAGGGGGGTCATGTGACTGGGTGGAGTGAGTGACATCGAGTTGGCCACGCCCACCCAGGTTTTGTGGCTCCCTGTGTTTTCTTTTCTGTGGGAAACGGGTCCAAATGGCTCTTTGAGTGTTTAAGGTTGCAGACCCCTGATTTAGGGATTATTTTTATGCACTTATTTTCTTAATTGTCAACAATAACTCCTCAGGTTTTGAACACAGACCAAATAATACAGCCATGGTCCCTCCCATGACATCATTGTGTCACTGCTATTTCCCTTTTAATTAAAAATTTGGACCATGGTTTAAAAACGATTGCCTTTCCATTTTCTATAGGCCATAGTTGCAGGATTCAAGATTCATCTTCCGTCCCAAGCAAGAATAGAGAAATCTTCAATTTGCATAAACAGATATTTGGAACCAGGATATGTAGGATACATTTAATCTATAAACAAGATTTATTTTCACATTCAATTTTATTGGGGAAGTAATGGATAGCATTAAAGAAGCCAAAAGCGGAACATTTTGCTAATACACAAAAAAGAGGAAATTGAAATGTTTGGCCAGTGATACTGTAGGTTCTTTTTGTGTATAAGTACTACTACTACTACTATATTGCTTCTTGAATTGTGGCACAGCTAGAAAATGTGATTGGGAGCTTCTTTTAATTTTCTAAATGAGTTAATTATATATCTTCAATAAAAAATATTTGAAATGCTTGTACAATTGGATTTGTACTGGACAAAGGCAACTTCATTCTTCTATTTAATAGATTCTTTACAGGAGCCGAGGTGGCGCAGTGGTTAAAAGCAGCACTGCAACCTACTTTAGCTGACTGCTAGTTCGGCGGTTCAGCTGTTCAAATCTCACCAGGCTCAAGGTTGACTCAGCCTTCCATCCTTCTGAGGTCGGTAAAATGAGGACCCAGATTGTTGGGGGCAATATGCTGAACTCTGTAAACCGCTTAGAGAGGGCTATAAAAGCACTATGAAGCGGTATATAAGTCTAAGTGCTATTGCTATTGCTCTTTGTTACATAAGGCAGCAAACAGTTGTTTCTTTTGTCCTTTCTCCTCCCTCAGATGACCATACCCGAGTGAAGCTCTCTTTTATCACATCAGATAAAGACTCTGATTACATCAATGCAAATTTTATCAAGGTACAAAGAACAAGCATTTGAGATTCTGTTCCCATTAGCACGAGATTTTAATATATTGTTATTTTGTGATTGCATTTATATTTTATTTTTCTTCTAGGCAGTATGGATTCATGCATTTTATCATTGTGACAATCCTGTTACCCTTATTAGGCTGAGATCATGAACATCATAGAGCAGAGTAGACACATTCTCCTTAATCTCCAGCAGACATTTCCACACAATCGTGTATCGACTGTCAGCTGAAGCCATCCTGTAGACCACACTAGCTTTTCTGATTTCAAAAATGCTAATAATACACAGGGATCAGTGTTCTCCTTCTAGCTAAACCAGACTACAATACAAAAAATGCCATACAATCAATGACTGCCTCAAGTTACTGCAATTTATGGAACAAAAAAACAACTCCCCCCCCATACTTCATGCAAAAGAAGAATTAAATAAATTGCTAGGCACCTCCCTTGCTGGACATATTTCCAAAACCTATTGTTTGCATATATTTTTTTGGATTCTTAGCAAAATAAAGAAATAAAAACTGAATGGTTGTTATAAAGGGGTATCCAGTAAAACCTCACTGTGCCCATTCTTCTGCTTCATTTAAAAGGTTCTTGCTAATGTGAAAATTAGCCTGTTGGAAAATTTGCTTTCCTTAGTAACTGTAATCAAGATATAATTGCTGCTGTGGCTTGAATAGAGAAGATGGGGACATACAATCTGAAGTGGAAAGTTTGGGAATAACACAATTTCTGCATCCAAGTCCTAAATTTTTCTAAATTTTACATTGTCTGTATCATTCTGGATTCTGCTTTATAGCACAGATTTTTCTCATTGGATATAATGTCTGGTTGATATGTTGCACCAGAACTTCTATCATATACCCATTTGAGGATGATGAAAGCTGTAACAGAACTGAAGCCATTACCGTGTTGGTGATGATTGTTATTAAAGTGGTACCACTTGGAAAAATACTTTCACAGATTATTTTTCATTTAATTTCAATTCAATTCAATTAATTCAATTCAATTCAATTAATCTCAATTAATACTTACCTGGCAGGGGAGATACCTTGATCATGAAGGAGGCATTCCCAGGGTGAGGCTCATCCATTGCACTCCGGGTGTGCTGACCCCTGCAATTTCTCCAAATGCAGGAAACTCAACTGCATAATTTGTGGTAGTGGGGAACTGTGTTCGCGCTTTAAATAAAAAAAATTAATCTCTGTTTCCTATTTTAAATGCTCTTCAAAAGGTTAATGTGGCAGCTCATTTTAAAACATCATAATATTGTAAAATTCTAAAGTGGATTAGATTCAAATGCTTTTTAACGTCTTTACATAAGCCTATGTTATATTTGATATAACATATGTGAATATTTTTTAACTCTTCAATTTTTTTAACTTTTTAACTTGGTTTTTAATTACTGTTTATTATTTAGTGTTCTTGTATATTGCTGTACGCCGCCCTGAGTCCCTCGGGAGTAGGGCGGCATATAAGAACCAAGAAATAAATAAAATAAAATAAATAAATTTCCTTTTTAGGGTGTATATGAGCCAAGAACCTACATTGCTACCCAGGGTCCACTTTTCACAACTGTTGTAGATTTCTGGAGGATGATTTGGGAATATAAAATCTTGGTAAGAGGTAGATCAATGGCTATCTGTTAATTGTTTGTTCGATTTTAAAATAACATATTTGTCTGGATCTCTATCCGGTTTTATTGTCGATTATCTGTATTGCGCCTCCTATAATAAATAATTGAGGTATTATTTGTTTTTAAGAAAAACTCCTTCTAAGGTGAGGCTTTGCGTTTGCATTCAGAAATCAAGGGATGACATGCAAGTGGTTTACCCTTCTGTGGCTGTCACTATTGTCACCTAATTCAGCATGACCTCCTTTTAATGAAATAATGGTCTCCACAGAAGACATTAAACCAATTTAACAGCAGAGTCTAATATCTGATTGCAAAATCATTTCGTATCTGAACCTGAAAAAAGCTCCAGCCAATCTGGTAGTAATCGCTGCCTGGTAATATTAGTTGCCTGTGTTCCAATTATTTGTATTCTAGCTTGGCTACCATGAATATTTCATTTCTTAATTGCATTCATGGATAGACGCAACAGGGGATTGAACCTTTTTATATATATTGTTCTGGGAATGTTTATATTCTGCAGTTATTCTTCTTCCAGGCTGTAACATATATTGACAATATATAATGGATGATTGTCAGCAATAAAAGGAGGCTGGAATCAACAACCTAAAATGTTTTGCAGTAAAATTGTGGAGTTAAAATACTTCAGCTCTAAATTCTTCAAAGTCTCCAAATTAAAAAACGATAAGTGACTTAGGGAAACTAAGTAAATATGTTGATCTTTTTATTTTGTTTTATTTCCAAATATATGTAAAGAACAAAGACTGTTTTTCTTTATTTATAATATAGCTGCCTGCTTATATATCTACTTCTATTTTCTTCAAAGGATAGTTGAATACAATGGCAGCTTTTGAACTACAGCATTGGAAATAACGTTTTGTGCTTCTTTTGCTATATATCAAATAGTATGCTGCTTTCAGCTGCATCTTAAAATGATCTTGTTTGGAACTTTTTAAACAACAGCATGCTTGTGTACGTGCCAGTTTCCCAATAGCATTCAGATACTTCTTTTTAATCTCTCCAGATCATTGTCATGGCTTGCATGGAATTTGAAATGGGAAAGGTAGGTATTGCGTCAAAAGGTAACATACCACAGCATGGAAAATTTTGGTTCAGTAATGTCTGTACATTTCTGAGCTGGCTCCTCTCTCAGACCTCATTCCACATGGCATTTCTTACATTCAGACTACAGAGTGTATGTAGTGCATTTCCACAACTGACACTTTCTTTGTGTAGATGAAGCTAACCCTGAGTCTTTTATGATCACATTCATTGCATGATCCATCTGAAAACTTTCCTCACGTCTGTTCAGCACACGGCACAGGTTTTCTTTTAAGAGAATAAAAGAGAAAGTACAATAAAATCTGGCAAGACTACAACTGTAGATACAACCTTATTCTGCAATAGGCCAGGCATGGGTTCTAACTTACCTCACCGCCGGTTCGCTTTCTCCTGCGCCACGTGGCCACGCAGTGCCGAATTTTTTTTAAAAAAGCCAAAAACAAGATGGCGGTGCATACACAGTGCCGGAAACTCAGCTTCTGCGCATACACAGAAGAAAACAAATCAGCAATTTTTTAAAAAAAAAATCCAAAAAAAAGATGGTGCCGTCCACGGACCGGCACCGACAGAACCGGTTCCGTGACATCACCGTGATGTCACCAGTGGTTTGCTACCGGTTCTATAGAACCAATGCGAGCAAGGGGGAACCCAACTCTGCAATAGGCATTCCCAAGGTCTTTTCACCTCATGGATAGAGTCTCCTGTTTATCTTCCCAACAGAAAAAATGTGAACGTTACTGGGTTGATGTGGATGAATCCCCATTGCAGTTAGGCCCTTTCTTCATTATCTGTGTAAGTATGTTGTTTTCCATTGGAATTTATACGCTGAACTCTGCTTTGTGGAAATAAATGTCATTTAAATTATGTTTTTGGTTTGCTTCCCTTCAGGAGGCGGAAGAAAAAAGAAAGGACTATGTGATTCGCAAGTTAAAAGTGAAATTGAATGACAATGTAAGTGTGGGATGCTTCAGGAAAGATGCTGACTTTCTGGGAGTCTATCCTGGGAAAGTATAATGCACCATTTTCTCTGATATATTTCTGTGAATATTTTGTGATTCCTGTACAGCTTGCCCTTTAAAGGGTGCGCTTTAGGGATAAGAAAAACCAATAAGATTCTAACAGAAACTATGCATGTACCTGCAGAAAGGTGATGGATTTCTTTTTTCCTGGTGCATAAGAAGGGTTTAAGCAATCCTGTATAGGTGCACATTAATATTTCTTTTACCCTATAAGTTCAGTTTGCATTCTGCCTCAAGGGTTAGGATAAGTTAATTGGGAAACACCTGTGTTAAACTAATTCCTACAAGTTCCTTGTTTTGGGTGTCTTTTCTAGGAAACCAGAAGTGTCTACCATTTTCATTATAAAAATTGGCCAGACCATGACGTTCCAACTTCAATCAACTCTATTTTTAAGTTCATAAATGAGATGCATTGCTACCAAGCAAACCATGATGTACCTATCTGTGTACACTGCAGGTAAAATTGCTTGAAAGTAGAAACCATTTTAACTTCAAGAGAGCAGAATTGTTCTATAATTCTTGTTGAATATGAATATACATACATACATGTAAAAGAAGGAAGAAATGATCTATTAACTATTAGAGACAATTATGGGTTGTGTGGGTTCTTTTTTTTCTTTTTGGAATGCTGATGTGTCTTTTAAATTATGCCCTGCACTCCCTACAAATTGATTAAAAGTACTCAATCATGGGAGTAATAGGGACCTAACATCATATGTCCAAGAGAGAAGTTATTACATGTTATACCAAGTTAAACTCCATAGGAGTTTATTATGTGCAACTGCATGTTTGCAGTGTGATTTCCATGCTTTTTTCTTCTTCTGAAGCATCAGACACTATTGTTGCTGGAGCTGATCACTAAGGGTCCAATAAAAAAATAATTAACTTGAATAACAAATTCAAATGCAAAGTTGTATCTTTATTTGCCCAAGCTGAAATGCCATCTTTGCTATAGTCATGGATGTTTGGCAGATTTATGTGATACTTTGCCTTTATAATGCCCAAGCTGAATTACATAAAAATAAACAAAGTAAATTTCAGTCATTGTAAGGTTGTGGCCAGGGGCGGGTTCCTAATTTTTTTACTGCCACTCTGTGGGCGTGGCTTATTTTGTGGGTGTGGCTTGCCAGCCATGTGACCGGGTGGGCATGGGCCTCAGGAGCTTGGCAGCGGCCGGAGAACCGGGGGGGCATTGCCCTCCCGCAACGCAGCCCCCCGCAGCGGGAGCAGCAAGACCGCGGCAGCGGTTCTTCTAGGAGGCTCCGTCTGGCCTGAATGCTTCTCCCCATTCGATGATCCTAGGCTCCTGCCGCCCGTTCCCCCTCCCCTCAGCAGCTCGAGAAGCCTCGAACGTGCGAAAATGCCTGGGATCATCACCGCGCATTCGTGGCTTCTCAGACTGCTGAAGGGAGGGGAATGGAGATAGCTCCTGCTGCCCGTTCTTTCAGCGTCTCACGCGCTCCCTCAGCCATCCTCCCCTGCTTGGACTCACTGTGGGATAGGAAGGTAGCGCATGCGCAGTGCCAAAAGCTCGGCTTCTGGGCATGCGCAGAAGAAAATTTTTTAAAAAAATTTTTAAAACTTTTTTTTTAAAAAATGGTGGCGTCCAGGCACCGGCAACCGATTGCACCGGTACTGTGACATCACCAGCGGGCCGCTACTGGTGCTATAGACTGGACCGCACCAGTAGGAACCCACCACTGGTTGTGGCTAGAAACCTTACCTTGCATAGAAAGATTTTAATGATGGTGGCGATAAAATATAAGAACTAAATTTTAGTAGAGATGAAATTTGGCTACTTTCAATCAAATAGTAGATCTGAAGATACACTAAAGGATTTCAGAGAAGTCTGAATATTAGTTGAACAACCTACAGTGAGAATAAATTATTATCATCGTTCATTTAGCAATTTGTCATGTCTTTCAGTGCGGGCTGTGGACGAACAGGAGTGATATGTGCCATTGATTATACTTGGACTTTACTAAGAGACAGTGTGAGTGCTTCCATATTGTCTATTCATGGTAGGAACTACCTAAAGTTATAATTTAATTTTCATGCTACTTGCTCTGTGGCTGCTATTCCAGGATAAATTGATTCCCCCCCCCAGCAAATTGACATATAGTTGTGACAGCAATGATGATTTATCAGTGAGTCTTTCCATAACATGAAGTGCAAATTCTTTAATGCAGGGGTCTCCAATCTTGGCCACTTTAAGACTTGCGGACTTCAACTCTCAGAATTCCCCAGCCAGCCATGGAACGATGACTTATCAGTTAATCTTTCCATAATGTGCAGTGAAAGTTCTTTAATGCAGGGGTCTCCAACCTTGGCCTCTTTAAGACTTGCGGACTTCAACTCTCAGAATTCCCCAGTCAGCATGGCTGGGGAATTCTGAGAGTTGAAGTCCGCAAGTCTTAAAGTGGCCAAGGTTGGAGACCCCTGCTTTAATGAGTATTCAATGGACAGATTGCATAGCTGGGCCTTTCAAATGAGCAATGCCTTCTCTGTTTTTTTTTTCTGAAGATTCTACCAATGAACTTCAGCATTTTTAATATGATTCAGGAAATGCGCACGCAGAGACCTTTGGTGGTACAAACTCAGGTATGTCC
This sequence comes from Diadophis punctatus similis, assembly GCA_023053685.1. Lineage (NCBI taxonomy): Eukaryota > Metazoa > Chordata > Lepidosauria > Squamata > Dipsadidae > Diadophis > Diadophis punctatus. The sequence goes on from JALIGW010000003.1 coordinate 30,546,965, forward strand.
AGACAATTTGGTTTCTTTATACAATGCCAAGCATGAATAGTGTTTCAGTTAGCTTTGTTGTAAAATACTTTACACCGCTTTTCTATTAAAAGCACTCCAAGAAGTGAAGAACCTTAGTTGTCCTGTAATGACATTGTTGTGCTGTAAGAAAATCTTGTGTGTGACTGTGACAGTAATGATTTTTTTTAATACTAGGGGCCTCTTGGGGCTACATCAAAGAAGCAGGTGTTGATGCTTTCAGAAAAAGGGAGAGAAAAGTACAAGTTATTTAAATGCTCTTTGATAATGTGCCATGAAGACATTTGCCAAACTGGTTGCTTGAAGAGCATATACTCCTTCAAATGCAAATCATTTCTCAGAATGATTTGCCACCGTTGCGTGAACTTATGTCCTCATCCTCATTCTCTGTTCGTGTTTTACTAGTAAATAAGCCACTGGCCCGGAAATGAAGCAGAACAGGAACTGCAATTTCCTCTTCTGTCTTGCCAAATCCAAGCACATCACCCAATCATAGATGTTTGTTAAAGGGATTCCCCCAACTTCAGTTTGGGAAGTATAATCAGTGCTCCTAAGATCAGATGCTGGAACTCATAAATGTATCTGAACTTACTTATGTTAGACAGCCTAGACTTGTGATGTAGAAAAATGAATACGCAGTGGTGACATATTTCCACATGACTCATGGCTGCTATTTTTCAGGGTCAGTATAAGTTGGTCTATGATGCAGTGATCGAACTCTTTAAAAGGCAGATCGAAGCATTCTCCAGTCATTCTGATCCTGTTGTTACAGAGGTAAGCCTTCCTGTCGGCTCTAATTGCAAATAAAGTGAATGTGACTGTTTTTCCAACAATACTGCAAAGTCCTTATCTATCTTTCAAGCTCAATATCACATGCACTCAGGTCTGTATTCTTCCTACTCCTCTTTGCAACTACTTTTGGTCTAAAGTGTGATAACAAGCAATCTAAGCTAAAATCATGAAATGTCATAACTCTATTCTGAGAACATTGCCATTCTAAAGTGAGCTTAATA